>VXAZ01004975.1:272454-602403 GCA_013399875.1 Gymnorhina tibicen
GGTCAGCTGGAGCCGGGCGGCACCACTGGGGAGGCAGCGGAGGGGAGGGCGCGGGGGGGCCCGGCCGCGCCCTGCCGGTGGTGCGGGCAGGGGAGCGGAGACGGGGCGCCACGGGGACGCGGAGCTCCTTGCGGCGGCACCGCCCGCCCACCGGTGCCGGTGACCGCTCCGGTGCCGCAGCGGCGCGCGCCCGCCCTCCCCGGAGTGCCGTTCGGCCCCTCGCGCAACAATGCGTGCGCCCCTCCGGCACCGTGTCTCCCCCCGTCCTGAGCGCGATGGTTTCGTCAAGCCACCGAATCAGCTGGGAGCGGCATGTACCACAGCACATCCCCGGGGGAAGTTGGGGTAGATCGCGTGCGGGAACTTGGTGAGAAGCGAGTTTGGAGGGCACCCATAGGCTCGAAAAGAGAACAGGATCCTTAATGAGGAGTCTCAGGCGGGGCTGAGGCCCGCAGAGCTGCCTGGAGCCGCTACCCTCTTTTGCCTCTACCCATACGTTGGGCACACAGTGGTACAGCCAGGGACGGCCGGTGGGGTGGGGGTGCCGGTGCCGCTCGCACATGCGTAGACGGGCCCCCGACGCGGAAGTCGGTCGGAGGAGCGGGTCCCGGGGGGCCGGGCCGGGACCGTCCCGGGATACCGCCACCCGGGCCCGGGCTCCCGCTGTGCCGGGAGCTGCCTGCCGATGGGGGGGTACTGAATATCTTTCACTTGTCCTGGTCGCTGCCAGCGCAGTATGCCGGGGCTGGGCCGGCTGTGCGCGCTCGGCAGCTCTCCCCGGAGGCTGGGCGGCTCTGGGGGGCTCCGGTGCGGTGCAGGGTGAGGACAAGGACTTGTTCCCTCTGGGCTCCGCTTGGAGCGAGGTCTGGAGGGCTCCGAGGGCGACGTTTGGCCTTCTGTTTGGCTTCTTATTCTGTAGATGTTCGTCCTCGGTTTCCCTCAGTCCGAAATAAAGCCATGTAGGTGTTTGGCGTACTCGGGGGTCTCCTCGCCTGTGGTAAACACCACTTGCTGCGTGAGGACACGGAGCTGTGGGCTGGCTGAAGCCGGGAGAAGGCAGGCTGCTCTGGCCCCATCTCTGGGACCTGCAAGAGGTAAGGTATGGCAGGGAGGGAAGAGCACAGCGAACACGGTCATTACTGGCTGCCGCCCTTTGACGGACAGGAAAGGAGAGGGGAATTTCCAGCATCTGGACTTGAGGGCTGAGTAATGGGGATTGTACTTCTGGTACTGGTTTAGCCAATAGTATTGAGCAAGTTACAGCCTTGCACTCTCTGTACCTTGGTTTTGTTTGTGAAATGGAAATATTGCTGAGCCCCCCGCTAGAAATTTCAGATCTAAGTGGAAAATGTGTGGAAAAATACTTGGTGTGGCATTAATGAAGGTGGAATTTTGATCTATTCCTGACTGCTGTTGCCCGTCTTATACTTTGATTTTTGCTTTGCAATTAAAACCAACGTTATTAAACTTTGAAAATAATAAACATTCTTAACAAAGTTCAGAGTATGTGGATCTTTGTGAACAACTAATTAATTCTGTCAAAGATTTTATGGTTTTAATATTAAGCTTCATAAAGCATTTTTTATCAAATTAATTCATGACAGAAAAAAAGCAATAACAAAGTAGAGATACACATATGCTTAAAACTTTTTAATAAAAAGTTGGAATTTAATTGAAATAATGTAAACAGACTTCTTGTGAAGAGGCTGGTTCATGACAGTTTACTAATGATGGTGATTTTATCAAACTGTTCTCGTCTGGGGTTGCCTGACTCCCCACTGATGCAGCTGTCTGCCCTCTCTAAAGTGTCTGTGGCTGCAGACCACCCTGAGCACTGAAGCAGCAGGGCTGCCTCTTGACAGAGCTCTCTGGGGACAAAGCTGAGCTGCTGAGGGTACCAAGAGAAATGAGTACGTGCAAAAAAATAGCCCTGGCCTTGTTAACTCAGCCCTTTAAGCCACTAAGTCAGCTGGAAACTGAAATGATCTCTTTTGTGCTGGTTACCTGTACTACTACCAGAAGCTGTAAACTCCCCTCAGATAAGGAGTGGCTTTTTAAAGATGACCTAATAGGCTTTATGTCTATAATTGCTATTAAGGTAAGCTCATACTGAGTTAGCTTTCAACTGTTACAAATGTCGTGGAGAAGCATTCTCTCTGCTCAGTACTCTTGGGTCATTTCAAGTAAGCCTTGGCTTTCAGTACCTGAAGGGAGCCTACAAGAAAGATGGAGAGAGTCTATTTACATGGGTCTGTAGGGACAAGGACAAGGGGGAATGGCTTTAAACTGACAGAGAGTAGATTTAGATTAGATAATAAAAAAATATTTAACTCTGAGAGTGGTGAGGCCCTGGAACAGGTTGCCTAGAGAAACTGTGGATGCTCCATCCCTGGGAGTGTTCAAGGCCAGCTTGGATGGGGCTCTGAGCAACTTGGTCTAGTGGAATGTGTCCCTGCCTGTGGCAGGGGGGTTGGAATTAGATGATCTATCTTTAGGTCCCTTCCAACCCAGGCCGTTCTATGAGTCTATAATTTTGAAAGTGATGTTGGGATAATGTCAAACTTCCAGTTTTCCAAGGAGTTCAGATTTTTAAAAACCCTGCAAGGGTGTGGTAATTCACTCCAAAGTTAAACACAAGAAAAGCATGAGTTTAGGGACAATGTTATTACACAAAGCAAACACGTATTAAGCATGGTGCCAGTGAAGAGACACGAGCTAACTCTGGCTACTACTAATGCCCTAAGGAAGAATAATCTCAGGGACACACACATGTGATGGACTTCAGGATTATAGTGCAGTGGAATACTGTGGGACAGAGAAAAGGGGAGCATGTGCTTTGATTTCATGCCATGTTTGTGATAATGTATTTGGCCTTCTTTTTTTTAAATATGACCTTTGCAATACTGGTTTTGTATATTTGTGGTATTTCCTACTTTGTTTAAACAACAGAAAATTACTGATGTATCAGTTCAGTGTAGTTTCCTGAAAATTCAGTATGTTAATCTGTACCTGCTTTTCTAAACCCTTTAATGTTTTGATTTGTGTCATGTGTCTGCTAATTACATCCATCCATTTGCAACGACCAGAAGGTCTGTTTTTGTGTTGAAATGTGGCAGCAAGGGGAAGTACGGCTGAGTGACACTTCTTTAGAGGCTGGCAAGGAGGAAACTAGTTCAGCTGATCTAAAATTAGTGTAGTTGTGAACAGGGCATTGCAACCTCCATTCGGTGTGCGGGCTCTCCCTCCAACAGATCTCCTCTTGAGCCAGGCCTCTGGCCCCTGAGGAGTTTCAGTGCTAAGTGACATTTTCTCTGGCTTTTTTCAGCCAGAGTCCAAGCCCTGGATGCTTTCTCAATGATGTACAAGGATCCACAGACAAATGGATAAACAGCACTTAGGAAACATATGGAGGGATATGCAGCATATTAGTTGGACAGGGCTGGGAATATTCATACGCAGAATGTCATCAAATGGTCCAGATACAGCAAAGCATGTTTCAACCTTTGGAAGCAAATATGCATTGTAAACATGTATTAGGTAGGGGGAAAAACCTACTGAGTGATGGGAAGGTAATTTGGAGAAGAGTGATGCCAGTAGTGAGCAACAGTTTAAGTACGTAACAAGAGAAACAGCTCATGCAATTTTAGTTCTGCATATCTGAATGCATGAAAGAGATGGGGAAGGTGCTAATCCTTTTTAATGAGTAACCCTGCAGCTATTCTCCAGGCATATTTTTGTAGACAATTCAGAGGATACAGAGAAAAGCAGCCAAAATACAGGCTGCAGACACTGAAATACTTGAAAAATCTAATGTTTACTGTCTGGCCATTTGGGGAGAGATTATAACCATACATTCTTACTTGAAATTGTCAACAAAAATAGACGGTATTTGCTAGCAGGACACACAGAATTTAGTAAAAAATACAAAGAGATGTCTCTAAGGAGAGAAATTCTTAAGACGTATGCAGAAAATGTTCTCATGGTAAAGTCTGATTTTAACCTCTCACTGAGGTTCACTTCTAGCTCATTCTCAGCAGGACCCCATTGCAGGATTAGATGAGGTAATGGACCTCACAGAATCAGGAGGCAAAACTCCACCAAATTTAGAAGCATCAATTAAATACATTGTTTATCAAATGCTCCTTTTTTTTTTCTCAGTATGCTAGAAAAGGTTGTACCTGTTTATAATCAGAACATTTGGGGGTGGTTTATTTTAGTATAAACATGATTGCCTGATTGAGATACATGTGCACAACCATAAAGTGGAGCAGGTGGAGAATGTCACAAGTATTGTACATCTTCTTCTCATCTTGAGATCTAAATTACCATGAAATGATAAAAGTGACTCGTGATGCCAGTCTGTTTGAGAGACTCTTGAACTGATTGAAATAATCACCACTTTTTATTCCTCTTCAGTAGGCAGATATTCTTAGTGAAATCTTTTCTTTTGGAAGATCATTCTTGTTAGAACCTGTACTGAGGCTGAGAAATAAAATGAGCGTGTGAGAAAGGGCAGTGGAGAGGACATGTCTGAGCTCTAGCCATAGCAAACGATAAAAGTGAACAATTATGATGATTCACTAGACCTCTGGGCATGGGCTGCAGACCGTGAAGGCATTAACCTGCAGCAAGTCAGCAACATAGATCTGACCCTGGAAAAGGTGACTGAACTGTGCCAAAGGCTGGCTGAATTGGGACCGAGGCTGCCAGGCTTGCAAATGCCTGCTCCCTACTGCATAGCTCATCTCATTTTCTCCATTTGAAACGCATACCTTGGTTTTTGTATGCACCTGGCCTGGCAGGGTGTGATCCAGCTGAATGCCTCAACATTTGCTTATTCATTTAGTGTAAGTTAGGTGTCAGTGCAAGCTGTCTGAAGAGAGAAGTGCCCGCACCTTAGCCTCTGGCTTGGGCCTCAATGAATCCAACTCAGTTTTCTTTGCTGCTTAAAGGAAGTCTCCAGATTAAAGAAGGCAAGCTGAGCTCATCTTGGCTCTCAACATTGCTTGTGTAGACAAAGCAAAAAAAAAAAAATTTACCAGCCATGAATTAACAATTTATGAGTCATGCAGATTAGAAGGTTTTTGTAACTGTGTCTTTTTAAAACATAAAACATAAGCTTGAAAACTAAAGGACGAGTTTAAGTAATTACAACACAGAATTTGGAGCTGGGACTTTGACATTCTTCTGGTTATTTTAAGTCTCTTTGTGCCTCAGTTTCATTTTCTCAAATGGAAACAATAGTCTCATGGGCACTCTGGTAAAGGAATCTTTATTGGATGGTGTTTCTAGAAATGAAAAATTGCCATTGTTGCTATTACTGTGACTAAGAGAGTGCCATTTCTTTGCAATTAATGGGTAGATGGAGGGTCCAAGGTCAAAGAGAAAATTCTTAACCAGGTGCAATTTGCATTATTATTACTAACCCAGAGGCAATTAATAATACTTTTATTTTTTTCACACATGTATTACTTCCCCTTTCTGCCCCTTATGTAATCCAGGGCACTTTGAAAAAAGCACAAATGGAAAAATTGGAGTGCAACTAAACAAACATTCTAGGCTAGTCTAACTATGCCAGATAAGATATTTCAAATAAAAAATCAGAATATTAGACATGATTTAGTAAAAAGGAGTGAGGATGCCTAGAAAACAAAAGTGAGTAGTGACCTCCCAGAGTGGGGTGACAGCCACTAATTCTGAAATCACTCACAGAAAAATAAACCTGCAGATGTTAAAAGACATGTAGATGTGGCACTTTGGGACATGGCTTAGCAGCAGTGCTGGGTTAATGGTTGGACACAGTGATCTTAAAGGTCTTTTCCAACCTAAATGATGCAATGGTTCTATGTTCTATATAAGTGAGACTTTCATTATTATTAGAAACCATGAGACTTATGAATCTGTAATGATGCTGAATTTGTGCTAGGCATTTCCTGGTGCTGGATGGCAGACTCAGCAAAGACCATTCTTAGCCTTTGAATGTTCTTTTTAGCAAATGACCTCCGAGACTTTTTTTTTTTTTAAAAAAAAAAGAGATAAGCATTGTTACAGCAATTTTACCAGGAGGAAAGCAGCTTTGGAAAGTGAAACAAGCTGCCTTGGGTCACACAAGAAGGCACCTGCAGAGCTAGTATTCACATTGCTCAACTCCCAGTATAGCAACTGATGCAGAGTCTGTGCCATCTTGCAGAACTCATGCCTTGGGTGCTCCTATAAGCACCTCCCAGGACCTGCTTGCTCTGCCACAGTGTCCAGGTTTGCTTAACAGTGGTATCCCAAATCATCTTTGCTGTAGCTACTTAGTTTATAAATTACATGGGTAAAAATTAATAAAGCACTATACATGTCCTTCCATTTGAAAAAGCAGCTTAGGCCAAAAGAATATGGTTAAATGGAAAGGTAGAATATTAGTAATATTTATATATTTCTTCTGTTTTCTTTACCTGTCTTCAGCATTTTCATAATGCCTTGTGCAAAGGGATCTTGTCTGCACCTAGGTCTTCTGGATCCTACTGCAACACAGATAAAGAAGCATTATAAAACTCTCATCTTGTATAAATATGAAAAAGTTCACCCTTCATTAGATTGGAAAGTGCCTGCCCCTGGTAATCTCTTGGAATATAAGCTATTTCTGCTCTTTCCTCCACTGCTCTGAAGATGTAAGCCCCAGGGACGCAGCCACTGAACATATTTCTTGGCACCTCAATAGCTTTATTAATTCTCTGACTTCTGACCTGGTGTTTCTGAGCACGGCTGAGATGAGCAGTAATTCCCTCATAAACACTCCAGTGTCAGGGAGGCTTAATTGCTTGGCGTCATGAGAAAGTGTTTGGTAGTTCAATGACAAAAGGTCCTAGAGAATGTGAAATGAGAGCTGACAGTTCTCCCTTGCTGCCCCTGCCTGCTCCCCTCCATAATGTATCCAGCATTTAGCTTTTTCAGGGCTGTGGCACCAATGCTAGCAGAGCAAATCCTAATCCTGCCGTTTATGGTATCCATGTGATCACAGCAAGATCAGAAGTTAGAAGTCGTAAGTGCAGCTCGGGTAATTTTGTAAACAGCAGCAGCACCAATTTCTTTTACAGCAAGTTAAAAAAAAAGACATTGCCACTGGAAATGAAGAGCATACAGAGCAGCTGTTTCAAATTTGTCTGATGCTGTTATGAAACAAGTTTAAAGTGTTAACAGTTGTACCCACGGCACAGTTTCCCCTGCTGTGTGCACACTGACAGCTTTCCTTTACGCCGTATAACTGAGCTACCACATTTGTGCTCAGTTCCCTTGCCTTTCCTCTGAGATGCATTTCCCCAGCTGTGGGCTGGAAATGACTGGGCAGACTCCAGGTGGACTTTCAGGAATGCTGTGCAGCCAACCACAACTATCATGCCATGCAGCATCATCTGCTGCGCTGACCAGTGCTTGTGGTGGTCCTCAAACCTTCTGCCCATCGTGTTAAATCTGTGCCACCTTCTGACCCCAGGCTGGGAGTCACACCTCCAGAGAGCCCCAAGTGTTTCACACTCTGCCTGTCACATCAAGCTGATGGCAAAATACAAGCAGGAAAGGTTGGAGGAGGTGGTGGCCCGGAGCAGCTGAGTCCTTCCTGGGCCAGGTCAGCAGCCGCTGGCCTTGGACAGATACTGAAGAGGAGGCGAACTGGGGAGGAGCTGCTGGAGAATCCTGTCGTGCCTCTTGCAGTAACACTCCTGGGGCAGTGTGCTCTACTCTCCCCTCCCTGGGCTGAAAACACTGAGATCTGAAGGAGTCTTTCACCTGAAGGGGAGAACTGCTACTCCAGTTTGGAGAAGCTGGAGTATTTGCCAGAGAGTAAGGAAATAGTGCTCGTTGAAGGTAAGGAGAATGCTGAGGCTTTGAATTTTCCTTAGAAACTCAGCAGGGGATTTCTGTACCCCCCTTTGTCAAGCTGCAAAGCATTGCACTCTAACAGGCTACCGCTAAAGCCAGGATACCCCATTTTGTTTCACTCAAGCGAGAAATTTGAGGAGAACCTAGACAGCAAAGCAACAGATAAGAAATCAGAGCAGCAAGCCATGAAAGAATGGTTTCCAGGGAACTGTGGGAATTTGGACTCAGAATCTGGAAGTGAAGCAGTAGTTAGGGAGATGCTTCTGACAAGATATCAGCCATGGTGAGAAACCTTGGCCAAGCTGCAAGAGAAAGAAATTGCTCTGCACAACAATCTTGTAGTTGGGACAGAAAATGGAGAGCAGACTGGATGAGAGACAAGCTGCAGCACCTGAACTTCATGCCACAAGCCCCAGTGGGAGCAGCTGTGAAACTCCAGCTGCTGATCCTTACTTTGCTCCTGCACAGCTCTGTTGATGATACTAGCAGTGCAGAAAGAGGAATGGGCTGCATGGTGTGGGGCCACTGCTGGCTGGAGCGGGGGGAGATGGTATTCCCCCACAGCACAAGGAACAGCCATCCTTTTCCTAGCCACAGCAGCAGGCATGGCAAGCCTTTTCCCAAAGTCTTTGGGACTCTCCTTCCCAGATTGCGTTAGTCTGTAACACGCCAAGTACATAGGTGGCCCCCGAGTCACACAGCTGCTGTGAGAGGGAGGACTCCTTACGAGCCAGTGGGAGGGAAAGTGGCTGTTCGTGTATGGGTGAGGGAGGTAGAGGTCTTGGAGCAGGGAGAGGAGATGGAAACGGACTCACTGCAGTTTCTTCACTTTCTGAAGGTCCACTCATCCTTCCAGCTTCCCAAACACATCTTCGACTTCAGCAGTGAGTCTGGCCTGCATGGGGTCCAAATGTGTGGATTTGTAGGACAAATTGAGGATGTGCGTGGAGTAAGAGTCTGGCTAGAAGACATGGGTGAATGCCTACACTCAAGTGAGGAGCTGAGTGCTGGCACAGGAATGAGACACTGGGTGATCATGTAAGTCTAAACTATGTATGCAGGAGAGAGAGAATAAATCACTGTTGGGGTTTGCATATGGCTTTCAGGAGGATTATTGCATTTTACATTTTACAGACAACTTTTCAACAGAAGGACAGCTTACAGGGTACATCTTGAAGGCTGCTGATGGGAAGAGGTGGAACATGGGGCAGGTCAATGGTTAACAAGCTGAAAATAGTTCAGTGAAATACCACAGGCAGAAACCATAGCAATGGAGAAAAGAGTAACAGGAGGATAGGAAAGGGGAAGTTACCAGGGAGCTCTTAGGAAGCAATACAAAAACTGAGAGACTTCTGAGCAGGGATCCTCAAGCCCTTTCTGTCACAATTAGCCTCCTGAAGCTTTTCTGTGTTGCTGGGACTGTCACTTGTGTTACCTGCTGAGTTTAGTCATTTCTTTATTAATCCCCCCAGCAGTGGTTAACATGAGAGGTTTAAGAAGATCAAGGGAAAAGCTGGCAGAGTGGCTTTGTCTGTAATGACTTCTATTTCTGAAAAAATGTGACAGTTCAACACCTCAAAATGGGATCTAGGACAAACTTCTTTGTTTTCCGATTCTGTTATTCATAGTCAAGGCTGGATTAAGACTGTGTCAGGGCAGGCGTAATCAGTTCTCTAGGGAAGAAAGCTTTCTGCTTTCCTGGTCAAAGAAAATCTTGAAAAACCCTATTCAGGAATTTCTACCACTTTTTGAAGGCAATCTATAGACAACAGCTCTGAGGTGTGAGCTGCCTCTGCTTATTAGTGAAGTACCGTTGTTACCTACTTTTGTTACCAAGTAAGCTCATTCACTTCTGGGATCAGAAGGCGTCACAAGTCCTTCAGGAGCACGGTTGGGAGTAGGTGTGGATAGCCGTTACTCATTCTCAGTGGTGCCTCCCTGCATTTCCGGGGTGGGTCCATCACCTCCCTACTTGCAGAAGGCTGCACACGGTAACTCTCTCACTTCGACTCCAGCGCTTTCTGGCAATGCTGATTTACTGCAGCGGGGGAGATAGCTGCTCTCACGCTCCGGTCGTTCACCTGGCCCTTGGCTCCACTGGGAAAAAGGGCTCCAGCAACCAGGCAAGGGATGCTGTACTGCTGAAACTGAAAGCTGGGTATCTCTTTTTAAGAGAAGCAGACTGCTTTGCTCTGGTCCCAGAAGTTAAATGCTAAGTACCTGGGAGCAGCTGGTGTATATATTCTGAGCTGCTGCTAGTGCACACATCTGTTGCACTGAAGGCATGGCCATGCTGCTAGCAAAGCCCGCTGGATGCAGCTCATCTTTACTGCAGCACAGTGCACCTGCACAACACCTGTGAGAAGATCAGGAGACTTCTCCAGCAAGGGGTTCAAAGCTTTGTTAGTTTGCACACATGCATGGGCAGCAGATTTCAGCACCTGTTGACTGATCGTCATATGAAGGAATAGGGAGAGCTAGATGGCAGCTGTTGGACATTTATCCTGCTTGTGAATATCAGAGCTTGTAGCAAGTCTGTCCTCTGTTAAAAAAAAAAAAAAAAGAAAGAAAAAAAAAGAAAAAAAATAGGGAAGCACCCAGTCAGGAATAAGGAATAACCAGGGTGAACATCCAGGTAATGTTGGAACCAAGAACCAGAAGATGGTTAAAAAATTATTTCTTCTCCAGCTTTCTGCATTATTCCCAAATAGCAGGCTGTGAAAAATAACCTTTGGACACTATTATTCCTGTCAATGTTTTCATTCAGTGTAGCCTTGGGACTTGTAAGGGCCTATGTGGGACAGTGTTGCACCACTGGTATTGGCACATCTGGCTAACAGCACACTGACTTGCTCAAAAGAAATTTACTCATGTAGACCATGGTTCTCCATTTCCTGTCTTATGCTAAAAAATGCATCAGTTGCTTTATACATAGTTACAGATCCAACTCTGCTGCTGTGTTTATTTTGAGCCCATTTCCCAGGAGATCTTTAAAACACAATTATCTCCAGCTCCACTTAATCACACAATCTGTCCCAAGAGCTATTCTTGTTTTTTTGGTCCTCTTGTTGCCAAGGGCTCTCACAAGGACTCTGCTCTCTCTGCTTTGATTCTGTATCAACACTTGTCCGTGTGCCTTGTCAGTCACCTTCCTCTGGGACAGGCTCATGGCAGCTCTTGCCGTTGCGGTACATTGCCTTGTAAAGCCAATAGTGAGATGGTCTAATTGTATTTAACCTGTCCCAAAGCAGGACATACATCTGCCCAAGCCTTTCCTTTGCCATCTTCCCATGTCTGTTTTCATGCAGGTGTCAATGTGCTTACCCAAACCACGTTCTTTCCCCTTCTCTCACAAGTGAGCAGCCAGGACTGAGCACACAGCCCAGCAAGTGGTCCACTCAGGTAATGTCTTTTCAGGCTATTGAAAAGAGCTAAGCAGTGAAGCAATGGAGAATGTTGTGATATTTTGGGTTTCAGCTTTGCTAGCTGAAACAAGCAGGTGGCTTCCAGTAAGCTGGAGAAAAAGGAGGGGCAATAGAGAGTCTGGAAAATACAGGCTTAGGAGATGTGATGGCATTGAAGGACTACTAAAATTAAACTCTGCTGTCTAGGTTTCAGCTGTGTTCAGTTTGGGTTCAGTTTACATTGAAACCTAGGCTCTAATTTATATCCCTGCAAAAAGGTCTATGGCTAGCTTTCCTTTTTTCTGGAGGTTAAAGTAAAATGCATGAGGACAGCAGCCATAGGTAAGGCAGGACAAAAATGGATGAGAGACAAACTACCAGTAGTTAGCTGTAGCACAATCCGTAATTATTTACTGCAGAGTCTCTTACACCCATGTTAGTCTCCTGTATTCTATTTCTGGCGACAAGCTGTTAGACATTGGTTAAGCAGGTGGTTTGCCGATGACTCCCACATTATATATTGATCTGTTCTGGGCTCCCTGTTCCTGGCTGGTAACTTTATCAAGGCAGAACTGCCTTTGTAGTTTATGTTGTGACAGTGCCCAGCAGTACTGGGCTCCCGAATGAAACACATAAAATCCTCTACAGGTACAAAATCACTGAAAGCCCCAGGCTAAAGTACCCACTTACTAAACTTCCTCTCCCCTCTCTTGTTGTCCCATGTCATGCCAACCCTGCATAAAACCAAGCAAAAAGCTGTGATCATTCATTCTCCTCCCTGCAAGGTGCTAAAGCTTCTCAGTCCCCCACCAAACTCCCTGCCTGGGGGGCAGTGTTGCTCAGGAAGGCCCACCCAAATAGACATGTCACCCCTATATAATACCACAGAGTATTCTTTGTCCCCTTTGCTCTCTGATCTTTTGCTCCATGACCCAGCCTAGACTGATCTCCTCCTTTATCAGTACCAGCATCAACTGATTCTCGATGACTATTTGCTCCAGCTTTGGATATGAAAGGTAGCACACACTTTCTTTTCTTATACTGCCTCTTTCCCAGCTCATGCAGGCTAACACATGAGCCACGGGGAGCTTAACTGTGCACTGTGCCTCATGTTATGCTGTGTCTTTGTGGGGCTTAGGCATTTGGGATAACATATATCTTCATTATTTTCTCATCCAAATCCACTAATACTTCATATTTTGGGTCTGTTTAACCCAAAGGTGTACCTTCTTCACTGGATAGCGCTGACAGTACTCCCATATTTTCATAAAGTGACAGAACTGGGCCTTTGATATTTCTTATCTGCTTTACCCAGCTGTATTGTCCTGACACCAAAAAAAATGTAGGAGAGCCCAAGGGCACCAGGTTAGCATTTTGGTTTCCACAGTCAAATGTTCTGCCCATAGGTGTAAAGAAGTGATGCTGCAAATTTGTGGATTAGGTGGAAGGTGCAAATTGGTTCCTAGCTAGGCATAGCTCAGTCAGAGATATTTCCCTCTTCACACCTTCAATAAACACTCAAAAAAGGATTGTAAATAGGAGGCAGAAAGTGTGAATGACCTTGGGGAAGGGTGGAGTTCCCATATGGGATGATAAGAATAGTTTGAATCCCCAGACCATTTTTTTTCCATTGAGTTTGGTTATAAACTTTCTCTTTCCGAGAAGAGCTCTTTTTGCCCTTTTATATGCATACTTTTTGCCCAGTCATACCATTTCCTTCCAGTAGCTGATTTTACATGTCACCTTTTGCCTGGCAGCAAAATGTCTGAGAATGGTTTGAAAATCATGGAGGACAATCTTACAGCAGAGAAATAAAAATGCCTTATTCCAAGCTCAGTTCTGTATAATATCAATAAGATGCAGTTACTTATGCTGTCTGAATCAAAAACATTTATTGCCATTATAAAAAAAATATTTTAGCAGTTTCAAATGGGAACTTGTATCTTGATGCACAGATTGGTTCTCACAGATTTATTAGACGTGATAAGTAACTTGAGAATAAGAAAATAGCTGTAATCATTTGAAGATGCATTTAACTTTGAAAGATATGGAACCAAAAAGTAAGCATATATTAGTTGTAACGCTAAATAAGCATGTGCCCTATTTCCTACTGAAAAGTGTGACCTGTCTTGAACTTTGCAGTTGCAGTTCAGAAGCAGTTTTCATCAGCTCATGCAGACAGCTAGGAAATAGGTTTCCCATTCTGTTGAAATGAGGTAAAATCTCTTACCAGGATCTGTTCAAATGTGTTTATAAATGTTCTAAACATTTCAGCATCTCCTTGTATTCTTTCTTCAGCTGGCCTGCAAAATGTTTCCGACTTGTTTCATTTATACCTGAAAGACTGGTCTGCTCAGAAAACATAAAGTCTGGCTCTTCTCCTGCTTTTTTGGCTTTCAAAGCATGAGATCCTGTTGATGAAAGGAAATGACACTTGCTTTATACCCATTAAAAGCTACAATTATTAACGTTATCTTAGCCTTAATAACACCTATACAACCGTTCTTAGGATTAGGACCAAAGTGAAAGAGAAGTTATTCACGGAACACATTGGCATCTTAGAGTTTCAGGAAGCTTTGTTGACTAAGTGGTAGATGGGGAATCTGAGAACCCGAGTTGCTGAGTTTCTGCTGTTAGTACTACTATGAATTAATTTCCACAGATTGCTTGATCTTTATGTGTCTTGTTTTGCAATGCCTATAATGCTTTTGCTCTCAGGGAGGTGTAACCTCTTAATAGTTGTAGAATGCTTTGAGACCATTGTATAGAAGGTCACATGAAAGCTCAAAATGACACACAGCAAGTCCGACTTCAGACCTCTTGTTGCTTTTCTGGATGACTGATTTTAATTGCAGTGGGTTAAACAGCTGTAAACATGCAATTGTTGCACATTGAACAAGGGTTTTCATTCCTGGGTTCCCACGCAGGTGTGTGGCTGTGAGCTGACCAATACTGTCTCTGCTGATCCTCCTCTGGTTTCTCCCTTGCAATCGATTCCAGCAGTGATGAATTCACCTCTTGAAATTAATAATGTCAAGTTTGTCAATATTTTAAAAGCTAAACTTAATTTTGTTCTCTTGAGCCTTGCCTTTGGCTTGTGAAAGCAGAAGCTTTAAACTCTATTATTTGGGAAGTCTACTGGGATGCCTTGGTGTGGCAGGTGCTATATAAGTTTAGTGCTGCATCACTATTAAAGTCCATTAAGAAAGATCTTTCTGGAGCTGTCAGCACTCTGCAGATTAAAACCAGAAAAATAAAGGCACTCAATAAATGCTGCTGTAATGGTTCAGATAGCTGCAGAGAGAGCGCTCATCTCTGGCTTGTGATCAGTTTACTTCTGGGTTCAATGTAAAGGTTTTTTGGCTTCCTGTATAAGCTCTGAGAAAAAAAAAAAATCAATGTGGAGAAGCTTGGATGAGTGCCAGAAGAAATATTGTACTGAATCCAGAATATAGAAATCCTTCACAATTTCTATATTTTGCTCCATGCAGGCTCTATTATAGTCTAGCAAGAACTAAGCTTTACTATCATGACTCCAGTACCACTGCAAGGTTGTACAGGATGTGAACAAATTGCCAGATTTTATTTGGTCATTTAAAAATATGTATCAGCCCCCCCTAAAAAGATACAGTTAAAAAGGCAAGGTGGGTAAAAGGTGAGAGGAGGAAGCATCAAACTCCTGCAAAAGGGCTGGAAACAAAGCGTAGGAATAAGCGTTCAGTTTTAAAGTTGGTAAGGATGGGCAGAAAGACACCTCCTTAATCCCTGCCGTGGCTACTGTTTAACTGTTTGGAAGAGGGAGGGCAAAGTGAGGTGTTAGAGGTGGATTGGACACTGCCACAGAGCCTCCTCACGTGTAGAGTAGATGGAGCAATGGCAGAGGCATCCTGCATGAGCAGGCACAGGACAGTGCCTCTGGAAGCAGTGGTGGAGAGCACCCAGGCACCCTGGAGGGTTTTCCTTGAACAGTAATGCCACAGGAAAGGAACTGGGAGAGTGCAGTGGATTCTCCTGTTCTAGGCATAATGCGGTGCTCAAATTTGCAAATAATGATGGTCTACTCAGAGTACGGGCCAAACCAGCCTGCAATCGTGGTAATGCCTTTGGCTGGGTCAGTGGCACAATCCTTTTGCCCTGCTCTGGTTTCTGTTTGGTAAAGTTACTGAATAAGGCTCTCAGATACGAGTGGTAGAAATTGCAAAGCAGTCTGAATATGGTGTTTGTCTGGGGAACATCTGGAAACACTGGAAGTTGTACATCAGGGAGGATGTCCCTGACTGGGATGTGAAAAATGTGGGCAGTAGAAAGAAGGAGAAACAGGGAGAAATAGATGCTCCTATTCATGCTCCCAGAATACAAGGACAAGGGAACATTCAATGGAAGTATAAGGCAGCAAATATAAAACTGTTAAAAGGAAATACATTTTATACAATGCCTAATTAGCTCATTCCCATAAGATAACATTAAGTCTAAGAGATTAGTAGGATTTAAATAAAGGGATTAGACATTTATATGGATAATGTAATTGGGGATGTTCTTATTAAATAGAATACATATTTTCTTTGTTATGGAAGGATATAAGCCCTCTTGCTTCAAGGCCTAGGCTAGTTGCTAACTGATAAGAATTAAAAAGAAACTTCCCCTTTTGGCAAGTCATTCCCTACTTGTCTTCTGCTAGGTTCCTTGTACTTAATCTGAATTGTTTCTACAGGCACTATCACAGCAGGATTATTAAACTATATGGTCCATTTGTTTGGTATAGCATGGCAATTCTGTTTCTTCATAATCAAATGTCTTGCTGATGGATCACAAAAACCTCAGTGGTCTAAAACAAAAATCCCCTTTTTCTTCTGTTAGTTCCATAAGAGGATTGACCTTGAGTGCCCACCTACTAGACACCACCAAATCAGCACCAACAAATTCTACTTACCTGTCCTAACAGTAATATCTCCCAATTCTCATTCAGGACTTACACAAGCTCAGTTAGAGAGGTGGCAGGACACCAAAGATCCCACAACCTTCACCAAGCAGGTTGTCAAGCATTGGAACAGGCTGTCCAGGGAAGTGATGGAGTCATCATCCCTGAACTTACTTGAAAAATGTGTAGATGTGGCACTTAAGGACATGCTTTGGTGTTAGATTTCACAGTGTTGGGTAATGGTTGGACTTGATGGATGATCTTGAAGGTATTTTCCAACCCGAACATTTCTATGATTCTATGTCTTCCCACAGATGTGAATGGGAGTGTCTCCTAGATACTGCAGGCTGTCAGAATTTGGAACAAAACCCAACAATAATCAGAAGGAAAAATTGATTAAAAATCTCTTCCTTTCACTTCCAGGCAAGATAAGAAAGATGCTGCTAGTAGTCTAGTCTTCCCATTAAAAGCATCAGATGGCCTTATCTAACCTGGCTAAAATTCAATTGTCTTGCATTTCGATTACTGAAACATCCTTCTCTTTGGTCTTGCCAAGTGTATTTTCAGTCTGTGCACATTCCTGCAAAATACTGCTGTAAAGATCATCCTCCTAATCCATCAGTTTGCGGATTTTACACATTCTTTGTTCCTCTCTACTACACTCCTCTTCTTTACTCCATCAAACACAAGCTATTTATCTTTCCTGTCAAGCCCCTTCCCACCCTGCCAAAGACCTCTCCTTTGCTATGACAATGTTGTCTCCTTCTCATAATTTTGTCAGTCTCTATTTCTCACTTGTTAACATTTTTATAGAAACAACTTCTGGGCTTTTTTCCTTGCTGCTATTGGGAAGAATCTTGGTAAAGAGCAGCAAAATACCCTCATTATCTTTCCAAATCTCTGTCGAAAAACTCTCCTTTACTATGTTGCCTATGAAAAGCTTGCCAGTGGTGTGGCCACTCTCCATCACACTAACAAACACGACTCAAATCAAACAACCCACTGCCCTGTCTGCCCTTTACGTACACCTGGAGGGTAGGGATGGTCTTTTGGTTCTGCAAAGTGTCTTTACAACAGCTTCCCCACCACTGACTGGGACTTCTAAGGACCACTACAAAACAAACATTGATATTCCTCATTCCTTTTCCATCACTTGAACAGTTTAGCTGAGTCCTGATGCTTTTGTGCCAACGAAACACCCAGGTTAGGAACTGCTTTCTGTAGGAGCTATATGTGTGGTCATCACGCTGTCCAGCCAGGGTCTCTTCTAAAGGGCCATGCAGTGAAAAGTGGGCTCCAGAGAAGAAGTGTCCAGCTTAGCCCTGTTCTTGGCAATGTTGCTTTTCCCTCATCAGATAACGACTCCTGCAAATCCTCCAGTTCAAGAGGGTGTCTTTTGTGTAGTAAATGCTGCCATCATTTATAAAGCACTCTTGCTGCATGTGCCTAAAATCAGTCCTGCAGGACAGTTTCAATCAAATTGTGTTCAATTTATTCCAGCTGAATAACTCTGAAATGTAAATAAAATTAAATTAACAGTGTTGTATTTGTATTGTGTTACAAATGTAATAAGCTTGAAGTAATGCTGACTGTAAAATCAGAGGAAGACTATAGGGTAAAAATCAACCCCTAGAAAACAGTGCAAAATTTGGTATCTGACTTGCAAGAGCAATCAGGGGTACACATAATCCAGAAGGTATTTTTAATTATGTTTGTTCATACTGTTTCTCTGCTTCATTCTAATAAAATACAAGAAATACTCTCCTATAGTGGTTATGTTTGGTTTGACAAACATGCAGAATACCCTGTATCTGTTCCTAGCTGACTGTTTTGGGACTTGCAGAGATTCTGTTACTAATAATTATCTTACATTTATAGGACACCTTTAATCCCAAAGCATATTATAAATTAGAAATGAGGCCCAAAGTGCTTACATAGCACTGTCAAAATATGTGTGTTTTCTTCCAATTATCCAGTGAGACTCCAGATTTGGTCCTAGAAATTGTAAATATTGATATATACATAGCAGAATATCTTATCTGTTGAATACCTCCCCAGAAAATTTACTCCCCAGAAGGTCTAGGATTCCTGTCAGTTAGATATTTGGATAATTCCGGGTGCAAACATTACCCAGAATCACTGGGGGAAACCCAGTTTTCACCAAGAGTGCTACAAAATATGTTGTGGGCATACTAAGCAGGTACAGCTTCAGGATGTGATGTCTTATCTAAAGCATTAGAGACAGGAAGATATGTGGAGTGCAGTTGGGTAACTGAGAATAGCTGGTTGAATTGGCCCTGTTGGAGCCTTGGGGGAGCCCAGGTATTTTGAACGCTGCCATCTGTTCAGCCACAAGCTGCTCTGCTGTGAGCTGCCCAGGGAGTGGTTTGGAACCCATCCAGTCTCTCACATACCCGTTCTGCTTATCTTACAGGAGTATCAAGGGCTTCATGGTGTGCAGACAGAGGATTCCACAGACTCAGGGAAAGGATGCAAACCTATCTGGGGCAGCACAGGTGGGAGGAAAGGGAAAGTGGGACTTATCTGACAGATACTCACTGCCATCCCACCATGAGGCATGCAAACTGCACTGGGGAGGGGTGATCAAGCCCCTTGGAGCCATCCTTTTTTTCCTACCCCTGTTGGTTTTTTTCCAAAGGCCCTAAAGCACAGTGCAGTAAAGTTGTTCCCACAGTAAACAATGCTCCAAACCTCAGAAGATCTCAGGTCTTCACCAGGAATGGCAACAGCCACCTCTATGTATGAAGCAAATTCTCTTTGGTCAAGTAATCCATACCAGGTTACCAGAGGCAGAGCGAGGTTGTCAGTGGACAAGAAACTCTTCAGACCTGCTAATAACATGCAGAGATTAAGGACAACTGGTTTCCAAGACATTTGTGACCTCAAAGTGCTTGGACAGTCTCCTCTGAAAGTCTGACAGATCGTCTGTGAATCCTGGTGTTTAATGTGATACAAAAAATACTAAATCAGTGTCAGTGCTGATAGACTTAAGAACCTGATGCCTTACTATTCCCTGACTTAAAAAGCTTGCCTAGAAATCTTTCCAAGTTCATTTGGACTGGAGTAAAATTCACAAAGCTGCAGTCATACCGTTCTTTCTATTTAATTTCTGCTTCATACATTCCTTTCATAACTACCGAGCACGGTTATGTGGCCTCAGGAAGAGAGGGCAAAGTCAGCTCTGTTGTAATGGGGAGTATATTGGTGGAAGGCACTGGGATTATGCCAAGGCCATGTTCAGTCCAAAGGGTACCAGCCCAAAGCACTGAGTTAAGGTATCCTTAATGTATCATCCAAGAACCATGGAGGTCTTTCAGTAATCTTTTCTTTTTAATTAAACAAATGAGCAGTCAGTGGGTTAAATAAATTCTTAAGAGGAAGAAGCTCTAACATTCCCTCTGATCCTCCGTTCTTTTGTGGTCCTCTCATATGTGGTGCTCACGTGCTTTCCTCAGTATTCACAGCCACATGACAAATGCTACCTAATGGCCGGCTTATTCTATTTGTGCTTTTGTGCTACCCTCTTCTTACAAACCTGAAACACTTTGAATTCACACAGTGAACTACAGCTAGTCAATGTTCACTTTTGATACACTGCATTTATTTAAAAAGTGGCTTGTGCAAAAATCTTTGGATGAGCTATGGTGTATTAAGTTTTGTGTGGACGCATCTCTACTTTGAACTTTTCTACCTGGCCTCTTGCTGATATCCCATATGATATTTCTTCGTGCCAGAGTTGATTCATCTGCTTACCCATAGGCTCTTGCTGGATCAAGGGCCCAGCTAATGGAATTCAGCTAATGGTTCATGTACCCAAAAGTAGCCTGTGAATACATACTCAAAATCTCATATACTGTATCACACCTCACAATCTCCTTGCCCAGCAAACAAGCAGCCATCCAGGATTCACAGGTCATCATACACCAAGGAAAAGCAGGCTGATCAGGCATGCCTTGAGGGACCTGGAGATATAGGAGTATATACTAAAATGATGGAGAAGGACGTGCTTAGGATATAGCTCATTGCAGCAAGGGTGGAATAAAACTGGCAAAAAGGGGAGAGAAACCTCTGAGTCTGTAAACAAGGTCTCTGTCAATGTTTCATGTACCAGCTTCTTCCCCAAGGCTTTGTGTCTGTTATTTGGTGCAGAAGCTGGTGTGCTGTGACCTGTGCTGGTGGAAGAGAGGAGTCTTGTCCTAACTTAGTCAGGGCTACAAGAATGTAGAATTCCTGTAAATCTAGGACCTTTTCCTGTAGGAAAACAAACAAACAAAAACTCAGGATAGACCCAGACAAGGACGCTCCTTAAACACAGCATAAACTTGCTGTACAGCTACAGTAAAAGAGTTCTCAAGATGATGGTGGTAAGCTTCATGTTCATGTATGTCTTGGGGTTACAGAGGGAGGGATGAGGGAAGGCACACAAATATGTTCTGTGAGCCCTGCAACTGATGTCATTTTAGGCCAACAGAATTAGGCAGTTTCTTCAATCTGTTTGGGTTGTGGATTCTAAGTCTGCTGAAAGCAGCATCCATTCCAAGGAAGTTTTGTTTGGTGATGATCATTCCTCTAAAATTTGCGTAGTAATTACGCGCTATCACTTAACATCCCCATTCTCCCAGCCTTTTGTATTTTCATACTGTCCAGGCCAATCACTGTGGTTTATGCTTCCACCTCAATCAAACTAATGACAGTACAGCACTTTCAGATGGATAAATACTTAATAGGGGCATCCAAGTCTACTGACACTTCAGCTAGGGAGAGCTTGGACAATAAACACGGCACTTTGCTATTTGATGGACACTGTCAGCTTTCAGCTCCCATGGCATTTTATGAGGTATATTTCCCAAAACAAGACGTGTGGAAATGGAAGGAGATTAAATACGCCTTGGCTGGTCACAGTCACAGTCACACTCTTGGCATCATGAGAGTTTAAGTCTAGTAAGGTTATTGCAGAACCCGACTTGGCATTGTGCTTTGAATGTGTCCCCTAGTGGAACGAGGGAGAACAGCAAGCAAGGCGGCGCTTGCACCTCCTCACCCAGAAGTGCAAGACAACGCAGGTCCAGAAGGGTTGTTGGTGAAGTGATGACCTGTGAGACGACTCTTTGGCTTCACAAAGTGATCACATCTCCTTTGTCTGTGCTCTGCTTTCAAATAGCTCCCTTCTGTGCCCTTCAGGGCCTTATTTAATAAAAAACTTTTGAAATTGAAATACTGTGGTTGCAACACTGTTTTTGCTTTTCCTGTACCAAAATATTATGTGTGTTTTGAAAAGCAACTGTTTAAAAGACAACAGTCACTCTAGGAGTAGTACATTTACACCATTTTCACTGTGTACCTTAGAAGACATAAAAACAGTGCAAAAAGTACCCCTTGGAAATTGTAAGCTTTCGTGCATTTAGTTTTTTATTTCTTCCAGTATTCTAGTGGTGGTTATTAGGTATTAAGTCTCTATGAGTATGAAGTCTGTTTCATTTTGATACATCATGGAGCAAGCTGTAAATGTAAGTGCAGAAACAGGGATGTGGTTTAGCAGTGGATTTGGCAGTGCTAGGTTAACAGTTGGACTCTTGAGGGTCTTTTCCAAGCTCAGAAATGCTGTAATTCTATGATTCATGGCAGGATGAACTCCTCCAGCATAAGAACAGTGTGCCTTGACACACAGGCAGGGCTGACTTCATTCCCTCCCCATCCCTACTCTTTCAGCTCTTTAGTGCATGGATTTCTCCTGCCTAACCTTCCAACACCTCTCATCCCTACCACCTTTCCAACTTTTTAGGGTTCTTCAGCAAAATGGAAGCAGCATGGGAAACATTTTATTGTTTCTACATCTTCCCCTGCCTGGGAGAGAGACTTGCGAATGGCATTCCAAAATCCTCATTTTGGAAATGTTGTCATGGCTGCGATCAAGACCCCAGCTAACACAGTAATGGCTTAATCTGTTTCTCAGCCTGTCCTTCTGCCACATCACAGTCTCCAAAAAAGGGGAGACCATCAACTGCAGAGTGCCAAACTGACCTCCTAAGTAAGAAAGAAAAGGGAAGAGATCAAGTGTTTCACATAATCTTGATGGTATTGTGGAGGATGAACAAAAGAAAAAAATGAGGAGCAGAAGGGAGCTCTCTGAGCAGAAATACAAGACAGCTTTTTTCTTGAAGGGGGTGTAGGAGGGAGACAGAAATGAACAGCAGTAAATGAAAAGCAACAACAGCAACAAAGAAAAAGAACAACCCTGCAGAAGGGCCTTACTGGATTGGAGACAGAGCAGAGAGCTGCTGGAGGATGTGATTGTGGCTCATTCCTGTGCACTATGTCAACCCCAGCCAGTTGTGTCCTGGAAAGCAGAGGGACAAGTGATTATTATGGGCAGCAGTACACAACACAAAGCCAAACACTAGCCAGAAGCTCGTTCCTTCCTTCTGCAAAAGCTTGGGCAACAAAACCAGCAGGCCCCTCACTTGTAGTCAGGCAAGGACATCAGACAGAACAGCCACATCTGCACCCAGCTGGGAGCATTGCAGCCTTCCTGCATACACCCAGCATCTTTTCTACTGCTTTACAGTGTGGATTTTATTGATAGTATTTCACAGATTGTTCTGTGGATGAGTCTGTACCTTGCCTGATGGAAAATTCTGCCTGGATTTTTCTGATGGGAGGTTTTACTACTTGCATTATTTGATTTCCAGCAAAGGCTATTTTTGATAAAAATGTTACTGTTTCATAAATTTATATGCTGTCTCATAAACATCATAAAATGCCTTTTTGACAAATCTAATAAACATAACAAAATGTCCTTTCAATAAAATCGCTGAAATCTTGCCAGGCTGCATAATAAACTTGCATTTTAGCATGGTTAGCATCTCTGCTTAAAGAAGAAGTGCAAAACCACCCACACCTTTGAGCCAGGACTTTCTGAAATTTGCTGATCTTGCCATGTCCAAAGACCCTGCGCTTCACCTTTCTACCAGCCAGTGAGGCTCAGAACTAGGTAAAGCTATGGGGCAAAAAAATACAGTTGGTTCACACTTCACAGGAGCAGATATTGCTCATTAGCCTCCAGCTTTGTCATGCCTTCATCAGCCTTTCAAAGATATATTTCATTTGCACTCCACGTTAACTTTTTGTAGAATAGAGTGGTTCTTGTAGAAGTGCCCCAGAAAAATATTTCGTGAGCTGGGGGAAGCTGATGGATAGATTTTCTTAGAACAGGAAGAAGTCACAACACCCTTGTTCTCAAAGTGTTGGGAGCAAGAAGGTCTACACACTCTCAGAGAGTGTGTCTGATTCTGTGTGTGTGTGCGCGTGTGCATGTGTCCCCAAACCTGGTAGTTACCAGCTGGTGGTAGCTGGGAGTGGTGAACTTGCAGTGTAATGATGTAGTGATATCCATGGTGACAAGCAGAAAAGGAAAAAATCCCCCCGGGGATACATGTCCAGAACTGCAGAGCTCCTGTTTCTCAAGACCTGCTACAACCTCGTGTAGGCACACACTCTCAGCACTGCTTATATACACACCTTTCCTGAGATTCTGTGGATGCACGCCTTTCCTTGTGCCTTTGCCTCTCCACTGGGGAGGGAATGCAAGACACCCATGCTTACCTCAGTTTCTGCTGCCTGCTTGTGAGTCAAGCATCCTGTTTTCTCTGTTCGCTATCATCCCATTCTCCCTCTTATCCAAGAAGTGGAGGAAAGTGATAAAGAGATGGGAAACTTGGGAGAGAGGAATATTGCCAGATAAACAATGCAGTGGAAGCACATCCTAAGGGACACAGGCAGTGCTCAGGTGAGTGCTATCACTTTTACCCACTTGATTCATGTATGAACTTTATGGCCTTATTCTTAAGCTGGAGTATCTTTGCCAACTTCCAGAATTTCTTAGGGAAACAGAAGACTGTATCTCTGACACTGCTAAAGAGGCTGGCTCCAGTGGAGGCTGAGGGCTGCTCTCTTAACTTTTCTGTTTGATGCAAGCATTTGTCTGGGCCGTATCTCCCCCTGCAGATGTGGTTGAGGGAGGTTTGGCAGTGGCACCCCAGAGCCATGGAATGCTCTTAGTAGCACTGAGCTCTTCATTGCAAGGAAATTTCCATTTTCTTCCACTGGCCTGATGAACTTGGTGTAGCATATCAATGGTAAGACAAGTGTCACCCCTGAGCTTGCTGAGCTGTGCTCTCCCCTAATGAAACCAGTGAGTCCTCTCTAACTTGTGTCTTCCCTAAGAATTATCTTCTGGGTGTTAGTTTTCTTTCACAAATACTTGGAGAATGGTAATGGAAATAATTTGAAGTTATGTCTTGCTCTGACAGATGAACTGCCAAGTGTGAAATGCCTCTCCACTGGTGGTGTTTCTTAAGATCCTTCTGGAAATGACATGCATCTTCCAATGGACTCTAGGTTGGCAGCTGATAACTGAACATAAATGTGAACTCCTGCTCGCAGAGCTGAAGATAAACAGCAGGAAACAACAAAATACATCTCGGTCCCACAAATGAAGTGACATTCTTCAGCATTCTTTTCTGCTTTCTCCAATTTCATGGAATGTATTTAATTACTTTCCATTATAAGTGAGAGTTAAATTAGACAAATGTGCTTAGAAATCTTCCTTTCATTGCATAGCTATATTAGCTTTGTGATGTCACAAGTATCAGAATGGAACATTTATGTTCTTCTCTTTATTGGCTAAAATTCATCTGTGGTTGTAAATCCATGGAATTAAATTAGATCACACCAGATAGCAATTTGGTCCTGTTTGTTTAGGTTCTGAGGTGAAAAGATTTACTAATGGCTCTAATTCCCTTATTTCCAGAGTTATCTATCAAGTTCAGTTAAATGATATTCTGCCTTCAGTGTCATGAAAGCTATTACCAAAAGTGGAGGTAAAGGAGAGATTTTCCTCTCTGTGTTAGATATTCACAGCATAATCTGAGAATGCAACATGACAAAAGTGCTCAGCTTTTGCTTGGCCCCCATCTGCCTAGATTCTCTCTTAAGACTGGTAAGTCTCTGTGTATGCTTCATCCAATTCCCTATTTGATAGGTCAGGCCATTTATCCATTGTTTTAAGATTTACGACCCACCTCATGCCTCACTCTATAGGGCAGTGAGATTTCGCTGATCTTCACCTGCAAAGTGTGTCTCTTCTCTGACAGCCTTTCACATTCATTCACAGCTTCAGTTGGACATGTTTGCTGGGTGGTCAGTGGGTGATGTGGCCTTCCAGAGCTTCAGGCTGAGCTGCGTAGGCTTCAGGAAAGGACTTTGCAGCAGTGGAAAGCAGAACAGGCTGCAAGTGCTGGTTATGAAAATACCTTTAATTAATAAGCTCATGTGCAACAAAGGAGGGTCAAAGCATTCCACCAAAACCTGTAAACAGGCTCTCTCACTGGCTCCTCTGGGATGAAAAGTACTACAGAAATGTATGATGTTATTGCGGTGGTACCATCCATATGGCTCGGTGTGGGAAGGCTTTGTTTAATATGACAATACAGGTTTGCTTAACCTGGTCAAGTCATGCCTGTTCTGGAACTTTTATGGGGAGTCTAGGGAGGTGATGAGAAGTGCTGACTCTAGTCATCTGTAGTTTCCTCTCTCCAAATGAAATGGACACAAGATATATGATTTTATCAATGTAAGTCTGCAGTATCACAACTAAAGAAGCTAAAATAGTCTATACTACTGTAAAACTGCTGAAGTTTCAATGAGTTCCATGGATTCATTCCAGATTTAATGTCACTAGGAAAAAAATCTGTCCTAATTGTTATTCACTGACTCACAGGGTCAAAAGTCCACTTTGTCCATGGGAATCTGCATTTCCAGGTACAGTTGTAGTACTAAGCCAGCTGTACAGACATTAACACTGCAGTGGTATAACAGTGAAAGATGAGCATTATTAAGCCAGAGCACTCCAGAACGCTGCTTCTGGAAGATGTCATTATAACATATTGCATCCCTTGGACAATTATGTCTCTTTTGACCTAGATCTTAGGCATCCAGAAGAACACTTCTGCAGAGTTCAGCTTGGATTTGCTTTCCCCCGCAGCCAGTCTTTAATTGAGCAAAGTTTCCCGAGCTCATTTCAATGAATATTGAGTGGATATGTCAGAGAGTTTGTTTCTGAGCCCTCAGAAATCTCATTTGCTCTGGCATCTGTAGCCTCCATCAATTTTACTTTGTCTAGGCTGGAACATGTTTGTACCCATCCTTTCACCTGTTTGTACATAAATAGAGGGTAATGGCTGAAGAATGAACAAAATTCCAGGAGAAACTTTCAATATTCTGTTTATCCATTTCCTTTTTACATGCCCCTTATTTAATCATCATTCATCTCTTTCTCCAGAAGGAGCTTGAGGAAATACTGATTTAAAACTGAGCTAGAAACTCAGAAAATTGGAAAGCACTAAATGCTTTGTTTGTTCCTTTACATATAACATTGCTGCATAGATATAGTGCTGGCATCAGGGAAAACTAAAGTGAGAAACTGAACAGAGAGATTGGAGCAATGTTGTAGTCAGGTTCTTCAGTACCTTCCAAAACTATTATGAACCCCAGACCAATCCCAGAAAAGCATCTCCTTTATTAGTTTCTAGGTATTTGTCATTTTCTGCTATTTGTGTTACTGCTGATTATTATCCTCCAGTTCTTTTTCAGGCAAAAATGAAGGGGGAAAAGGAGAATAATAGAACAGGAAGGCAGAAGTGGCCTCAATGTCTCTTTCAGCATCTTCAAACCTATGCCTAGAATAGCCGGCCTTTCCAGACTTTTCTCCCAGGCTGCACATTTTCTACACTTCCTCATGCCCATAGGTCCAAGGGAAGTGTTTCACATAAGAAAGGAGTTTCTCAAAATGAACAAGGAAGCCCCAGGAGGTTTTTTAATTCAAACACCCAAAACTGTAACTGTGCCCTAAAAGAATGAAATGAACTTTGGAAGTTTCTGAACACTCTTGCTTTCTCACCAGGTGCCCTGGACTGGGAGAGACTCTTTCTTCCATGTACCCTTTTTCCTTCCATCTGAAGAAGAAACCTACATCACCTGCCTGCAAAACTGTCAGATCACTAACTAGGTGGATCTGTGCATTTTCATCCTGCAATAGCTTGCTGCTTTGTTGTTTCTTTACTCGTTGCTCATAGGGTGATGTCAAAAATGTCATTCCTTATGAAGGAGGAAAGGACAATGTCAGTGTGTGATGTGTAGGGACTGTGACAGGGAGAGAGGCCATAGAAATAGGTCTAATGTCACTAATAATACATGAGGCAGCATAATGGGAGGTCTCTGGAGAGAACAGTAGCACTTAAGAGATTCTGGACATGTGGAATTCAGTCCTCCTTTGGGGGTTAATTATACCATTTGGCCCAATATATCCTGGTGTTTCACCTTCTTTCATATATTGGATTTCAAACAATTAACCTTGCAATGACAGAGCTGCTGTGTCTGTTCTTACATGGTCCTGCTTAATAAATTTAGACTTGGGTGGGTCAGCCTGGAGTCTCTGGCTCTGAGTCTTGCAGAGATGCTGGGTTTATTGCCGAAGGAACTTTTCCAGCTAAGGTACAGACTGAAGAAAATCAGTAGTGACTCTGACAGTATAAATTTTAAACTATTTTGGTTCTTGATTCGATATTACCTAAAGCTCTCATTCTCTCAGCCCCCAGTGACTTCATTGGGAGTGCAGACTGAGTACTGCACCTGAGATACACAGCACCCTATATGTCAGCTGACAATTAGACATTTGAGGGTAGTGTCATTGTAAAAGAGAATAAATTTCAGTAGGGCCTATGCCAGCCAGACCCACTTCCTATCCATCACACAGGGAAAGATGCTGCAGGGAACCCAGTAATGGTAGAACAGTGTCTTTTGTGTCCTTTCCTTGAGAGGAGACTCCAAAAGCCCAAGCACTCATTGTTTAAGTGCTTTACAAATATTGGTAACTAATTTGTATTCTATGCTATTCTGATAAAGCAAACAAGTAATTTTGTTTATACACTGAAGGCTCTTTCTCTATCTGCTAATATTAAATTAAGGCTTGGGCCAAGATCATTCAATGTTCTTTAAATTAGAGTGAAAATATGGATGTTACATTTGTGATTGAATTGGCATGTAGAATCCGTGATTGTGTTTATGTCAGTGGGATTAAAGTACAGGGTATATTTTTCACTATATCAGGTCTCTCACAGCGTGGACTTCTGGCACAGAGTTGTCAAGACAGTCAGAAAGATGGTCATGGGATCTTTTGCTGCAGTGACAGTGAGGCAACCAACATGATCCATGGCCTCCTGGTACCTCTTTGAGCCAGCTGATACTGAACAGCTCTGCTCCACTGCAGTGTTGGTGCTTTCCTGGTTACCACTTTTTCCCTCTTCAGTACTCTTGCCTCCCAGCACTATTTCTAGTTCACTGTGCACACTCCCAGCAGGGCTCAGCCCTGACCCTAAGCTCCTTTGAGAGCTTCCTGGCATTTTTCCTGGAATACTATGGGAGTCTGGGCGTGAAAAATGCTTATTCCAAAGAGCCGAAAAGCCAGAGGGCAGTGTTCCTCCTTTCTCTTGTAACACCAAACTCAGTTCCACCAGGCACAACTTTGCTTGACGTCTTTCATTTTGTTCAGTGAGAATCAAGCTTCAGCAATTGTATCCCATTGAAATCAACGTCAGGCACTCAAAGGCAGCTCTAACATTTGGCATCTGAGCAGGAACTCCCCGATTTACATGGGGAAAGCACTGGGCAGCATCCAGCTTAGAGCTCTGCTTGCTGCACAACAAACAAACATGGGCTTATTTAGCTTTCAGTAGCCTTGGAGGCAGGCGCTTATCACCAGATGCAGCTCCTGTTGTGTAGCACTAGCCTTGGAGAAGGCTCTCAACAAATCACGAGGTTCTTGTTTGCAAGACTTCTGCTGCCTTTATATCTCTGTGCTGTTTTCAGAGATATTGCATGGGAGGAATAACAACAGCTCCAGTGGCATTTGCTGGGTCTCCTTGGCAGCTGAGCTGGGAAGTTCGTGCTCCCAGTGGGCTGACCTGTGTTTCTCTGGGTAAATTTGTGGCACGGTAAATTTGAAGGTAAGGGCCAAGGGTAATCAAAGAGGAGGGTAGGGAGTTTTATTTTGTACCTGGGATGGGCCACAGGTATGAAACACAGGTTTTGCTGTTTATTTAGCAGCCCTCACCTTTAGGGTCACATTGTCATTCTTTGTTTCTTCACATGCCTCCCATATTGGTTAGGAGGTCACTCCCTCAATCCCTACAAGTAGGCGAAAACTTGTAGGCAAAGATTAAATTTCACTTGCCCTGTGTTCAGCACTATAGCTGCTTCCTCTGAAGCAGAGTGACTGTCACATGCTGATACTGTTCCTTGAAAGCCCTTCACAGCGCTGATCCTTGCAATAACCCAGGCTTGCTTCCTTCAAGCCTAATTTGACCATGTGTCAGCACCAGACACAGCTCCGCTTTTAAAGTCAGTCTTTGTCAAGAGAGAGCTCTGGCATAAGGAGAGCCCACCACCACTTCTCTGCTAAATCTGTCTAAACCACATTTTCTCACAGTGTGCTTTGAAACAAAACCATTGTAACCACATATTTATTCCCTTCTGAAATCTCCATGGCTTTGAGTCTCAGGAACTCAGCATGCTTTATTTGAATTATAAGATGTTTTTAATACTGTGTTTGTATTGTGTTCTGAAGCATTTCTATTGTAGTTCTGCAGTGCCCCAAGTGTTCTGGCTGCAAAGTGCTGTAAGTACAACTGGATTATTATTTGCTTAAGTAAACACCAGAAAATAGGTTTAGAATCATAGAGTCATATAATCATTTAGATGGGAAAAGAGCTTTAAGATCATTGAGTCTAGCCATTAACCCACCACTGTGAAGTCCACTACTAAGCCATGTCCCTAAGTGGCACATCTACATGACTTTTAAATGTTTCCAGGGATGGTGACTCCCACATATCCCTGGACAGCCTGTTCCAAAGCTTGACAATCCGTTCGGTGAAGAAATTTTTTCATATCCAATATAAACCTTCCCTAGTACAACTTCAGGCCATTTTCTCTCATCCTGTCACTTGTTACCTGGGAGAAGAGGCTGACCCCCTCCTTTCTGCAACCTCCTGTCAGGTAGTTGTAAAAGCAGTAAGGTCACCCCTGAGCCTCCTGTCCAGGCTAAACACCCCCAGCTCAAAGAGTAAGCCCTGAATGTAGGTACACATACCCATGCCAGAGTTCACATAAATAATCAGCAGGTAAATACACATTCATACCACACATTCATATACATACTCACACACATATACCACAAAATTGTATTCATGCACTTGAACGTCCAGAAGATGTCAAGGAATCAAGCTGCAAAGATCACCTCAAATTTCTCTGCCTTTGAGGATCTGAGGTAATGTTTGAATGCAAATCTGAGCTCATTCATTGCATTTCCTGATTTCTATAACAGCTTGACTTTTTTTTTCCCTTTTTTGATTACTTTTATGCAGCTGCCTCGAACAGTGAAAATATTTCTCATTTCTGGCTTGCACAGCCTGTACCCACAACAACAGGCATGTGGAAAATCCTGTTAAACCAATAGAGTTTTTTGTCCTTGTGAGAGAATGCTGGGGGAGAAATGTTCATTAGCTTGTGGCAGCAGTAATTCAGAAGGCAAACCTAATCATGTTGTGAGGCACCTTGGGCACTCTCTCATTTACTTTCTTCCTCCTGGATATCTATCCCTGTGAGGCAGGAAAAGCTACTAGCAGCCAAGCTGCAGTGGGCTGTGCATGAGGATGCACAAGGAAAGACACCAAAAGTATGTTCCTTCCAGGCTGGACAAACAGGCAGACTCACTGAAGAAAAGGACTCCTTTACTATACTGGTGGTTGCTCATGTAATTACAATGATGCTGGCACAGAAAAAGACAGGTGCCTGCAGCCTTTGCCTTTCTACAAGCAGATGATGACAGAAGCTTTTCAGTTCAGTGGGGGAGTGGAAGAGGAGAGAAGAATGCCAGATTTTCAACTTCATTTCTCTGCTCCTGGCCCATGGCTTTTGAGATAGATATTTTTCAAGTATACTGTATTTGGCTTAGTTTCTCTGAAATCCTCAAGTTATTTCTTTCTCCAATTTGAATAGGAATGAAAGCACAGACTTGAGCTGATCAATAGCAAAAGTAGCACAGTTTATTTTAGATTTCCAAGCCTTGTTCTTTGCTTTTATTTTGCTTTGTCTTGATTATTGTTATATATGACTGTGCTTGCAGAAATCCAGTAGGAAATAAAGATATCTTCCAAAGAGCTCAACATTGTCCTTTACTGAATTTTCTGGGACCCTGGGCAGCAGGACAGAAGAAAATCCTGTTCTATCCCTTTGTTCCAAAGCCTGAGTAATGGACAGCAGATATGAAGGTTTCATTATTGTGCATTGACTAAGGGTCTCTTGTTTACCAAATTATTAGAGTTGAACTGAAAGAACTTTTAAGTATCTTAATTTCTATAAGCAGAAGATAAAGTTGTATTATTACCATGTACACATGAGACCAAGATCATCCCCATCTTTTGGGGCTCTTTGCTAAGCACCTTCAGCATCCTCTTCATTCCTTCACATCTTCTCTGTGTCCTACCTTAGTTAGCTCTATTATTCTTCATTTGCAGGACCCAGCTTCGCTCAGGCACGCTTGGAAGTGCAAGTCCAGCACTTTCCTTTGTTTTTGTAGACCCAGCTCCATAGCTGCATTTCCACCTGGAAGACCTCTGATCTTGTCTGGGACACTTAAGCCCACTTTAGAGAATTTTCCTCTGTTTCTATTAAACGGTGTGTCCAACCTAGCTGATTAATCATGGAGCTTGTGCCTTAATGCTTTTTTTGTGGCCCTGTTTTAGTCACAGTTGGCCACACAGTGAGATCTACCAGTGCTCTATTATTCTGTGACACTCCACCTAGGGACATAAAAAAGGAAGATGACTGGCTCTCTTGCCCAGTTTTTAGTTGCTGAAATGGCTTCAATTTTGGATGCAAGCAGTGGTAGAGATCAAGTGAATCAGCATCCCAAATTTTTCATCATAAGAGGCATAGCGACAGCATTCTAAATACAATCCAAATGATTTTTTTTTTCATAATTTATTTTCTTTGCACATTTTCAGCTCTCACTAGAACTCTCTGTGGAGCAGCATCTCTCTTTGCCTTTTAACAATGCCTAAGTCCATGGCTACAAGCACCCATCTCCAAACATCCTTTTGTAGCTCGACACCTGTAGGCTGGAGCTGAGGATTCATCAGCAAATAGGTAGTGGAGCTAAAAATGACCCCAAGGAAGATCTGAACTAAATCTTTCAAAGCTCTCAGATCACAGTGCTTTAATTAGCTAACAGACAGCTAAGCACTCTGGAACCTGCAGCTTGCTGCCCTTGTGGGCTGAGAGCTTTACACTAGCAGAAACTTGGGAGATTTTCATCTCCTATCTCTCTTGCAAACTTTGCCATTGGTTTTGAATGTGATGCTTGGTAATGCAGCAATAGTACAGCACAAAAAATAAAAAAAAGAAGAGAAAAGAGGAAAAAACCCGTCTCAGACTCCAGAGAAGAATAGCTCCTGCCATTTCCCTTTTTATCCACTGCAGAGGTATTTGAAAAGAGCAGGAGATAAGTAACCTCATGACTACTACAGATTAGCAGGCTCTGAGGTACCGAACACGATTGCTGCTGCTGGGAGTATAATGGCTATTGAAATTCACATTTATACAGACATTTTCATGGTGGCACTGCAAAGAGCGGGGTGTATAGGAGGCTACAGACTATAAATGCTGAGGCCATGCAAAATAGGACAAGGAGCAAAATCCCTGTTATTGGGAAGCAGCAGGGCACTGACCAGTTCCTGCCGTGTAGGAGACACTCTCCAACTTCAGATTATGGATCTTCCTCAGAGATGAAGAATACACTAAAGCTTGGAAAATTACTGCCAGAGGCTTTCTACAGGGAAGCAAACACAAGCCTCTGACCTGCAACTGCCATGCGGCATCTGCTGTCCTGCCAGGCTCTCCAAGGCAGATCATAGGCACTAAGGAACTTCTGCAAGGTGAGCCAGGGAAGCTCTGGAGGACAAAGGTACAACAGAGGTTTTGGGTTCTCTTGTAGCCTTTGTTTTCATTTGCGGTTTGTTTTGTAGAGCTCGCTGAACAGGAATGGGGCTTCATGCAAGAGGTGCTACGGCTTGTCACTGCTGCAGAGGCAGCCTTGTGTTGTGTGGTTGTCCTTGAAACAAGGGCTACAGTGTGCCATGTCATCCTTTTCCAAGGTGTGTATATCAGAAAGTGCAGGCAGAGTTTGCTCAAGGCTGGTTAAAGCAAGACTGACTTCGCATTCCTTGCTTTAACACTGAAATATGAGAGGCTCAAAATCAGCTGCATTGGGGTTGCACCAGGACAATGACACTGTTAATTCTAACCCATGATCTGTGATGCAAATTGTGAAGCATTCTGCACATGAGTGAATTCAGCTTTCCCAATCTCCTCAGCTGTAAGATCAGTAGTATTGTTCCCACACTATGGCTGGAGAAATGGATGTACTGGAAGAAAAGTGCTTTTTCCACCTCACCTAGAAGACCAAGAACAGACTTGGGAAAATAACACAGACGTCTTTTCTCTAAGTCTCCTGGTCTGATGCATACATATGCAATTTCTCAATAAAGACACGAGTCGGTTCTTTTTGTATTTCCTCATACTTTACAACATCTATACCCACAGCCTCTGAACACCTTTCAAGCATTTGCAGTGTTATCCTTCCAGCATCCCTGTGAAGGAGACGCTAGAGCACCTCCTTTTACACCTAGCAAGTAGCAATTCAGGGTTTTAAGGCATGTCTCATGCCTTTGGTTTGAAGAAATCCGAGATTATATGGAAAGCTGAACTGGTAATAAGCAATGTTTGCTTAAGTTCTGGAAGAAAGCACTGTAATAACCTGTTTTCTGATATTTGGTTGCAAAAAGTTTAATTCCTTGTCTATCAGGGAAAGGGGGGCAGGGGGTGGGGGGCAAGCTCTCCACCACATTTTTATGTATGCACCCTCTGGGAAGCAGAATTGGCACGTAGTCGTTAGATTTAAGATATCCACACATTTCTCTCCAGCTGCTCCTGTTACTGACCATAAAGCTGAGATGTTGATTTTCATCTCTTATGTACTTTTGATTAACTGATCCCCATGGAAAAGAGGGATTAAAAACCACATCTGCAGGTTCCAAAGGATATGTCCTGGACAGATCCGTTCCTCCCACTCCCTCCCATCCTGAGGCTTTCCATCTTCTGTGTACAGGGAGGTTTCCAAACAAGGGCAAGCCATTATAACTGGTGTGATGGTTTTGTGTTACACCTATCCCATCAGAAAAATATTTGTATCCCATCAGAAAAATTGTCTGCATAGTGTGGGGTGCTCGTTGCTACAATAGTAGGGGCTGTGGGTCAAGACTAAGCAGCACTGACAGAGATGTGGGGGGGGTAGTACTGGAATATCAGTGTGACCTGGAGGTCAGAAGTGAAGAAGCTGGTAGATTTTGGTCTGTGACCAAAAAAAATTTGGTTTCGATACCAAATACCTTTGTGAAAGAGGTATGTTCTTACTCCAGTGGAGTCATCAACATTCACGGCAAATTCATTGTGTCAGAGGAGACACTGTTTCTTCTAGCATTGCTAAAACTCAGTACCAAACTTTTAAAGGTTAAAAGTAACTCCACAGCTGTGTCTATTCCTTTCTCTAAGTTAAATGTTTACTTTCTTTGTATCTGTGTTAGTGGCACTGGCCAAGCCAGCACTCAGACACAACAGAACTGAATGAGTTACTGCTTTAGCCCCCAGGTCACACAGAGCACACGGACATGATGCAAGAACATAACTTATTTTTACTGGAGGGAGAATGTGGAAATGATCCCCAGGTCTACAAATGGAAGGAGCCGGTCCCATAACAGTTAAGGACACCAGGATGTCTTATTAAGGTCAGATCTAGTGTGTCATGTTGAACGTAATTATTCTACTGCTTATAATTCCAGTACATTTGAATCTGAATATAAAATGAGGCAATTTTCTTCCTGGGGATAAGAGAAATGTGTGCCTTTGCAGAACATGAGACACAATCACTCCCAGACTGGCCAGCTTTATTTCTTCCTGATGAGGCTCTGACTCCCTAGGGAATAAGCTGAAAACAGTATTTTCAACAGAGAGGGCAAGATGCAAAGAAGAAAGTTTTTCTTCTGCTCTCAGGGGTGTTGTGCTTGGATGGTGACCTGTTGCTAAGTGGCCCTATGGGAATGATTCCCAAAAGGATCATAGTTCTGTGTCTAGGGATTTCATTCCCCTTAGACTTCTTTCATCTCCTCATTCAAATCCTGCTGCTGAGACTGACCCTGTAAGCTATTAGTTGCCTTCAGCTACCATTCCTTCTGTTTTAAAGCAAGGCTGATAGGAACGTTAAAAGAGAAAAAAGGCTCTTCAGACCTGGCGAATTTTATCATGAGGTAAGTGCAAAATACTCTTCTTTTTTTTCCCTCTTTTCTTTGTGGAGTGAATGAGATTGAATTCTTTGTTGCCTTGCACTTTACACTGAAATTTATGCTTGTGCCAAATGCCTATAACATGCTGCCAAATCCAAAGAGTAGCATTTTGTATGTTCTTTGTTCAAGCATGAATGCCATGTGCAAGGTGCAAAGCAAGACTAGCTCAGATGCTATAATAGTCCCAATCACAAAATGTTACAAGCAAATGCTAAAACATGGCAGCACATTTCCTTAGTTCTTCTGCCTCTTGTCTGAAGATAGGATTACTGAGACTGAGCGCAATCCTCACCCAACAAAAGTGGCATAAATTTAGAAAGCTACTAGGTATAAAATACCACTTCCCATGACCTTGTTCCCTTGTAACCTGCAAACAAAACTTAATTTTTCAAAATCTGAGCCCAAATAGGAATTATAACAGCACCAGTTTGCACCCTCAACAATTTTTGGGTGTCCTGTGATCACCTATAACTGCAGCCCACAATGGATGACAAAGGATTCTGTATGCACTCACAATTAAAACACTTGTGACCTCTGATCCATTTCATACCTCAGAGAGAAGGAAAGGTCTTTTATTATACAGTGATCCTGCACATTTGGGTTTTGGGTTTTTTTTCTGAAATGGTTTATAGTCCTGTAAAACATTCTGGGTGACCCTCCCTTAAGGATTACTCTCTCATGCTCTCTGTTATAGAACAAAGTGTAGGGGCTGAGGCTCAGGTTATTAAGAAGGCAGATATTCTTGGGGGATGAGAGGAGGTAGTAGTTGTGGAAGAACCCCTGAAGTGAGAGCATTTTCTGCTTCTGCAAGTGAGGTTGTTTTCCTCTGGTGTCCTCAGAAGAACATGTATATACTCTCTGCCAATTCAAATCCATAGGTCTTTATGGCACAGGTTCCTGAATTGTTTGGTGTTGTGGGCTATTATCCTTAGGAAATGAGCATGATATATTTGATCACAGCATTTAGGAAGAAGGACCTTACCTGTAAAAAGTCATGGCTGGTGCTAAGAGTCCCCAGTGGTTTTTTTGGATGAACCTTAGCCAGCTGTGGTTAAGCCACAAGTTAGGGAGGTTGCACTCTGGTGTTTCTAGTTCTCCTTTCAGCTCCTTACAGCAGAGACAGGGAGAGACCTGTTCTGTGGGGAGGAGAAATAAAGAATGTTATATTCTGCTCCTTCTTGAAAAACAGAAGCTGTACAATTGAGTTTGTCCAAACAAGAGCAAAGCCTGAATTTGACATCTGCTTCTTAGGTTCCTGACAGGAAAGAACTCCCATCTTTACCTCTAAGCTCCTGTGTTAACTTCAGGGCTACATCTTCACCTGATCCACTGTGGAGGAAGGTTCTAACTTGGCACTCTGTGAGATGGTTTGAAGTCTGGTCTCAGAGTATAAAGAAAATCCCTCAGGAAAAATTGCTGGACTAGGATCCTGTGATTTCTGTAAGAACATGGTGTTGAATTACTGCTAAACACCTGAATATGTAGTGATGGGATTCACTGAGAGCATCAGTACCTACCACAGCATCTTGCTGTGCTTGACTCAGTCTGTAGCCTCCCAGGAGATCAGTTGGCATTTAATTTTGATCACTGCAGAAAAGGGAGGCTGAGCTTGCAACAGCAACTGACTTAGCCGATGTGTGTGAAAATGTTATTAAAATGGGAAAATGTCTCTCCAAATGGATTTTGCTTTGCCATTTAAAAATCCCATGTAAATGATGCACATAGGATTTGAAGTAGGAGAAATATCAGAGATAATAATAAACCATTAATACAAACAGGTCAAGTTTCACTCAGTGGGATTAAGACTCAGTCATGTCTCATTTAGGAGTGTAGTATTAAGCCGTCTTTCAAACATGACAACGTTTATGTTTTCCCTGAGTTGTTTCCAAATGAGGAGGGAAATCTCAATTAATTTAAATTATTGCCACTTGTCAGTCCTGCCTCCATGGATTTCAGAGTCCAGCCTGGTGCCATAACCTACAGCAGCAGTGACGGATGTAGGTCTGCCATTGACAAGGAAGCAATAAGTACCAGAAAGAGGTGCTGAGCAGGGGAAGAGTTGTCTGAAGACGAGGCACAAAGTGGAGTGGAGAACACGCTCTCCCATTCTCTGGGAGTCATCGATGTTGCCATAGAAAGGGAATTTGAAAGAGTAGATTATTTTACCCTCAGGAAAACAGAAGTTTCTTTTATTCCCTAACACTGGCTGCTAGAAAATCATAGCTATACATGGAAAAGACCAAATCACCTTCCCTCTAGCGGCCTCTGTGCAGAGCAGCTATCAAACTGAATGTCTGTATCTCAAAAATGTGGGTTCTACCCCTTTTCTGGCAATTCTGTCCCTTGGCTTGGTAGATTGCACTATTAGAAACTTTTATTTTCATTATACTTCACATTTTATATCCATCTGAGCAGCTGAATCAGGGAACTCACATTTCATGTATTTAAGATGTATGGCATGTGTGAGTCCTCACTGTGTTGCAGTTGGATCCTCTGACTTACTTAGCACCATACAGACATGTTGTTATATTTAGGTAACATTTACACTGTCCTTTTTCAACTCTGATCTTCAAATACATGCAGGAAGTTATTTTGTCCTCCTTAGATGTCACTTCATAAAATTCAACATCAGCAGGTGCAGTCACATGCTGTAATATCTGTGTTGTTGTCATTATCCCAAATATTGGGGGATTTAAAGATTTACTGCTTTAATGGAATGGATCTGGCCATCCTTCATTTGTGCAAAGAAATGTACCATCTAAACTCAGGATACTTTCACTCATTAACACTATTGCAATATCAAAAATTTAAGGGATTCCTTTAATCAACTTGCCATCAACATTTGTGATTTCAAATGAATTTGCTGGGATTGTCCTTGCTTAGGATACCTCTTCAATTTATGCAAAACATCTGTCTGAAATGTGTCTCATGTCAAGAGAGGTAGGCTCAAACTGCTGCTTTTCCCACAAGCTGATTTCTCTAGTCCTTTGCTATGATGTTTGCAAGCCCTCTGTTGTTTTGGGACGCTGTTGTTGTCATTGTCCCTGCCATGTTCTCCTGAGGGAAGCTGGAGGCCAGAGTTCCCAGGAGCATATGTGCCCACAGAAATTTTGGAAAAAAGAAAGATTTCACCCTTTACATTTTACCATGAATTTTAGCTGGTGTGTGATTTTTTTTTTCAGACAGTGAATTTTAAATTTGCAATATTCTGCCTTTGAAAACAAGCGTTAGCAATTAATGAGGCACAACAGCTAGGGATAGAGAAGCATATTAATCTATCTAGAAATCTATACAAAACCAGCACAATTTTAGGTACTGAATTTTTCCATAAAACAGCTTGTGAATGAACTGTAGATCACTTGAATTAATTAACAGGTTTTCAGATACAATTTTAAATGGTGAACTAATTTCAGAAGAAAATCTCAAACCTGTGAACAGACATTTTGCAATGACTAAATAGACTATAAGATAAACTTCATTTAAGGAGTTATTTATATTAAAATGCTTGCTCAACTGCACTGAGATTTAGGAGTTCACCCTTTTAATTCTAGTCCCATGCCCTCATATACGTACATACACACACACACACACACATGCACTCTGAGTCTCTCTCTGGACAATTTAGCTCTTGCAACATCTTGTTATTAGCCATAATCATCAGTGCCATGGTCGTTTTGCTGTCCAATTTCCTCCTCTCTCATGTTTCCTGGTTCTGCTTGTGCACTACAGTGATTCCTCTCTGTCTTGTAGAATTAAACATGGAGACTTACATGCTTCAGTCTTTAGATGGCACCAAAACAGAATGCACTAATTAGGGAAGCTTTATGATTTCTCTTATTTTCCAGTCACAGAGAGGCCTGGTTTTTTAGAGCTTGTGAAGGTTCTGATTTGGCAAGGCTTTCTATGAGTTCCACATATGCTGTCTGTAGTGCAAGATCTTGTGTTGATTAAAGGGCACCATCTAAACAGAAGCAATTGCACCAGCAGCTTTGTAGTGCACTGTATATTGGTAAAAACTGTACTGAATTGAGCTGCAAGAGTTTGACAACAAAACATAATCAAACTCTTGAAATATAAAACTAAATGGTGAGGTTGTCTGACGTTAGTAGCGGTCCTTTCAATTCCTTCCTGTTCAAGCATATGGAGCAGTCAAATATTTTCTTTTCATCTCAGGGCATTATTACCTTTAAGGAGCTTGTGTATGTAGTGACTTCAATTTGTCTAGATGGTATTGACTGAAACAAAGCAATGCATGAAATTGCATTTCTAAAGAACCGGTGCAAAATGATATGAAATTAAAATAGATGGAGACATTAAGTGCTCCCCAGGGGCAATAACACTGGTACTTAATGGTCAGAGACAAAACTAGGAGTTATTTACTATGTAAACCCTTACAGACAGGCAGGCTTCTGATAAATGGGGCTGCAGTGGAGGAAGGTCGAAAATTGTTGCTTTCTTTCAGCCCTAGTGCTGGGGTGGTCACAGTCCACCCAAAGTGATCCCTTCTGGTCCTCAGCCCTTCCCATATCCCAATGCCTTTTGCTAAACTGGTTGCTGCTTTCAGAGCAGCTGTCAAAGCACAGTCAGAAGGCCAGAGTCTTGGAAGGTAGAATGACTAAGTAAAATTATCCAGGGTCATTTTTCTTGAATTTAAATTTTATTATGTACGCTATCTCTTATTTATTTACCTATATTGCACTTCCAAGAAGAGCACTTCTGTGGCTTATAAGCAAATGGCCCAGAAAATTTGAATTTTAACAAGTGTGAACTTTACTGCTAAATACCGAAATCTCAGGCTTGAGACATTGGTTCAAGAGTTACTCAAAGAAAAACTCCAGTGCATGCAGGCATGTTGTACTTTCTATTCACTCTGTTTGGATCAGCTCATGGTTTCAGCTAGCTCAAAAGACACACTTCTTTTTTTTTAAATATTCTAAATACAGAATTAGTAACAGCCAAAAAGTAGAAGACAGGCAACCCAACCAGTCTGCTTAGCGTTGGCCTGAGCCAACAGCAAGCTGTTTCTCTTAGGTGTTAGTAATTTGACAAATAAACTACATGAGTACTGAAACTTCTTAGAAACATCTCAGCTTTCCCTGACCATTCAAAGGTCTGCTGCAACCTCCTTTCCTTCGATGGGAAAGGTCTGAAGGACCACCATCATCACAAGAGCCAGCAAACGGTGGCAAGGTTTATGAAGTGAGGGACTCACCCAGGAGCTACAGGGAACCTCTGACCTCTGTTAACTACACTCAAACTATTAAGTGGTAACCTGAGTTTTAGAAAGAGGCATTTCTTGAAGGGTTCAGTCTGGTTCATGTGCCTGACTACTCACACAAGCATCAGCACTCATTCCAGTGAGATCTGTTTCAGCAGTGGGCAGCACCCAGAGCACACTTTTAATGCATCAGCTTTGGCACTGAAGCTGGCATGACCTGGTTTGTTGTTCCTCTGACCCAGACTGCTCACTGCTGCTTGTTTCTGCCTGTGTACCCTTTGTGACTGCCCCCTTGACTGTACTGTGGACCTGGATCTCTCAGTAAAGTCCTGAAAAAGATTATGGGACAGATGGAAGGAAATTTGCTGCAGGCATGTTATCTAGCAAAGTAGGTCTGTGTAACACTGTAAGACTAATGTAAACATTGGTAGCATGATGAGTGATAAGGTAGTCCCTAAACCCTCTTGGTTTTGAAGAGCAGTGTGGCCAGTCCTCTGACGAGGGATGCTCTGGCAAGTGCTGGACTCACAACAGCAGCTCTTCAAGGCAAATTGTTACAGACCTTTTTTTCCTCCTCTCTGCTCACCAAATGGCTGTACAGGCTGAGTTAGGCTTCCCGAGGAGTTAGCGTCCTTGATGTGTTTTGTAGTTGAAAAAAAGCTTGAAACACCAATTTACCAGCTCCTCTTGTGGGCCCTAAAGATTTCTTGGGTCGATGCTGAGCCCCAAGCAAATATTAGCCACACCCAGCCTGCTTTCCATGTTTTGCCTCAAAAGGATAGCTCAAGACAGGTATCAACCACAAACCCCTTAATTTGGTTGTTGTATTAGCCTGGAAGTTGTGCAATCAAGGACTGGAACAAGTCTCCAGTGAGGCTGTAGCATCACCACCCTTGAAAATTTTCAAAATGTTTGGACAGGGCCCTCAGCAACCTGACTGCTTTTGAAGATGATTTTAAGTTTGTGCTTGGTTTAGATGGATTCCTAAATTCCCTTCAAACCTGAACTACTCTAGGTCTTAAAACTCCTTTGTATTGGTTGTTTAGATTCATTATCTCCTTTCGTTTCTTCGCTATCTGGTCTCCCTTAAAAAATGTACTCCCTTAAATATAATCTCCTCTGTCTTAAAAGAAAAAAAAATTGGATCCACAGAAAAACACAGATGACCCAACTGGAAATTTTAGTGATACCATTACATCAGAGCAGGGCTTTAATTAGTAGGCCTGAAGTAAAGATAATCAATTCTGCCTGTATCTGTTACAGACACATGAGAGGGATGCTAACCAGATGGAGACTGTCATTCGTTAAAGTGAAAGGTGTCTTCTTTAACCTTGCAAAGATCTCTATTCCAACACTGTGCTTCCCTTCTTGAGCAGCTCAGCAGGGCAATAACTGTAAGGGGAAGAAAGAAAGAAAAGAAGGATTCAGAGATGTAGAACTTGAGGAAGCCAAAAATGATCATACCATGGTTTTTAACTTTTACCTTGTTATGGGTTCTTTCTCAGGAACCGCACATATTTACCTTGGCCTGTAAAGAACAATTTCATTCCTTGTGGATTTAGCGAGGAAGAAAAGCACTGTGTCATGCTCTCTTGAGGAAAGTTTGGACACAGAAGGAAGGAGGCAGGGCTACAGGTAGGCTTCCCATTTGAAAGATGATTCCTTTACAGTGATGCAATATGGTCACAGGGGCTGCACAACGTGGCTCTGGATCTGTGTTGCCTCACAGAAAGCTCCCATCACAGAGAGGAGAGGAAAGCACTGTGGAGCAGGGCTTCACCTCTCCTCAGTGTCACCAGTCTCCCTGGAATAACCTGTCCTCTTTTCAACAGATGTGACAAGGAGACTTTGGCCAGGCCAAGTACGCCCTTGTTTACAGATGCCCATTGCAGGGGGAAAGGATGCAGCCTGAAGGATAAGAAGCAATTCCTGTGTCTGTTCTAGGAAAGCAAAACTGGGACCATTAGGGAAAAAGTAATTAGGGACAACATGGTAGGATTCCAACCTTACACTATCTTTTATTAGGAGGTATTTATGATCCTGTATTTTTTAAATATGCCTTGCTGCTGGATCTCTTGGAAAGTGGGAGAAGTCTCAAAGATACCAAAAAAATGGCAATATGGTAAGAAGAAAATGAAAGAGAAAGTCAGTGACTGTAAGAGAGAGGAGATCCAATTTTCTTAAGTGTCTAAGAGACTTAAGGGATCAAATATTTGGTAAATTTAAGTCACTTGAAGCACTTCTGATAATTTACCCAATTTACCAGGGAAAAAACCCCAAATTATAAAAGCTTGGCACTAGTTATGCTGGAGGCAAAACAAACCTTTTTTATTATGTCTCTCACTGATCTGTATATCCTAAGCTTGGTGGTGGATCCCCAGGGAACTTCCCCTTGAACACATCCTGTCTTAGCACAGAGCAACTACTCTGTGAGGGTGCCTAGAAGGAGTCACTGTTTTTGAGTGACAGCATGTAAACTGTACAGTCTCCTGCAGAAAGGCTGTCTGCTGGTATTTCAGTTGTCTGGTAGAGATTCTGTTTCCCCTGTAGTCTGGCCTCTCCTTGTCTGTTTGTTTTGTTATCATTTGTATGGAGATCATCAGATCCAAGTACATTTGACATATGGAGATAACAGTCAGGAAAGGAAACAACATATGGCAGACAATTCATATCCATCAAGATCTGTCATAAAACCATTTTTAGCAATAGAAAAAGAGGAGCAGAAAAAGACAGCAGGTTTGAATTTAAAATAAGCATGCTGCTCTAGAAAACAGGAGGGCCCAGGGCTTGCTTTTCTCAATGAGACCACTGGTTCACCAAAGCCAGCACCTGCTGGTGCTTGAACAGTGGGTTAAAATCCTCTGCAGTGCATTGGCCAGTTCCCTGCTGACCATCATGACTAATTAATGATGAATCTCAATGCCCTGAATGAAGCCAACTGCACTGGCAGTCTGGCCTGTTGAATCACTGCCTTGGGCTACTTTTGGGCTAATGCAGCTGTTCAGCCCAGGGTTATGGGGAGGTGGGAGAAAGGGAACATGGGCAGGTGCTAAAGGCTGGGTGGGCGCAGAGACCCCAGAGCTCAATTCTTGGCTCTGCTGTCCTCATGTGTCTTGTGTGCCCTGTAGCAACATCACATAATTGACTGGACAGATGAGATGGTCAGAGTCCTGCCTCAGAGGGCACTAGCATTGCCTGTTGGAAAGGTGGAAAGGACTGAATTCAGAATGAATTCAAATCATCTATAAGGGTGCTTTGGATGTGTAGTCCTGGGTCTCAGGAATGTCCTAGGCTTCAGGCTGCTCCTGGGACTGACCACCTCAGGTAAGGTATGGATGTATACCAGAAGAATGGTATTTTAGTTCTTTAATACAAAATAAAAAGCTGCTCCTTCAGTTTGGCTGAATTGAACTTTTGGCTGCAGAGAAGCATTTTGAAGGACTGTATCTAGTCCAGACATGGCTGTATTTGTATTATTTGGATATACTGGGGAATTTTAAAGGAATGAGGATGCTTTCCAAAAATACTGTGTATGTCACTAATCTATGTAACTTAGTAATAAATAGAATTTCTTCTGTAAAATGTAACAACCATTTTTCTCTGAGGGAAACCTGGCCTTTTACCAAAGAAAGTGGCCCTTTACTTTTACTTGGTTTCCTTTTTACAGCCCTGTGGTAGAGTCCCGCAGGACAGAGATACTGCTTTAAGGATGAGGAAACCTGTGCAAGGGAGTGTTTACATTGCCCAGCCTAACAGAGGTCTCACAGGCTCAGGCACAGTATCCCTCCCATGCCAAAAGGAAGGAGCAGCCTCAAGCTCCTTCTTATGAAACCAAAAGCTGAGAAACAGAGGAGAAATAGCCAGAGATATATTTTCAGGGAGTATCTTCTTCCAGTCTATTTTCCTGGTGTTCTTTTATATGACTTCTAGTCTGGCCAACCCTCTTTCTCTTCTGGCAATTATCTTCTCATCTGTTATTTTCTCTGCTCCAGGAGCAGAGTAGTTGAGCTGTAAAGCTGGGGTTTGCTGGTACTGCATCTCTGTAAACAAAAAGATAGCAAATCTTGTTGTGGGAAGAAACAAACACTCTCTGAGATGGACAAAGCTTATTTGGTGATTCAGGGTACCTTGCTAAGAACGGAATCAGTCAACCCCATCTAAGGGCTAAACATGCTGACCTGAGCAGGGTTATGTGAGAGAGGAGCTTGGCCAAGGGTTTCTCCCACTCTCATCTGGGTGAGCAGGAAGGATGAAACCTTTGTCTGGTCTAACAGGGCCTCAAAGCCTGGCCCTGTCCAGAGCCTTGCCACAGTGTCAGAAGTAGGTATTGTCGTGGAACATAGCAATCCTTTACACAGCTTCGAGGGCTTAAAATGCAAAATGGCATTTCAATGTTTAAGAATAGCAAGTAATTTGATGGCTGTAACAGAAAAGCTTCCAATAGAAAAGCAATGTGTTCCAGGGCTGCATAACACTGCTGATAAAATTGCCTTTGGATTCCTTGTCTAATATTCCAGCCTTTCTCTTGCTCAGCAAAACACAATAGCTTGCACTAAGCCTCCCTGGGAGGGCAGCTAACAGCACATTTACTAGACACTTCAAACATTTGATCATATTTCTCCTGAGTATATTTAATATCTGTTAATGTCAGCAGCCCCAGCCTGATCAAAATGCCTGCATTGCTGGGAAAAAAGTGTTTAATATAAAAGATGAAATGGGTAAGCAATCACTTACTGATGTCTTTTGGAAATGGATAAGTGACTACCTAGGCTCACCCTACCCCACTTCTTCTGCCCCCCTGTCCCCAGCCCTGCTCTGTTACCACCCTGTTGCTGTGTGCTGCTCTGAATGCATTAGAGTGGTTATTCTGAGTAGGCAGGAGATGCCAGGAATAGTTTCAGGTTTCCTGCCTCATCAAACCAAATTCAATCTGTAAAAAATTAATACACCCAGAAGGAACAGTTAAAAGCATCTCCAATCAATTAATGTTAAAATGGGGGCTAGAAGACTGATTTGTTAAAGGAAACCCAATCCAGCTCAGAGCTCAAGAGGCTACTGAGATGAGTTACAGTGATGAGTCAAGCTGCAGTGCTTTAGAGGAGGGGAGCAAATAAGGTATAGGTTAAAGCAATCCATGCATCACTCTCAGCTGTTCTTTGCTTCAATCGGGGGGACCCCAAAGGCACACCCTGTTTGGGGCAGGCCAAGAAGTCTCAGCAGAACAAGGCTTCCTCCCAGATTTCCCACAAGGCAGGAGGTGGCACAAGTCTAGGTGTTTGCACTGGCCATTCACATCTTCTGTCCCTTCTCCCAGTGCAGCGAGTGAGAGTAAAGGGTGCAGCCAGAAGCCTTGAGAGATCTGCACATTTACAGCAGCCCCAGGTGTACTGCACTGCTTACTCCAGAAATTCAAATGACAAGTTGGTACACTATCCCCATGACTTTGCCTTTAAAAATCATAAGTCAAAAAGAGACGAAAGTTGGGAGGTTTTTTATTGATATCCGAACCTTGTTGACATTCAGTGTTATGTTGTGATGGACGCTGAGACTCATATAATCTTTTGACTCCAGGGCCTAGAGCTTCAAGATGCAGTTTTAAAGGCATGTGGATAAGTTTCAAGAATTGTCAACAAAGATCCTTGTGGTGTATTTAAATCTATGTGATTTCTGTACAGTGGGTTCAATCTGCAACTCTTGACTGCCTCGTCTGGTGGGCTAGTCTTCATTAAGCTGATTTTATTTTTTTTCCTCGAATGATGCCTTGATTGTTTCCAAAGTGTAGAAAACTTCCAAGTCATGTCTGAAGCCACATTTAAATGTGAAACCTTTTCAAGTAAGTTTTCTTGATACCTGCTGCCTTAAATAAATAAATGACTAACCAAGCAAATAAATAAACAATTAGGTACACAGGCAGCTGAAGCCTATTGTCACCACTTTGTTTCTGATTAATGTAGGTCACACTTTTCTTCCTTCCAGCTATTAAGTATTTAGATCCATTTATACTTTAATCCCTTGTCTTTTTCCTGGTCCTTTGTTGCTGTGTTACATCCTCACAGTCAGAGAGCATTGAACTAAGTGGTAGAAAAATGGGAAGAGGGAGTTAAGGCAGTAATCCAGCTTTGAAATAAAAAATTGGCCTGAGGTTAGTGCTTGAATCTGAAAAGCTTACCGAAGGCAGAAGGGCGGAAAAAAAAAAGACTGACAAGAGAAACTGAGGCATACAACTGAGCCAACATTAGTGCTTATCTGGATGGGGTACTTGAATGGAGTCCTTGTGACAAAGGGTTAATTAAATTGCATTTCCCTGAGCGTTGACTGGGCCAGGGCTAAGAGTGAGAGATTTTCAGAAGGTTATGATAGGATTGTTAGGGTTGTTAGGTAAAAACGTAGTTCAGCTGATGCTGGGCTACGCTGCTTGGTGGGCTGCACCGTTCAGGGAGGGCTTCACATCGCCATGAGGAGGAATCAGAGAGGCCCCATAGGTGCTGAGATGGGAGGTGTTCATATTGTGCTCCCCACCTTCCCCTATATCCCTTTGTTCAGGCAGAGGAGCACTGAAACCCAGAATTATGTTCACTTGGTGCACAAATCATTGCCTGTAAGATTTAGAGTGTGCTCTGGGCTTGATCTTTTCTGAAAACGGTACTTCCTTTGGAGGTGGGAAGGAAATTTCATGGACACCAGCAACAACTCTGCTCATAGTGAGGAAACATGCCTGTCTGTTAACTGTCTATCACTTTCCCTATATTCTTCTTTATCTTTGACAGTAGCAGCAATCTCTCCTCTGGTTAAATTAGAGGAAACTGGCTAGAGAGAGCTCAGGTAAAGCCAGTTCAGATATTCTTATGTTCACTAAAAGAATTTTACACAAAAATACAATTATTGGTCTCCTCTGTCAATAACTGGGCATGCTGACTCCATAATGCCCTAGGTTACACCTCTAGTTCTTTGCTGCTTGAAAGCCAAAATCAATTTCCGCATGAAATTTTGAAAATAAAATACCTATTTAAGGAGACATTTTGGGCTCTGTGCGTGCTGCATCATAACAAGATATAAACTGGGTTTTGCTGAAAATGAGCATCCTTATTTCATTTATCCAAGTCTGGGCAAAAAGAATGATGTTTCTGCAGTCAGATATAGGAGACTGCATGGCTCAGTTGTGCCCTACACTAAGATACAATAAACACAGTGTGGTGCAGCTTTAATTTTAATTCAAAATAAATATTTCCATAACCTACAAAATTCCTCTAATACACTTATCTGGGAGAACACAAAGATTAAAGAAATCCTGCTAATTCCTTTATCTTTCAGATACAGGGCTGAAAACAAAGACATCCAAACCTTGAGCCATTTAGAAGAGGAAGAAGCCAAAATCTGTACCAGAGGTTTGACTGCTGGGTTTACTCATGGCTTCAGGTAAGCTTCTTTCCCTGGGTTGTTTAGCATTTCAGAGGCCCTCTGTGTTCCTCAAGGAGAGCTGTGGATTACAGACATAAAACCTCGCATAGCTTGCAGCCAAGGCAGAGCAGGGGGAGTACAAACAAGCTAATCCAGGGTGCCTTCCTATCCAGTTGCCTTCCTCTGACCCTGGCCAGCACTACATGCTTCAGAGGAAGATGTAAGAACCTCACAGCAGGCAGATGTAGGATAATCAATCCTTTCAACCTTGTTCTCAAGCCCCATTAGATCTCATCCTGATCCCAAAATAGTTAGAGGTTGGATTAAGTCTTGAAGGATGGCATTTAATACACTCTAAAAATTGTTGTTATCATTAACTCCCGTGACTCTGGAAACTAATGTTATCTACAGACAAATACATTTTCATTTTGAATCACCCTGTGTCCTTGGTCTACTATAGCAAGAATACATAGGCTTAAACACCTGTTTGCAAAAGGTATTTAATATTTCTTTCTATCTGTGGTGATTTTGCTGTGATATTTTTCACTGCATGTCTCTTTTCCTGACATTATGAGCTAAGGAGGAGGAATAAAGTGAGTATACTCTAAAGATTACACATTCCTTCATCACATTATTGTACAAAAGGTCTCAGGAGATGAATTATTTCAGCAGCTTAAGCATTGGTTTGGCAGCCTGCCTCCAGCCCCACTCAAAAATGCAGACAGATTTGCACCTCTCCCAACACAAACTCTGATCCACACCTCAGTCCAAATTGCAGACCTTGGCTGACTTTTGTCCCAGCTTTCCCAGTCATGGTTAGGATAAGCAAGATCTTATAGGAAAGCTATTTTTGCAGACCATCCATCCCTTGGCAGCCCTTTCCTGCCCTACTCCAAGTGGAGCAGTAGCTTCTGTCTCTCTCCCAACACTAACCCTTTCACTCACCCTTTTTGTCAGCACAGCCTTACCCAAGACTCTCAGGCATTCTGGAGGTGGAAGAGTCGTCAGTCCAGAATGCTTTTCCACCTTTCCTGTTCCTTTGGCCTCCTTTTCCTTACAAATGGCCTGCACCATTTGTAGCACTCTTATTGTAGTGTTTTTTAAACCTAACCCTTGCTAATAGCTTTGTCTTCTGCTCTTTCCCTAGGATGTCTTCTTAATATTTTGCTTTAACAGGAACCATATCCCCATGTAACTTGTGCAGTATCTCTGAGGAAGTTTTAGAGCCTATGAAGAGATGTTACGTATAGGATTTCAGCTGGATTTGTAGTACTTGCATCGAATTGCTCAAACATTTTTGAGTGTTTAATTTTTAATTAATTTTAGCTATCTGCTATCGTTTGTGCACAGACTGAATCTACATGGATATATGTACAGTGATGACTTGGGCTGTCTTCTTGTGTCACCTGCATTATATCTTTGCACCACCTGCAGTGAGGCATCCTCTCCCAGACCCCAGCTCTTGACCATTCCTCCTCCCTGCTCTTTCTCCGTCCTTTATTCTTCCCCTCCTCATAACATCACAACCTCCTTCTCTTTCATGTTTCACACTCTGTTCTTCTCTCCTGCTGGGTGCTCCTCATTGTGACAGAGGCCAAGGGGTGCCCAAGGGCCCCATGTGTGTCTTTATGTGAGGTGAGCAAGAGACTGTAGAGGAGGACCTGTCTGGGTGAACTGGCAGAACCCCATGCTGCGAGCTGGGGTGGGGGAAGGAGGCAGGGAGGTGTTGCCCTGCTGTGGGGCACAGTCTCTCCCATGGTGTGACAGGGACAATTGCTAGGCAGCGCCGCCGTGGCATTCTGGCCACCTGTCTGCTAAGGGGATGCACTGTGCAGCCAGGAGAGCACTCAGCAGTTTGGAGGTACAGATCATGGGATGGGTGTAAAAAAAAAAAATTGCTTTTTTGGTAAAGATTTCCCACCTTCATTTAGATTCCTGTGCAAGCAATATCTTTCCCTTTTCCCATGTTATATATCTTTGGTGTTTTGGCACCGGAATTCGGTTACTTGAGCCAGTCATCTGGTTGCCTAAGGTCTTTCTGAGTGTCATCATCATAATTCTTACTACTCACCCACCTAAAAATTTGTGGAGGGTGCATTTTTGCTACTTCAGTTCCAGTCCTTTCTAGATCATTCATAAATACAAGCAAATTAAACAGTGTGGGATCCAGAGTGGAACCTTGAGGCATATGATGTTTGCCAGGGTGAAAATAGGCCATCTGATTCTTCACTTCTTTTCCCTTTATTAAATTTTCATCAAAGTAATAGTTTACTTCCCTCCCCTATGCTGTCTGAATTCGTACAGTTTCTCTTCTTTGTGATGTTTGCTCAAAAGCGTTTTGACAGTCTCAGTAGGTCATGGCTTTCCTCTGACATGGCCAGAGAATTATGAGAGATTAGTGAAACACTTTTGCCTTCTCTGGCTGTCATTTTAAACACCCTGTTACTATTTCCTTCTCATTCTTAATGTTACTTTCAAGAAAGGATGGCTGAAACATTTCAACCAAATGTAGCTTGTCAGACTCCAAAAATCTATTTCTATTACCATCCTGATCACACCACCCCTCAGCACAACCAAGTTTTTAAATGTGGAGATCAGTAGTAATTGGAAGAGCAGGAAAAAGGGCAGATTTCAAGAGCTTTGGGCTTGATTTTCCAAACAGTGTGGTACTCATACCTGGGACTGGAGTTTCATGGACCAGACTCAGTGGGAACTGAACTGTGTTGGAAACCTGACCCAGAGCTGTGCTTTGGCCCCTCTTAACAAGCTGATGAGTCTTCATGGCACAGTGCAGCTCTGTGCAGGTAACAAACTCAGCTTTCAGAGATCCAGTAGACCTTTCAGTGCCCAGAAAATTAGCTTTTCTGTAGGGCAAAGCAGCTTCACAGCTATTCGCCTTCCAGTTTGGATGATAATTAGAGTACAATTAGCTTGGTGGCCTTTGCCCTGTGTGTGGTTGTACCAAGAAGACAAGTTTATGTTTTGGAAGTCCTTAGAAAGTGCTTTGGAGAGTGTATATGCTCATCCCCCATCTCAGACAATGAGGAACCCTCTTTCTGCAACCACTTCTGCATGGAGTGAACCCAAAACCTATGGAGGTTGCTTCCCTCATAAGCCAACGGAGATACTGGGGAGGTGCACATGCCATTGCCTCCAATATTCATCAAAATTCCCTGCTGAACCTCACAGTTTCTTCAGGACTAAGAGACCTCTGAGATCAGGCTGCTCGTGCTCCTTCTCCCAGTGAAGTGTAGCTTGTCCAGTGGGGCATGGGATTCACTGCAGCTGGTTCTTCAGGCTGTCATGACTAAAAAAGTATCCCTTGGCTGGCTGCACATGTGCATCCCTGGTGCTCTGCTATTGCCTAACTCTACTGAGAAGAAATGGGTGCTGTATTTGACGACTTAGCCTACTCAATGGACACAATTCCTGTAAGAAAAACCCAAGCTAAACAAAACAAAACCCACAGAAATCAAAACAGCTGAAAAATGCTGCTCCATATAATCCCAACTGTCCTGTCCTGCTGCTAAGAGGAGCCATGTGGCTGTTACAGACACGTGCAGGAAAACGATGTTATTAGAGGCATCAGGTATTTGTTCAGGAGGCTGTGGGATGCAGCCATTCCTTGGGCACTCCAGATGTATTTACAGTATTAAAAGGTCAAACAATCTTTCTATTTCCCTGTTTGCTTCAGAGAGTTTTGTTGAACATTCTCATTATTTGTTGTGGTATTTCTTTGATTTAAGAGGATTTCTCTCTGTAGTTATTAGAACGGAGTGTGTGTGTGAGGTGAATGTGCTATTACAATAACAAATTTCTCCTTGTAGTAGATATTTATTCCGAGAGCAAAGTTTTTAGTTCAGTTGTGTGTGTGGCAGTAAAGACAAGACGTGCCAGGTAATTTGGAAAAAGAAAAATTACTGAAATGGAAAAAAGACACAAAAATAATAGTTTAGAGTGATGACTGCTGTCCCTGTCTTTGTTATGGCCTCTGTGCCACTATTAACTTAACTTTTCCTTACCTTTTTTTTGACAGACACTGTACAACAGCATAGAGACCCTGAGAATGGGATTTTTCAAATTTTTCTCTTCATATAATTTCCTCCTAATGGCAGGCAGGGCTTTTCGCCCTATGACCTGTAGATGAATTGCAGAAAGCCTCTGAATCCCAAGGCAGTTGTTAGGGATCCTTCCTGATCCCCCTCCAGAAGCTGCCTGCTGTTCCTTGTCCACAACACTCTTCCAGTGTCAGAGACAGAAAAGAGGCAGCAGAAAAGGAGTTTCTGGAGTGGGAAGCAGCTAAACACAGCACACAAACCCTCTGATTTGGTGAGAGAAGGTAGAGGCAGTGAGGACTTTCTGTAGGTTTAGGAACAGTAGGAATGCTGGCATTATCATCCAGAGATAATTAAAGATATTATAATGAAGGCAGGGAGTCAAAGGCATTATGGTCATGATTTCTACTCCGTATTTGAAAATCCACAGCATATGGGCTTGGATAAGGCTGATTACTTCCCAGAAGAAGTAACCAAAGAGTCTGCTAAACATTATCTATTAGGACAACATATATCTAGGAGTCTTGAGAGAGTTGGCTCAGGAAACATCTGTTTTTAATGAACTTGGAAGTGCTGGCAATATTGCAGATGACTGAGAAGGTCTTAGGTTTTGCCAGCACTTTGCCACCCCTTTGGAGGGGTGTAACAGGAGCAGTTAAAATAGTTACAAGCTGAACAACATGAAATGAATATCTGGCAAAATAGTGCACAGAGAAATATGAGGTTCTAACTAGAAATATAATTAATATCAGGCTACTTAGCTTTCAAGGAGGTAGAGCCTACTAAGCAGAACAACTTTCATTTTGTATGTGATTACAAATTCAGTTGTCAACAGAGACTGCAGAGAGATAATGTGCTTTTGCACTGTGTTCAGCATGCCCCAGCACAATATTTTGACTTGAGTCAAAAGAGGTAAGGAATACTGACTGATGGGAATGAGGTTTTTAGGAAATAGTCTGTGTCCAGTGTTACTTCCATTTCTCTATTGCTGATCTTGAAATAAATATAAAATTGCTGTTGATAAAATCTGAGGATGACACACAAACTGAAGGAGCAGCCAATAATGATGGGGACAGAGTGGTTACACAGAGAGATAGGATGGTGCAGTCTGCAGTGCCCATTTCAATAAAATGCTTTTTAATGTTGCCAAATGCCAAGTCATTCACCTGGATTGCAGGAAAAGCAGTTTTGATCTGGTCAACTCTTATTCATGGCAGCCCTAGCACAGGATTTGTTTCTTTTTCTTTCCTCTTTTTTTTTTTCATCTTGAAGTATCTGCTAGGGTAATACATTTGGATTCCACCACCGACTGTTTTGCAAATGTTTTTTTGCCAGCACAGACTGTTTTTACGTGGTTGCGTATGTTAGTGTTAGCCTCTTACAGGTGAGGGTGACAGTGTTGTACCAGTAGTGAGTGAATCAGAGTCGGTGGAGGTGACTATTGAGACCTACTCTATGCTCAGCACGTGTCACTCTGCTGCTGACAATACCCTTCTCCTTGTGTGCTTTTCCTACCTGGGGGCAAACTGATTAAAGCGGCTCACATCTTCCCTGAGCTTGGTGCTCTGCTTGTGACTAAAGATTCATACACTGGCTGACAAATTACACCAAGTCAAATGTGCATTTAAAGTTACTTGAAACACTTTCTTGGACAACTGCCCTTCCCAGTTCATTATTTGGGCATTCTCGTACCATCTGTCCAAGCCACGAGCCCAGCTTACTGCAGCTGGGTCTTCATTAATAGGCTCTCAAGATTCAGTCTTCATGCTGCGAGGTTTGAAGGGTGATTAGCATCTCACACTGTCTTGGGCAGGGTAGGGAAAGTCACAGTAGCAGAACTTCTCTAGCTTGTACTTGCTTTACAGCATCAAAACCTCATATTTGTATAGAATAATGTAAAGACAATACAGGGGGAGTCTATTTCCAGACAATTATTAGGAATATCTTGATTTCATGCAGGATCTTGAGTGAAAGTCAAAAATCTTAACAGAGAAGTTGCATGTATGAAGATGGATCCATTGATAGATGCTCTATTTTAGTAGCTTTGTCCTCCTCGAAATCAAATATCACATACTCTAATATAAGCCCACGAAGTCTTGTGGAATATTTTATGGTCACAGATTTAGAGTACCTCGTCTCCACATCTCTTTTCATGGATCACTACACCAGGCAGATGTCAACCAGAGTGCTGGGCTCAAGTCCTGACTTGCAGGACTGGTCAGCTCTCCTCCATCACTTCAAGGTGCTCCTCTACATGCTCATGGCACCCCACTGAACACATTGAAAAAGCTCCTGCCACTAAGCTTGTGAGAGCTGATGAGATCACAACCTGGGAAAACAGTTAGCTTTATTAAAATAGGGTCTTGAATATTGAACCAATTTCTCAGATGTGCTTCTCTTGTCGTTAACCCTGACAGATCAATGGGTTTAAATTTCTTTTTCTAATGGGCTAAGCAGGCTTTGATAAAAAACAAATGTATCTGTGAACTATTCTCTCTTTCTTTCCAGGAGACTGCTTCTTTGTACACACCCAGCTATAAATATCATAGTGATTGTTAAAAAAGTTTTTTCCCCCTGTGATCATTTCATATCAAAAGGAATGAGATACTGTTAACTGTACTATAAACATGCATATTTCAGACCTTATTTAGTGGATTATATACTGCCTCCTCCTCCCCCTGCTGAGTAATCAATTATATGGGCATACCTGTGTTTGGACTCTTTTTTAACCACTTGAACCTGCAGGTGGTTCCCTTCTTGTGGCACTAGAAGGGAAAGCGGTGATGTAAAATAAATTTTTGTGGTGCTAGCAACCAAGGAGTTAGGCCACTTTCCCTAAAAGTCCCCAGCCTATGGATGTTGTTTCAGGTCTATTTACAGGAGTACTGATGAGTACAACAAGAACTATAAAGGAAACACGAACCCGCTTCATGTGGTGATGCGGCGAAAAATTAGATGCCTCTGGAGAGCTGGACCTGAACTGCTGTTCCAAGGTTATGGGGGCTCCGTTTTGCCACTGCCTTCACCAGCCTGTGAGAAAGAAACAGGTACAGTCTCTTTAGCAAGAATGACCCAGCAGGGCAGAAGTCTTTCCAGGCTCTCATTTTTCCAGCTCTTTTTAGCAGATGTCAAGGAAATTGTATCTGACCATCAGCAAAGAGCCTGGGGGACTTCCCACGCGCTGCTCCTTCCCTCTGAAGCTGATGATTGTGTGGATGAGTACCTCTGCCCTCTTCTCCCTTGGGATAAAACTGCCTGAGCTCCTACTTAGGGCTCCTCTGAGGGGCCTCCTGGGCTTGCTCTGTCCAGTCTCATGACCCCCAGCAAACAGCAGTGCAACAGGAGTTTCTGGGTCATTTTGCTGGGGGTCTTGTGTGAGCTGGGTTAGTGCCAGAACCTGCACTTGGGCAAGGATATGGGGTAGGGGACAGGAAAGTGCATGGCAGAGGGACATGAGGTTCAGGTGACAGACACATAAGGAGTGATTTTCAAATTTGCTATGTCCCCTTCTCTGAATCTTGTTTGGGACTCTCATTGCCTGTGACCCTCCTGCACCACTTCAGCAGCTGACACCCAGGCTGGGCATGTGGTGCCTCTGCACCACAGGGGACTCTGGGTGCAGACTTGAGGCAATGAGAAATAAAGGATGAATATGGCTTGTCCTCACAGTGTTGGATTTTAGGTTGCCTCTCTGTGGTAGAGAAATTTCAACATCTGTAAATAATTCTGTCCTCCAGAGAAGTGATTGCCTGTATTGCATTATCTGTGAAAAATTCTTGCCCCAAAACCTTATTTGTGGCTCCATTAACCTAAAGAACTCATCTGAATGCTCCATTTGCCTTTTAAATAAAGAACAAGTGATTGCTGAGGAACTCACATCCCTATCATTTTGTATTGCTTTCCTCATTATGAGAGGAACATAAGGGCCCCTGATCATTATTTCTGACTCTGTCATTAGCAAAGGTCTGGAAAGAGTGTTTTCACTCCATTAGCCTTCAGAAATAAAAAGAATGATTGCATAAGTCAAGAATAATTATTTCAACCAGCTCTTCTCAATGTATTGCTGTGGAACAGGCTGGGGTCTAAACAGGAGCTGACAAATTAATTTATATTATTTCTATTTTCCAGAAAAAACACCACGTTCAGGACTGATTTAGCAATACAAACAGCTTTATTTGTGGTTTAATGTGCTTCTCTGGTCACTTATGACAAACGTCAGGAAGCTGATATTTTCCTTCAGGACATCTACCAGGATTCCTGCGATTTACCCCTGGAAGAGTGGTAGAACAGAGATACCCAGATCTGTCACAGTCCTTTTGTTTCTCAGAAGTGTGTGGATACTTAGGTTAATCAGGACTGACCTCCGTCTGTAACGATACCCTTCTGTGATGATGCTGAAGTTCATGGTTATATGATGGCATGTGAGTCCAGGTGTGGTCCAGATGATCTGAACAGCATCCTTTCCATGTTCAGAGCAATTTCTTCTTTGCTTTAAAGAAATGATGGAATGTCCTCACCTTTCTTTCTTTAAAAGAACAAAATGCAGCCACTTTTCTTCTCTATACGGTATTAAAACTTGCTGGACCTCTGATGAGATCTGTAATTCCTTAGCGAGATGTGCTTGCTACAAAGCAGGGCTCATGCAGGACGGCCTCTTTCATGGTGTCTTCAAATGAGACAGTGTGAGTGCGCAGGAGTGGGCAGTGAGTCAGGGCCAGCGAGATGGAGTATGTCTGTCCCGCCACTGCTTGTTGTCAGCATAGACAAGCTGCTTCACAGTGCCTTGAATCAGCTTGTCCAACAGCAAAGGAAGGCAATAGACAGTAGGATGGTATGATAATTCAGTCTTGGATAGAAAGTACTATAGAAGAAGCATTATTTCTTATTTTGACTGAAAATGTTCTTATACTGCTGGAGATAGTAAAGTTAATTACAATGCAGCTGAGAGCTTGGAGTGAAACTGGGTTGAAGGAGATTATTTAGTCCCCTTTTCCAACTGAAATAGACTTTCAAAGCTTTTCTTTAAAATTACTAATGAGCCAATTGGCATGAAGGAAAGCATCTCCTATAGATCCATGCAGCTCCTTTCACTGCAAGTTTCTCAATTGGAGTCTTTAGTGGAGGTAGGAAAGATCACATTCTCCTTGTCAGTGAAGAGCTGTGAGCTGTTGTATTAGTGCTTTTTTTTTAAGAGGTGTATGGTTGCCAAATGGGATGTGGATTGCAGCTTGAAAACATAGGTATTCTGTGCACAGAAGGCATTCAATAAGAGACAAAGGTGCTAAGCACAGAAAGAAAAACCCAGGTCATACTGTGAATCATTATACTGTGCCAGAATTTTATGTTAATTGCACACCTTGTTTTCCTCACCTCTGAGTGTGCTAGTTCCTGGGAGAGGAAAGAGTTCAAAAGCTTGACTCCAGCAAACCCACAAACAGCCTGCAGTCATTCACACTTCACTATTAACGCAAATCATAATCTGAAAGACAAAGAAAGATGTCCTCTATCTGACAGTGTTGTAAAACAATTATCACGGTCCCTTTCTCCTCTGAACAATCTTCATGGAAACCTAGCCAGAGCATCTAAGATAGAACAGTCCTCTGACCAGTAGTGTAAAACAGACAGCATCAGTCCTGAGACATGGAATTCATCTTAGCCTTGAGACTGACCTGAACTTTAAAGGATCTGAGCCCAGGCATGCAAAGAATAACAATTGGTACATGCCATAGTAGCTTGTAAAAGCAGGGACTGTTGAAGCTGACACAACCATCACTTTTGCTGGAAGATTCATGGTAGAGGTAAAGCCTCATCAAAATAGCCCAGAGAAACAATGGGGTATGCCTAGGGAGCTGTGAGATACGGCCCAAACCTACCTGAGATGCGCCTTTATCCCACTCCAGAACTGTGACAATGACACATAGGCTGAGGAGGTGTTTTGAAGCATTTGGGTGATAAGCACCCAGAGTTCCTGATAGACATCAAGGCTAGAAATACCATCAGATAAAGTAGAGTGGAAGTAAAAGTGCAAGATGAGATAAGGAACACCATGTTAAGGGCGTCTAGAAGGGCTGTGACACAGACTTGCTGGTTCTCATCTTCAGGTTGCAGGACACGTCCCTGTGAGCTTCCTCTACTGGGAAAGTCGCATACGGGGTTGCTGAAACAGGCTTGCTGAAACGTGGCGGTGTTGTAATTAATAAATACACTAATAGAGTCTTCATTGCATTATTAGGACATTTAGAATTTACTCTGGGAAACCTTTCAACTCCATTAAATCCACCTTTGTCACAAGATAAACTGCCGCTCATAATAGGCTCATTAACATGCAGACTGCAGTTCAGCCCCATCCATTAACAGCTGGCAGGTAGGAGTTTCCAGAAAGACCCCAAGAAATATTTTCCCTGACCAGGGGCTGGCTTCCTCAGCGTGTCTGTTAGTCCTGTGTGGGATGTTTCATGACAGGGTGGTTTTCTGCTATCTCCCTGTGCCATTTAAATGTACTGCCAAGACCAGCTGTAATCAGTTAGGGATCTGGAAGAATCCGCCAGGAGTTCCCACCCTGCTGCTGGCATCTTTATTTGACTCAAAAGCTGCCATGAGTACAAGATGCCAGACCCATGCAACAGCCATGGGCATTTTCCACCTCCCTCCTGCTTGGCTGACTCTCATTTAGAGCCCAAGTGTCAACTGCTCTGATTAAGTGCATTAGAGCCAGGCGTGATGATTAACAGTGAGTGATAACAATGGCATTACAGTGGTTGCTAATAGGCTTCCAAACTTAATCTCTCACGCTCTCACAGAGATAAAGAATAGATAATTCTTCCAGCAACAATGATTACACAATAAAGTTTGCATTTGCTCTGTGCTGATGAGCTATGGCGCCTGGTTTCACCCAGTGGCACTCTTGAGACCCCAGGGCTGGGGGTGGTGCCAGCTCAGGATTTTACAGATTTCCCGTGTCTTGCAGGTCTGTCTCCTGGAGCAGGGAATTAATGTCTTTGTTCTTTCCTTCTTTCTAAAGCCCAGATCTCCAGCCAGCAACTGATAGGGAAATACAGACTAAGGGAAATTGAAGTTGTCCCTAAGTAATCTATCTGACTTTACAACTTTTGGACAAAACTCACAACTTTGGTGCACAATTTATTGATTTGAGTTCTGAGGATTGTCATTCTGGGTCTGGCACATTCACAGTAGGGGAGAGAGCTATAAAACTGTCACTGCGCTATGAGGCTCAGCAGAGAAGCTAAACTCGGCTGTAAGGATGACTTTCTAAACACTGAGAGCAGCTTTTCTGAATGAGATGAAAGCCTGTCAGTGACTGAGGTAAATGAGAAGCTTGACATGAAGATTTGAGACTTCAAGGTGTTGCATTTTAGCAGCCTGATTGACAGGACACTGGGACTTAACAGTCCACTCAAGCACAGATTCAATGAGTAGCTCAGCTTCGACAAAACTTTCTACTGGATAGGATCCATGGACCAAAGCAGACTGGGTTCAACAGAGGAAAGCTCCTGCTGAAACTGTAAATGAAACACAGGCAGCCTGCTTTGTTTTAGGAGAGTGCCTGCCATGAGAAAACCCTCATTCCCTCAGACCTGTCCATCATCCCATGGTGCAGACAGCAGTAAACTGTGGGCAAGGCACTGTGTCACTGGAATGAATGAGTGTCCCACAGCTCTGTATTTCAGGAGTTACTGTTTGCTGCTCAAATTCTTAAAAAAGAAAAACTGTTCCTTTTTTAAATTTCAATTTAAGTCTTGCCTGTGTTGGTCCTGATCTGCCTGGCAGGAGGTCAGGTCTTTCAAAGATGTTTCTCACATCCCTCTTGACCAGCCCTAAATTCAAGGTCTAGAACAAGAACTATACAACCTAGTGGCGCATTCAGTGAGAAAACTCTAGTTTTGGGGTAGCAGGACAGATAAACAGAGTATAGATACCACTGCTAGAGCATTATGTGATTTAGTGGACAAACAGCAAGGCATTATGGTTAGGTTTTACAGCTGCTAAATGTGTTAGTCCTTAAACAAACATCTAATGGGACTTTAAGCCTTGATTATTTTGAAACATCAGGCTTCAGAGGAGAGTAACTTTCTTATAACATCTAGCATTGTGTCCTCAGGATGAGGGATATTATGAAAAAAGTCAAAGCAGAGTTCATCCCTAATGTATTAAGTCTCATTCAGTTTGTATTTCTGCACTGAATTCCTCCTCTATTTCACTCTGCCTCTGGTATCCCAGCTGTTCACATTTCCTTTGCTCAGGCTTCATGAAAAGAACCCAAGACGTAGGTTTCCGTGAAACCAAGAGAATTTGCAATTAACTCCACCTTTTTCAGAGAAAATATTGTATCTGTGTCTTGAACTATGCTTTGCTGTAGCAGCATGGCACAGTTCCTGTAATCATGTCTTACCGGTTTGTTGAGCCCCTATTTTTATAGCAACTGTATCCCTACAGATCTCCCACAGAGCAAACAAAAGATGCTCATTATAATCACAGTTGGGCTGTCCTGAACCCCTCTTTGAAAATCAAAGCAGTCCAATTATTCTTTTTACTCTTCATTTTTACCCATTTCTGCATTGCTGGTTTTATCTGGGGTACAATAGGGTCATCCAAATACAGGTCAGGGTTGGGAATTACTCTAGGTTTATTTTTTACAAAATATTGGAACACTTCACTAGGTTTCGGCACTGCGTTATTTCCTTTTGAAGAAAGATTTTTTTTCTTCCAGCTGCATCTAACATCTTCTTACCTTGCACGCATAATACCCTGAGTGGCTTTAACTCACTAAGACAGTAGAAACCACCCCAGAAATTAGGATCATATCCTGCCAGGCTAATGATTCACATAGTTCACTGGAGGATTTGGTGAGCAGCAATAATGGGCTCAAAGGGCCAGGAGACGGAGAGGTTAACTCACAGGATCAGGGGAAGTGGAGAGGTAAAGAAAGACAAGGGAGTAAGGAAGATGATCCCTTCCTTTAAGCAGAAAAGGCTGTATGGGCTCAGCTGACCATGTACCAGGACCTGGTTTCACCCATGGCAGAGCAAGTTCAGTACCTCCTTCTGGACACATGGTTCATTTGGAAAAGCTATTTATTTTTCAAGGGGAAAAGATTTTTTTTAAAATTTCTGAGATGCCATTAGAGACAAACAGCAGTCCTACCTGCACATCCCTCTTCCCGCTTCCCTTTGCAGAGTCATAGGCTGTTCTTGCTTACAGGTGGCATCTGAGAGAGGCTCTGAGGTTTGTGTGTAGAGTCAGTTTAGCACATATAACTGGTCAGACTTTTCTTCATTCTAATTGGTCTGCAATTCTTTTTTGTATAACTGGGGAAGCAAAATGCCTCTATCTCAATAAAACTCTGCTTCCCACACTCAGTCCTCCAAGGTTTAAATTTATTGTGTGTACTTTGTTCCTGCCCAGGCTTCTCCTCAACACCCCATGTTGTCTATTACTGCGTATAAAAATGATCTGTGTTGACACAGGACTGAGTGGGCACTTTGTATTATCAGCTCCACCATTTGCCTTTGTGCTTTATTTCATGCAACAAAAGCGTAATTCACAGCAAGGTGATTTCTTGAAAGGTTTTCCACTGACAATTTGTCTAAAAAGAGATGCTGCTAGAGAAGACAGAGAAGTGTGTTTCTTCAACCCATTCAGCAAATTTACTTTACTGAGGAAATCACTCAAGGCTTTGATGCTACTGCTATGGTTTGAGGTGCATGTTGCACTTCCTGGGCTCCTGGTCCCATTGGTATTTCACGAGAGAAAATGAAATCTCACTAATTCAATGAGTATTATTTCGGCCAGTTTCAGTCCACTTCATTGCACCTCATGTCATCCCATTCCATTTAAATGTTTTCACTTAATTTCAGAATTTTAAATTTTGATTGTCATCTATTTCATCATTAATGTTAAACATAACTCCTCTCCTGTGTGTTCTGTTCACTTCATTCCCTGATTTCAAGATTTCATTTCACTGAATCATGAAATGAAATGAAAATTCTTCATTTCATGAAAGGAAATGAAATCTTGCTATTTCAGTGAGTATTATTTATGCAAGTTTTGGTGTATTTCACTTCATGTCCTCCCATTCCATTTAATCCATTTCATTTCATTTCATTTCATTTCATTTCATTTCATTTCATTTCATTTCATTTCATTATTTTCTTTTTTTTTAAATTGCATTTCATTTCATCATAATTTCTCCTCTATTCTGTTTGTTTCACTTTGTTCCCCAATTTCGAGATTTCAATGAGTGTCATTTCAGCAACATTTGGATCTTTTAACTGCACCTCATGTCATCCTATTCCATTTCAATGTTTTCACTTCATTTCAGAATTTTCTTCTTTTCTTTTCGATTGCATTTCATTTCATCGTAATTCTTCTCCTATGTGTTCGTTCAGTTTGTTTCCTGATTTCGAGATTTCATTTCCTTTCATGAAAACATGAAAGGAAATGAAATCTCGAAATCAGGGAATGAACTGAAAGGAACAGACTGGACAGAAGATACGATGAAAGGAAATGCTATTAAAAACAGAAATGAAATTTTGCGAATTCAATGAGCATCATTTCGGCAAGTTTCAGTCCACGTCACTGCACTTCATGTCATCTCATTCCATTTAATTGTTTTCACTTCATTTCAGAATTTTTGGGGTTGTTCCCAATTGCTATTTATTTCATCATAACACCTCTCCTGTCTGTTCATTTCACTTCGTTCCCTGATTTTGAGATTTCATTAAGCATCATTTTGGCAACTCTCAGAACTTTTCACTGCACCTCGTGTCATCCCATTCCATTTATGTATTGTCTCTTCATTTCAGAATTCTCTCTTTTTTTTTTTTTTAATTGGAATTAATTTCATCATAATTCCTCCTCTGTCTGTTTGTTTCACTTCATTCCCTGATTTCAAGATTTCATTTCCTTTCATGAATCGTAATTGGGATGGGGAACTACCCCTCTTTTCATGGTTCTGGAGGCCATGACAGTAAGCAGCAATGTTTCAACTGAGCTCTCTGAGATCCCCACCAGCCTCTGACCTGCCCTGCCTTTCCTGCAGCCCTACCCACCTGTGCACACCAGGCTTGCTGGTCCTCGCCAGCCCATGTCGTGCCACTCCAAGCAGGGATGTGCTTGCTGTGCACTGTTCTCTCTTCTGCAGCAGCAGTCTTTCCACTGCTGCTGGCTGAACCGTTTTTAATTATCCTCCTTGGACTTTTGTGCACCATAATCAACAGTTAATTGCAAACAATCAGACAAAATTGGTGATCTAGGGAAGCAGAGAAGAGTGACAGAGGGGAGCAGGGACTAAAGCAGGAGCCAACTCCAGTGATGGGGACAGCTGATGGCAAACAGCTGTTTGGAGTAGAGGGGTCTCAGTGGAAGAGGGGCTGCAGTGAAAGCCAAAGCATCTCTTCTTTCCTCTGTCCCTGAAGCATCTTCATTTGCAACTCACTTCTGGAACATCACCTCCCTTGTAAGACAATACAGCTTGGTTTTGCCAGCAGCATTGTTAGATCCCACTAGTCTGTGGAAAAAAACAACTCACTGGAGGATGGCAAATAAGGAGACTTAAAAGTCACAGCACCAAGCCTTACAGAGTTCAAGAAGTGTTTGGATAATGCTTTCAGGCACATGGTGTGATTCCTGGGGTTGTCCTGTCCAGGGCCAGGAGCTGGACATCAATAATACTTGTGGGTCCCTTCCAACTCAGGATGGTCTATGACTGTATTACAAAGTGGCAGCAACACTGCTGTTTTCCCCGTAGTTATCCAGATGTTCCCTAGCATCTCAGAAGAGTCCTGCCTGGAGGTTAAGCTCCAGGAAGGTGAAGGCCTTGAAGAGGTGGCCCCAGCATGTGGCACAATCCCAGCCACAGAACAATCTTTCCAGGAGGATGAGACAAGAGCACAGGAAAAGAGCTCCTGTGCCCAAAGCTGATATTGTACTCCCGGCGCACAAGGGCCGCCATGTTTTAGCTTTTGCCGCACGTATTTACAGTTGGACGCTACCATTAGCAAGAAAAGGCGACCGAGGGGGTCCGTGTCCATTCAGTTCGCATCACTTTCTGGTTGCTGTATTCTTGGGCGGGCTATTGGTTATGTCTTTTTTAATTAGTGACGGAGCGCTCTTTTCTTCCGAAATCAGGACGGCTTTTTGAAGCGACGCCGGCTCGGCAGCCCGAGGGCGGCCTGTGGGCCGGAGCTGCTTGTCCCGCCCTCGCCCAGGCGGGAAGGGCGGCGGCGGGAGCGGCGCCGCGCCGGCAGGGGGCAGCACCGCCCGCCCGCCCATCCCGTCCCGCCCCGGGCCGCGCTCCGGGCGCTCCGTAAATCACAGCCCTGCTCCCGCCGCCTGCCCCTGTGCTGCCTTCCCGGCGCCTGAAATATTAATTAAGGGAAGGAGAAAGAAGAAGGGAAAAAAAAAAAAAAAAAAAAGGGAAAAAAAAAAAAAAAAACCCTTTAAAAAAGGAANAAAAAAGGGAAAAAAAAAAAAAAAAGCCCTTTTACAATGCGCCACTATATTAAACTTACAGCGCTATAAATCGGCACCGTAAAACTGTAACTCAGGGGCTGGGTGTTAGACAAACCTGACACGCTGCTGGGGGAACGGCAGAGATCTTAACAAACTGCATCATATACAAGTTTCTGCAATGTACATAAAACTTACTATTTTGTACCCCTATTAGCTGGTTTTTACAACGTTTTCAGGGACCAAAAAATAAAAATGGCAAGCAATAGAAACAAGCAAATCAATTCAGAAAAATAAAAGTTGACGTGAGCTTGCATCCAAGAAGTGAGTGACGGTTCAGCCTGTTTTATTTGTTTGTTTGCCTATCTGAGGTGGTTTGAGAAATCTGGGTTAATTTAACAATATTTTCCTTTCAGTTTGTTTCATTGCTTTGCTTCCTGCAGGTCAGGATGGGCACTGCCAGATAATGAAAGCACGGTAAAATTGATTATTCTTGAATATATTTATAATCTGATCTCCGTATTTCTACACCTCAAATGAAAATCAGCTGATTTTATCCCCACTGCTTTTTTATGATCACAGATGATCTCAAGGGGTGTATTCTCCCCATCTCTGACCCCCTCTCCCTGGGGGAAAAAATATTCTCCTGGTTTGTCCATTTGTTTTGACCTTCAAAGCCTTATCTCCTGGATTTCTCCTTTGCACTAGAGGAACCCTGACAGGAACTTTTGCAACCATAAATAGTCATGTCATTATAAAGCAATAACATGGGCTGCAGCTCTCCCTCCTCGAGAAAGGTGAGCAAGGGTGTGCAGCTTGTTAGCCTCCTTTTCTGAGAGAGGGAAGGGAGAGCTGCACTTCATTTTGAAGTTTCATGCGACATCACAAATCAGGTCCCTTGGCAAAGAGGGGAAGCAAACACCAAATATGCTGAAGTGAGTAACTACCTTGAGTGAAGAGAATCCTTTAATGTGAGCACGGTGTAGGTAATGCAGTATTTATTTACCGCAGAAAAACTGTAAAGAGCACAGCATTGATTTCTTGGTTTTTATTTTTCAGGTTGGTTTCACAGGGCTTGGTCTGTTGGGACGATTTTCTGAGAAGCATCTGAATAGCTCATACCTGGATGGCTTCAGTTCTGACCCCCCGACCCGAGTGAGGTTTGCCACTCGCAGTATTCCTGGAATGACACCGGGGCTCTGGCTGGAGTCAGGCCAGGACATTAGATGAAACTGCTTTTGTGGCACTTCTGCATTTGATACATAGAGGACATATTTCCCGCTCTATCTCTCTGCAGCATTTGACTCTGTTGACCATGAAACCCTTCACGCCCCTGCTGAGGAGGGGATTTGCAGTCTGGTGGGAATGGTTCAGTGGAACATACCCAGTTATTAGAGATGAAAACATACACCATTACTACTGATGCCTGGATGTGGTGCTGTCCCACAAGGACCTGTGCTTTTCCCCTTTTTGCTGACCCAATTGAACAAAAAGTCATTGGGGTATGGGAGACACTGCTGCTGCCCAGAACACTTCAATAGCTCAAGCTGGTTGTGCCATCCCTTCCTCTCATGTTTTGAGATAATACATAGTCAAGTTCAAAGTCTCAGTCCTTGAGAGCCTTAGTAGTCTAGATCAAAGTATCTAAAAAAGTAGCCTTATTAGCACCATCTGATTTATATGAGAGTCTTGCCATTTCCCATTGCAGCAAAAGGTGAGAGAGGCAAAAGGTGGCCCTCTGATACCCTCCTCCAGTAGTTTTAAGCATTGCCCAGTGTCTCTGTGAAACATGGAAAAAAAGAACCTTACCCAAGATGATTAGCACTTCTCTTACTGAGATTTCCAGCATGTACAGATTCCCTTGCACTTCACATGAACAGGGAATGTTCACTGCCTCTGGAACGTGTGTCCCTCCAGGCAAGTGCAAGGCAACACAGAGTTTCACCAACAGAATGGCGACTGGCTGTCAGGGGCTTCCACCTTCCTGTCCTGTGCACTGGCCTCAGGATGATGCCAGGAGCACCTGGTTATCAGTTCAGTGTATAATCTCTCTCCCTCAGTCTTTTCATGCACACATATTCCCCACATACATAATGCTTATCTTTAATTTTCTGTGCGCCCAAACCATACCATTTCTAAAGAGGGTTAAAAATATCAAATTAATTCAGAAGACAGAGGTGAAAAGAATCATTCTGAGATATTCACAGGGTTGGTAGTAGTAACAAGAGAGACAGTTTCTGTCTTTTTTTTATACTGAAGTTAACTGCAGGCATCTAGGGTTTAAAGACCTTGTGTTATTGATGGGAGGGTGTTAGCAAAAGGAGGGACTCCAGCATTAAACTGAAATTTAGCATGTACAGTAGGTTGTCAAGAGAAAAAAATAAGAACAAAGGAGACTGCTATTATCTTTTATTATTATCTTTTAATTCCCCCCCATTTTCCTTCTGCATGCTCTCTCTCTGTCAGCCTTCTCTCTTTCAATAATTACAATAATCAACTTACAATGATAACAGAAATAATCTCCTGCAAGATAACTAAACAAACCACATGTTATCTGTACTGAACTGTGCTTACTTAGAGTAGGTACATCACTTATGGAAAAGCCAATAAAATTTTAATTAAAAAAGCATGTATGTTGTCAGTTAAGATGCAAAGAGGGTGTGCAAACACATTCAAAGTGGTCCATAAATTTCTTGGTATTTGATAGAAAGGTAGGAGGGCAAACCCACCCCAAACAGAGCAAAACAAAACTAAAACCCACCAGGTTTGAGGAGCTCTATTTATGTTGCTCTATACAGAGCACTGGTTGCTTGAGAATTCAAAAGCAGGGGGAGGGGAGAATCCTCCCTTGAGCAGCGATCACATCCACCCACCTCCACCAGTGCTGGGAGCGAGTGAGCAAAAGTTAATTAAAGATTTTGCATCTCCCCTCTGCAGCGCTGTATTGATAGCTCTGGATCCTGAGATAAACTACAGCTCTCCCACACTGTATTGCTAATACGCCTTCAACCTTGCCCCAGAGGCACCACCTCAGGGCATTTGATGTTTGGTTTCCCTGGTGTACTTGAGGCTTGGCCTCTCTGCTAGGACTGAAACTAGGAGGGCGGATGAGTTCCAGCCCATAGATAGGTGCATGTCTCAGAGGAGCAGGACTGTAGGTAATTATCCCGTCATGAGTCACCATGGCTTGAGAGGATTCCAGGTCCTCTTAGTTGTTTGCTCTAAGCCTAGGAAGACTGTTTCACATAAAGGCTACTTGGCATAGGAGAATTTCTTCACAGGTACTGCGAATGTGAATGAGTTCTCAGCTGACTAAAGCAGAGGGTTTGCTGGAGCCAGTTATGACATGGAGGAAGTCCTCGACACCACTCAATGCCCTGAGTTTGTCCTGCTCCCCTGAGTTGTTCTTTTTTGTGGATCTGGTGTGAGTGCTGGCATGGTCTTTTCATGGCCTTTGTGCTCCTATGGCAGGCTGGGAATGGTGGCTTCAGGGGTCCCTTTGAAGACAGAAGTGCATATCCTTCACTCAGATTTTTTCTGAGCTCTTTCTGCAGGGCATCACTGGGAGGAAATCTCAGCAGTAACGTGATCAGCGTGGATCAACAGTTGTGCTTTGCACTGTTCTCACTGGGTGAGTGAGCAACCACTCCTGGAATTGTATCTAGTGCAGAGAAGGCCTATTTGATAATAGTATGATGTGTGGAGATGTCCCAAGACAGTGTCTGAAATTCCTTCCTCTTGGTTCAACTTTCAGCTTCAGCTGTAATGGGCAGATATTGCCTGCACAGGCTGCCCAGGAGAGGCCTTGCACATGGAGAAAAGCAAGGCTGTGAGGTGGAAGGACCTATTTCTTCAGGGAGCACATTGCTGCGGTACACCCGCTACTGCAGGACACTGAGTTCTGAGGCTATTACAGAGAGATAATGCTTACATTTAAAGAGATCTATGGGCTGTACCTAATTACAGAACCACAGCAGCCTGGCAAGGCAGGACAGTTAGAACCCACCTCCTTTTAGGCTAGAAATTAAGGCAAGGGTATTAAAATGTATGACCAGGGTTAGAGAGGTAAGGTCAGTGAGAAGGCCAAGGTTAAAACATCAGACTTACCAGACATCCCACAGCTGTGCTTAACACGTGTCTCAGCCAAAGAAATTGATGTTAATGACGCACTAACCCCTTTCATCTGAAGATCTCAAAATGTTTTATGTCCTGATTTGCTTTCTCTATGCAGCTCTCTTGAAGGCTGTTGGTCTTTCAAAGGGGAAGAGTGCAGGCTGCTCCATGTTATACTGTGTTGTACCTCTATTGCCTCCAGGTCTCTTCAGGGTTGAGATGGCTGGGGTTAGTCACCACGCTCACTGGGGAAGGAGCTGGGTGATTGTGCTACAGGAAAGCAGATGCCATTGAGGGAAGGTGTAGGAAGATGGCTGGGTATGGGTTGAGATGATTTAGTATAAGCGGTGGTTCATGTAACAGGATAGAGTTGCACCTGGTTTAAGGGGTATCAGGATGCAAGGGATATCTGGAGATGGTGCAATGATCCATACAGGGAAGGGACAGCAGGAAACAAGGCTAATGGATTGGCCCTCTTTGGGGAGGGCTGGATGGACAAGTTGGTCAAGAAGTAAACCAAAGCCTTCCTTGTTGGTTTCCTTCAGAAAGAACATTTTTGCTATCACAGCTCTGTGCCAGGCAATGAAGGAGAGGCAGCTGCTGGCTGGGCATGGTGAGGCCAGCACAAGGTCCCATAGAACAACCAATGAGAGGTCTGTGGGCTGGTGTGCCACACCACATATGGCCAGATGCTGAGCAGACTGAGCAGAGCAACCTAGAACCAGCATGGATAAGGGTCCTGGGAGAGCTGACAAAATCAAAGCAGGTTTGACTTTCTTAAGTCTCATCTTTACGGACTTGAATACTGTGGAGGAGCTAGACCCTGGCAGAGACTGAGGGAGAGGATTAAAAATGACAGGGGAAACCAAGGCGTCATAACTAGTACCCTAATGAGCCACAACCATTGGCCAGAGGGTCTTTGTCTCATTAGTGCTTTCTCTGACAATGAAACAAGGCACCCTCTGGCATCCAGAAAGTCATGGCCGTTAGCCACAAGTAGACAATTGTAAATTGCTCGGAACAATGTCTGTCTCAAAATGAAAATGCAGAGACATGTACAAGACTGAAGCAACTGCTGACTGGCAAAGCAGGGAGGAGCATGGTACTGCCAGCTGCCATTGGGAATTGCCATGGGCTCACTCTGAGTCCCATACACCGGGGTTTGCTTTGGGCCTTCTCAGGGAAATCTCTGCATCCTGCTGTGACCTTCATGCAAGTTTTTGCATGGGGACGCTGTATGAAGCGGGGGCAGTTTCCCCTGCAGCAACCAGTGACTGGCAGCTCTGGCTTTTTCTTTTTTTTTTTCTCTCCATGTTTGATTACAGAACTGCTCTGTTATTCTAGCAGGTCTGAAATTAGATACAGGTGCAAATTAACTAAGTCACAAGTGCATTACATTTGGTAATTTTTCTGTCAAGAGTCATGCAGAAGGATTGCAGAGAATAATAAGAGCAGCCGGGAGCCAAGGGGTTGGTCCAGGTGTGCTCGGCTGCTAAGTGTGCCTTTCTGGAAGTGGTGTGAGGCACGGGGTCTATTTTCAAAACACAGACTGCAAAATTACTCCCTTCCTGATAGTTTTTTACCTCTGATTTTTGTCTGCCATTCCTCTCCTCTGGCTGCAACTGTCTTTGAGTACTCAGTCCCCTGACTGCAGAGCTGCAGTTGTCATGGTTATGTCGTGGTCCTGGGATTTCGCAAAGACAGTAGAGCAAGAGCCTGGATTCTCTTCTTCCTCTATGGTGTAGGCCCTGTGTTTTTTTCCAGACAAATGGAGAAAATCTGTCAGTCTACCCAGCTGTGACAGGTAGGTGAGGGAATCCAGCTCCATCCACCACCAAAGAGGTGCACAAGGATCTGCTGCCCCTCCTCAACACCATGGCTGCCCCTCTGCGACTTCCAAGAGAGCAGTGGTTGTGGGGGCAGCTTCCAAGCAGCAGAGCTAATCCAATCAGGTGTCATAAAGCAACCATCAGAGGCTGTCTAAGGAGGTGTGAGTATCTTGTGTAGAGCACAGCATAACTAACTAAAGTGAGGTGGGTGGCAGAGGACAATAAGACAGTGTGAGAACATGTGAAAGTGTTATTCTGCTGTGGCTGCTCACAGATGCAGAGTGCTCATTTTATGCAGGGGCCATTTCTGGCTCCCTGTGACAACTTGCTAGTCATTTCAATTCCAAAGATGCTGAGATTTGAGCACAGGAACTGAGATGAGTCTCAGTGCCAGCTGCAGTCTGTGAAAACTTTCTGCCCTGATGTGCAGTAAAAGTCCAAGAGAGATTATGAGGTGCCTGAGCCAGGGAGCTGAGCTCCTTCCTACAACTCCTCAGATGAAGCTGTGCACTTATCTATCAAATCGAGGTTGCAGTGTGCTGGCAGGTCAGCATGTGGATAAAGCTGGTCCTACTGCTGTCTCACAGATAAGTGGAAGGCTTCATTCATCAAGCAGTTAATCTGGAGGGCTTTCACTCGTGCTAAATCCATACTATTTATTTAAAGATTAAATGAATTGTTCTATGCAAATTTGCAAATTAGTTAATGACATAATTGCATCAAATGATAATATACTGCTGCACAAAGCTGGGCATGAAACCATTTCAGGCCTAGATTTCCATTTGTTGTGGCATTCAGACAACTGCTCACCCAAGTGGAGCTGAGCTCTTTGCCTGTGCTGGGACATGCATGTGGCAGAGACAGGGCTTCCCCTCCCTCTCCCTTCCCCAAGGGCTGCTGCATTACAAGGAATATTGCTTGTAGCCATGCAGGGCGTGCTGGAAATGCCTTCCCCATTTGGCTCCTTATTTTGAGATATGGGAAAATTGGCTTCAATTTTTGTCACTTTTCCTTCAACAATCATATGTTTTGTAACTGGAAAAATAGGTCAGCAGTTGCAGACCTAATTTCAGAAATGTTTTCTTGGAAGTGTCAAAAGTAAACACATGCTTTTAGAGCACAGTGGCTGTGAACTGCTTATATTGTTTACTCTTGTAGTAAGATCTTCCCTTTCCAGCTTATGCGGTTAAAGCTGCCTTCTAGGAATGTATCGGGACACAACCATCCAACCAGCTGCTCTGGGTGAGACCCAAGAGCTGTTTTGCTCAGAATCCAGTATCTGGCAGCAGCAATGGCCTAGAGAACAGCACCAGAAATAATCCACTAGAAAATGAAGTTTCCTTGGTGTGCTCTCGTTGGCTGCCTGCGGACTGCAGTCATGGGACCTTCCGAGCCAGAGGTGGCACTGAGGGGCAGTGACAAACTGGTTCTCAAGCACATCCTATGCTATGCCCCATTTGTCTTTTGAAATAACTTTATTTTCTCCCTTTGCCCTTCCTAAAGCCTTCCTTATCCCAGCAGATTTTAGTGGATTTATGAAATATTTCTGCTGCTTTCTTCTCGGTGTTAAATTGCTCTCTAAAACATTTTAATTGTAGCATATGTGGGATATGGAAACTTTTGAGAATTAGAGAATATTATAGGCAGTAGCTAGACACCATTAATGCTGGGATCAACCCATAACTCCATGATGCAAAAGGAAATCACAGTTCTCTTGTGTCTTTTAGAAATTAGAACAGTAGCAATCCTCTTTCATGAGCTGAAGGGGTGTGCTTCATAGACACAGGAAAACACAGGGAGTTTGGCAAACAGTCACTGAACTTTGTTAGTCCGTTACAGCTCCATATGGACATCCCAGTTAGTGCTCAACTTTCCTGAGTGGTAAAACTGCAAAGGTTTCTAACCTCACCCTACTTTTGTCTGGAATAGTGGTTGTGTACGTCAGGATGAAAGGGAGAAGGGGCAAGTGATAAAGAGTGGTAAATGTGTGGAGTAAGGAAATAATAGCTACAAGCTTTTGCATTGGCACACCCTAGGCTTGCTAATGCCTCCAGGGTTGGTCCGTTTTCCGCCAGAAAGTTCTGCTTTCTGAATCAGCTTCACAGGGTCTCTCCCTTCCCCCATAGTCCCCTGGTCTCTGTTTATTAGCACAGAAACACCTCTGAGCAAACTAAACTCATTCTCTAGCCAATGTCCTGGTTCCTGTCTTCAAAGCTTCAGCATTTCTAATCTGTGTTCACTTGTGTCACTGATTCTGCTGGGGCTCTTGGCTAATCACCCAAACTGTTTTGTAACCTTGCCAGCTCTGTCCGTGCTGATAGCCTTGCAGCCCTCACTGACTCATACCCACTTCTCACAGCCCTGGTCTTCAAAATTGAAAGGTTAATCCTCCAAACCGTTCAGTACTCACACCTCCTCCTGAGAAACACCTTTTCAGGCCATTCTCCACTGTACTACCACAGTGCTAGGAAGAATGTAGAGAGATGCCCTTTTAAGATAATGGCATTAAACCTTAGGTCTAAATTCATTTTACATGACACAGATTTTGTTACTGCTCCAGCAGAATTTTCCTATTGATCTCTCTGGAGCGTCTCAAGGCATCCTCACCTCTTTGACTTACAAAAGGGTTTCGGAAGATGGAAGAATGGAAAGCTTTCTTGACCTTTCTGACCATTGCTCTCCTCTGAGCGTGCTCCCTCTAGGTAACTAGTCACTAGGACACACTCATCTGGCCAGAAGGTCACTTAAATTGTGTATATCACTTATACCATTCTAAATGATTGTGTTTTACTTGGGGACATGATCTACTGGAGCAGGAGTTTGGGTCACTGGCCTTTGTCTCAAACTGACAGTCTCAATGGCCTTGTTCCCAGTAAAGAATGTCTTGGTGCTGAAGTGAATGGATTATAACCCCGTGACACCGCAATTACACAAATATTTAAACTACCTCTTTTTCTAGAAAGAGAAACATTTACTACCTATCCATTCCCTTTTATGACAATGGTTTCACAATTTTAATATAGCACCAATTAAATAAAACTGTTCCTTGGCTGTAGGCCAGTAATGAGCTGGGCGTGTGTATGGAAGAGTATTATAATACCTAAACCGTGTGTGTCAAAGATCCCCACAGCACAGCGTCTTTTATCTGTCAGGAGTAAAAAATTGGACCTTTCACAGAATATGTAAGACCAGTGTAAGTAGATAGTGGTAATTCCCCATGTCTTCTCCAGCCTTCAACCTCCTGTGGCTCAGCCTTTCTAGTGCCAGATGTGTTTTCTATATATTTGTTAGTTTTGGTAAACAGAAATTAATAGTATTGTCATTTCAAAAAGAGCCCTAAGACATTTCATAAGGAACTTTATTACTTTATTATTGTTTTGGGAACTCTTCCTCAGCTGTCCAGAGTGTCTGATTGACCTCAGTGGTAGAGAACTGGATTTTTCTGTGCAGAGCAGAGAAGACAGTGCTGGGATTTGAACCTGCTGCTGTGGGTAGCGTTGATGCTCAGCTGAGCAGGTCACCTCCTTGACAGTGAATTAAAAAAGCCGACCTGGAAATTAGCTATTCATCTTTGCTGTTAAGAGAGTCATGTTCATCTGTGCAATGCAAGGAGATCTGGCGGGATCTTTACAGGTCACGTACAAAGCAAAGCTAGGATTGACTTTTTCTGTTTCTGAAGGTGTTACAGGACAGAAACCAGAGGTCTGGAGGGGATAAAAGCTCTGAGTGTATTTAACCTGTCCTCTGAAAAGACAAACCCAGCAAGCGCTCTTCTTAGACATACCCTCCCTTTCTGTTCACTTGCTTTTGGGAATATAATGTGAGCATTAAATGGACAAAGGGAATGACCCACTATCCTGAAAAGCTGAATCTCTCTGCATATGTGACCTAAGCATTTTGAGAATATGCATTTTCCTTTGAAATGTGCATATACCCCAGAATACTGGGCCACAGGTCTGCACTGATACAGCAATTTCCATGTTTCCCTTCCTGCTGTTTGCCTATGGTCATGTTCTTTTGGATTTTCACAAGGACCAAAGCAAGCTGTCTTTAAAGTCTCTGTAGTTAGTACTTCCCCCAATATTAAAAATTTAACTGTATATAAGGAATGCAGGTTGCCTCTTCGAACAGGATAAAGCTGCTGCATCTTTAATCTCATGTTACACAAATGCCCAGATCAAAATAAAGATGTGTTTCCCTCTGTTACTTCTCTTTCAAACTGTAGCACAAGGGGCCAGCAACAAGGTTAGATCTTGGGGAACTTTAAAAGCCACCATTTCCTTGGAGAGGGCCCTTGATTTTATACACTCCAGGATTCACACAGCAGCTGTTTAATTTCTAAAGTGTTAACTGAAATTTACTACAAATGCAATTTTATGCCAACACATTTTTTGTTGTTGTTGTTACTAAGGCAGCTATTCCATAGTTACTATTTTGGTTCCCATGACGACTGCACTGCTATCCGAGTTGGAGATGATAAAATTGGTATGTTGACAGATTCTGATTGACTGTTGATACCAGTTGGCAGAAGAAACGAAGGCTTTCCGATAGGTTAATATGTATATTTTCAGGAAGAAAGAAAAAAGGCACAAATGATTTTTTGGTAGTTACATTTCACTAGCAGAAAAAATTAAAGTTCATATTAAAAAAACCTGGCAGCCCAGCGATGCCTGGGGAGAGAGGGAAGAAGAAAAGGAAGGAGGAGGGGAGGGTGAGATGATATCTGAATTTACAGAGAGCTCTATACCTTGTTGCCTGTTGCCCACCAGAAAGGTGGAAGAATGAATTGAGCTGAATTGTGCAGAAAACCCCAGAACATTGGAGGATGATCTCCTACCAACTTATTGGGAAACTGCTGAACACCAGGCTTTTATACACTAGGAAGCCACAGCCAGAATATCACAGGGATCTGAATATTGGCTGGTAGCCAGAGCAGTGGCTGGTGTAAGAGACTGTGGAAATAGCAAGAGAAAGGAAATAAATCTTGGGTGGGAGGCTGGAGAGAAGCTACTGTGGGATGGTGACACTTGCCATGTGGCCTTTTCTTAGCCACTGTGCCATTATGGGCCAAGATAGTCCTCACTACACTAGTTCCTTGAAGGGATGCAGACATTAGGCAAATGTGTTGGGGGAGTCTTTTGTGTCTGGAAGCTGTGGTGAAGAAATCCTGGCAGTTTTCTGATGTACACAATTGTTCTGGGAGCCCTGAGGAGGTTTGCAGTGGGCAGCTGCAGTCCCCAGGTAAATAGGAACAGTCCTACAGTGGAGACCACTCTCTGGCATTCTCAAAAAGCTCTCCAGGCACAATTTTGTCGCACTTAGACATTGCATGTGACTGAAATTACTGTTCAGTAATTTGGGGATTGCCTGGATTGTGGCATTTTCCCCTTTTTTCCCTCTTGAGTGTGATTATGGAAATGTACTAATTCCCAGCATCAGAGTGGCCAAGCACATGGGAAGGACCTGGGCTCAGAACTGAGCCAGAAGAAAGGGGCCAAAGCGTGCTCTGTGAGATGTGACTTGCACAGGGAACCTGTCCCCCACTTTATGCTTACAGCTAGCTGGTCTTCATAGGACCAGGGTCGTGTGCCCAGAGAGCCTGCTTCTGAGCACTGGCACACCCCGTGCACTAGCAAATATTTGGGTTATGAAAGAGCCCGAGTCCTCACAGCAACGCTGGTGATGGGGCTGATGACAAGGTCAGTGTCAACATATTAAGAGTCAAATGGGAAAGGATGGAAGGATGGTGAGGGGAAGGGGAAGGAGAACGGGAAGATGGAAAAGGTTGCCATCTGCCTGAAGAACATCTTTCTGTGCATACAGTGCCTGGTGCCGTCAAGTTTTTGGTTCTTGCCCAGCATTCCTGTGTTCTACCACGTTAAAAAAGAGTTGGGAAAAGGGTAGTCTCTTTATGCCTGTTATTCATGCTTCCTCTGTATGGTAACACAGGCTACTGCTGGTCTGTCACTCAGAAAACTTGCTCAATGTTGATTCCAGTGTTTACCAGTATTTGTCAGAGTTTGGAAATGACTGTTCCAACATACATTCACTGCCTGGACTCCTTGTTCCTTACAATCCTTGATTATTGTTCTATTTTCTGGTTTTGGTAAATGCTACAGTGCTTTGCTGCCTGCCGCTTCCAATCTCTTCCTAACCTCCCTGCAATCTCCTTGGCAGTGACTGTAATTTACTGTGAATTAACCCAGTCACCAGGGAGCTCCTAATGGCCGTTCTGCAGGTTCGCAGATTATCTTAAGCAACTGATATTTAGTGTAGAAAGAAGGAAAACTTCTAAAAGATTTAGTAAATGAAAAGTCTGTTACAGAGCCTGGGGCTTTTCTGTTTTTCCTTTCCCCCCTCCATGCGTTTTGGCTTTTCCTGCTTCAGGTAGAGGCCAGTTTAGGCACATAATGAATCCTTGTGGAGAAAGGAGCATGAAGAAAAAATGAAGGGAAACAAGTGTGCCAGAGTGGAGGAAAGATGCCAGTTCCTCTCTTGAACAGTGGCAGCTCAAAGGGGAGGTATCTGTTGCCTGCTGAGGCTCCCCCTGCACAAAAATGCCTTGTTGTTCTTTATCTTCCTCATGTTACTTAACAGCAGGGCTGGTTTGTACAAACCCAGATTAGAGCAGATAAGAAAATGAAGCTCTGAATTATTCAGCAGAGGAGGGAGGAGAGGATGTGGCTGGGGTTACTGGATAAAGCTGTGGCCTCCAACGGAGCTGCCTGTCCCTTGGGTTTTATATCTAAATCTATTTGCTCTGCTTAAGCCTGGTTGTGGAAGAATTAAGACGATGGTTTATTTACAAAGAGGTCTCTTTCACAGCAGCTGCAGAAAACAGGAGTAAAAAGAAAGTCATGAGATCTGCTGGTCCATTCTCCTACCTCAGCAGGGTTGGCTAGAGCTGGGTCTCTCCCAGCAGATGTGTGGCCATACCAGAAACTCCCCAGGCAAGGTTAGCTGTGCCAACATGTCCCTCTGATGTTTTCCCTTCAGAAGCTTTTGACCCTGAGCCCGCTGTCAAAGCCTTCTTAAATTCTTTTCTCTTGGACCTCCGAGGCCTGCCCCGCCCCGTTTTGGGAGCTCCTGTAGTTCAGGGAAAGCACTTTGTGCTCATCCCTTGGTTTAGTTATGTTGGAGAGTATTTGTTCAGTAATCTCAGAGCTGGGTTAGTCAGGCAGCAGATAGGATGATGGTTGGACACTGCTTGCCCAAGAAGGGACTCTTTAATCTCTTGTACGTCTCTGCTGGTGCTTTGCAAAGAGAGATGGCAATGTGTAATAAGCTGGGGGTTTCTCCTCTTTGCTTTGCTCTCTTTGCTCCCCTCCCAGCCATTGTGGGATAATCGCTGTTGTGGGTAATTGCTGGTGCCAAACCACAGCGCTCTCTGCAATAGCTCCACCACAACAGCTGCACCAGCTCTGATGCTTTCTCTGGGGGCTGCAGCTCTACAAGTCTTCCCAAAGAGTAAGCACAACTTCTTCCATCTCCACAGTTGTTAGACAACATACTGATTTTAGGTGTCCTAGATCCCTAGAGAAGCCTTTCCTGTTCCTAGAACTGGGAACATCATTTACAAGCCCCATATGGCCATGGTAGGAAAAGCTTTAAATTATTTTCTTCACTACTGCTATTTTACGTGGGCTAGCTTGAACTGGCTGGTTTGCTTCTACTATAACTACACCCATGTAGGGAGGAACAGAAATCCAGAGACAACAGAGACCTGCTGCTGCTGTGCTTGCTGGTAGGGTGTAATTACATCATAAGCTTCCTTTGCTCAGAAAGCTGACTTAAAAAATTTCTGCACTCGTAACACATTTTGCAGCCCCCTCAGTTGTCCTGGCACTGATGATTATAGGGCTGTGTTCTGTGTTTTGATAAGGAGATCGAAGTTAGCTTCTCCAGTCCTTTTCTGGAAGTCTTATTTTTAACCTGTGTCTTTTTGTTTGTTGCTGAACATGCCACATTGTGAAACTCCCACTTCAGTGGCAAGGGAGTCTATTCTGCTCCCACTCAGAAGAAAGGACATTCTGTGCTTTGATGCTTCTTCAGATGCTAGATGCTGGGCTGGCACCCCTGTTCAGAAATGCTGCACCAAGGAAAGAAGGGGAGAATCCTGATAGCCCATTCCTCAGCTGTGCTTTCCTCTGCTTGTGCACAAAACTTACCAGTCATGTCAGGCTACCACCTTATCTGCCCCCCACAGCTGCACAGTGACCGACACAGCAGAGACCTGACCAAGAAACCCAGCTATGGAAATTTGAGGCTTTTTGCCATGCAACCATAATGCTCATGAACTTAGGATGTACTCCTGGGGGCATGGTTAAACAGTACTTTTACACTCATTCATTGCTTTTGGACTCTCAATGAGCCCTTGAAGTAGAAGGATCAGTCCCACCTTCCTGGCATGCAGTGCTGTCTTTTTCCACTGTGCTTGTTTGCCTCCAGGACCAGCTGCCCTTCCCTTCTCAGCACAGAGAGGCATTCCTGAACCCAGTTTTGTTGAAGTCCCTTTGGGATCAGAGACAGTTACAGTGTCTTAAACTCTTGTTATTACAGAGGCAGCCCCCAGCAAAGCCTGATATTCCTCACACTTCCTCCAGTTCAAAGTTTACTGTACTGTCTCCACTCTTGTGCAAGGAAACTGCTCTCAGCACCATCATCCATCTCCTTTTTGACATTGAAAGTCAGGCCAGGGCTTAATGGGTTGAAACACAACTCCTGCTTTTCAGCATCAGCTCTTCAGAGCCTGTTAGAGCCCTCAATCCACACATTGGAAAAGCATTGGCTTTCACTGCTTTTTTTCTCCCTCATCAGACACAAATTAATGACCTTCAAGCAGTGCAGTGATACTCCTTGAGCCCACTACTCAGCTGAGCCACTTTGCTCTCAGCTGCAGAGTGCATTGGATACAAACATTTTCAAATTTCCTGGGGGGTATCATGTTTGCCAGGAGCAGGGCTCTGAGCTCTCTGTCCACACCCCTGCTGAATTACCTCGTTGATTAATAGTACAACTTGCAGTCCTCTTGCTCCTTGTAAACAGGAGCTCGAGCCCCTGCCATTTAACAGGGGCGTGGGATATGCGAAAAGCTGAAATGTCAGCACATCACAGCACCCATTAATCATAAAGCTGCTCAAAAAAAAAAAAAAAAGATATGAAATGGAAAGAAGAAAAAGGAATTATCAGAAATATCAAGGAGCCAATTTAATTGAGGCAAAGACATGCGTGGCGGCTGCTTTTTAACTTTACCTACATCTCAATTAGGCAGGATTGGAATTCTCTTTGTTTCTGCTTTTGAGAAGTCTAAAACTCTGCAGGTTTGATCAATGGCAAGGGACAGAGAGGAAATGAGCAGGAGACGAAAGGGCTGAGTTTCTCTAGAAGCTGTCATGATAATTTATGGCCCTGGCTGATAAAACTTTTAACTAGTCAAATATGAGCTAGGAAATAGTAAAAGCAAAATGAGCCTTGGAGAAACAATGCCAACTGGATAAGTCTTCTGGGAAGCACCACCTGACATGAGCATCTTCTTGCCCAGGAGCTTGGGAAAACCACTCTTGACTCATGCTCATCTCTTGGCTTGCTGTGAACAGGCCTTGCTCTGGAAGAGCCAATAGGGCTGTGATTTTGTTTTGGTCAGGTCTGATTCAACAGGTGACAGCAATCTCTCTGCTTGGGATATGTTTGCCAAGGAGGCTGGAGGGTGGTGTGACCAGTCTCAGCAAGAGAAAGTTGCAGGAAGAACACAGACATGTGATGTCACTCAGGGCTCTGCTTCTGACCTGTCCTACAAAGTCAGCAGCACCAATATGTGTCAGTACCCCACTATGGCAAACTTAACTGCTGTGGGAAATGGCACTGGTGTTTTGCCTTGTCTGTGCTTGCAGGAAGCAGCCTCTCTGCCCTTTGAATCCATGCTCAACAAAAGAGTTAGCAAGACCTGGATGAACTGCACAGCTAGTGATATCTTTAATCCCTGGCAAATGCCACAGCATTTCTCCCTAGGAGAGCATGCCAGCATCCTGGACACATTCTAACCCACTCAATTCATTTAGCTGTTTCCAGATTTTCTGGCTGGGAATTGTGCAGTGCTTTAATAGCTGCTTTACTGTGCCTGACCTCTATCTTTGAAGAGAATTGTGTGATGGTGAGGAGCAATGGATGTTTGAGAATGAGAAGACCACCAATCGGACACCAGGAAGCTGCTTTCTGTATGGGGAGCCTCAAGCCAACTGTCAGTTTGTTTTGAAGCAGAAATCCCTGAGAGGAGTGAGTTAATGGGGTCTCCTGGTCTGTTACCCACACCACTGACATTCACGTAGTCGAGTCTGTCACCCCAAATGCTGTGTCACATAGTGACAGTAATAACTCCATGGTGCAAAGCATTGGCCAATGTGTTTGCACTTTGCACATCTTTTTAATGTACCTGAGACTTCAGACAAAGCCTCTTTTCTGGCTGAAGGCTGCCTTCTACAAACTTAATGACCTTTCACCCTTGCTAGGTTGGGAAAATCCCTTCTTCCTTCCTTTCTCTTTCAGCATCCCAGAATCCTGTACCTGACTTGTTCATGATACTCCAGTGAGAGAGGCAGTCAGGTGAAAGCTGATTGCCCTTTGCCCACCCAGCAGTTTCAGAGCCCCACAGGGAACTAGGTGGGGAAAAGGTACTGCAAGCAGAGCAAGGCACAAGGGTCAGAGAGGTTGTCCCTCTTCCAGTCCTCAAAGTACCTCTGTGGGGGTCTTGGGACATGCCAACATTCAACCACTGGCTTGGTGCAGGTCCCAGGGTTCCGCTCAGCACAAATTATTTAAGTTAGAAAGTTTCTCTGGAGTTCAGTGAGGGTCCAAGGGGACACTGCTACTCTCCTCTCTCCATACCAATTTCTTTAGAAGATGAATGCACAAAATGACTTGGGAACCTTTGTGGATCTTGGTCATAAAACCCAAATGCCTCCTAGCTGCGCTGGCCTACCCAACAGCAGTGAGAGGCATAGACTCCCTGACAGAAAAGGATGGGCTTTGTGGAGGCTGACAGCTGTTAGAGAAAACTCTTGCTGAGCAGCTGTTTTTCTCTGACTCTTGACCTCTGCACTGCCTTCTTCTCCTCCTCCAAGCCCAGGAGTCACAAGTTTGCACCCATAGGCATGGTAGAGGTGGTCAGAGTGGAGTGCTGCCCATGGCAGTGGCTACCTGCATACACATACATGTAAGCTGTGCGTACACCAAACCCAAAGTCCTCCCAGTTTTAACAGCAGAGGTGATTAGCCTTGCTGCCTGTGGCATTTGTCAGGGGTTAAAAAAGTAAAACTATTCTATTGCTTACAGTCCTGTCCATCTTCCAGCATGTTCTCTTTTCAGTTGGAAAAACACTGGCCTCTCTCACCAAATTATCCAACATTTGAGCCAACATTTGATCCAACGCTCTTAATACATAAATCCTAGTGTGACTGGCAGCTACAGATGGGTGAACCGAGAAATTGCTTGACATATTTGCTTACACTGCATATGAAACTGCTTATCTTGTACAGGAAAGATAACTCTAAATTATCAGTAATCCACTGGATCTTGGTGGTAGTTGAAACAAATTTGGAAAGATTTGCCAAAACTCCAGGATATCCATGTGTATAAATATATAGATTTATACATACACATACACACTGTATCACTGAAGGTGTCACCTGCATGGTGCCTATTTCTCTCACAAGCCTAGTCTCATATTAATTCACCCGTGTGTGAACAGTTTGAGCGCTCTCATCCCTGAGGGCTATCCACAGCCATAAGCTGGTAGAGGGTTATTTCTCAAATGCGCCTATCAAGGTCACATTTGCCATCCTGCCCTCTTACTTCCCCCCCTTCTTGACCATGGAATTTTTCATCTCTCCCCCTTTCCAGGTGCCTTGCTCAAAGACTTGGACTGGTGCTGTTCTGTGCTGTACGGGAGCACTTTGGACCTGATTCTCATTTACACTACAACAGATTTTACAGCACTATGGCACTGGAAAGAAACCATGAGATGAATATAGATCACTCCAATTTAAAGCTCCTTTATGTTATAAGGGAACACCATGAAAATGGAAATTGGGTCCCCTATTTTTAAAGCCTGTTGGCAGGTGCCTATAAAACGAGGAAAGATACTTTCATTGCCTGGGCAATGGGAAATTACATCCTTGTCTGCATTCCTCTTGGTTGTGCTGTGGGCCAAGTAAGGAGCAGAGTGCCCCAGAAGAGACCTCTGAGTAACAAACTGCAGGGCAAGCCTGGATGCTATCTACCTGTCAGAGAATGGGATCCATGTGTAGGAGGATGTTACTGGGCTCACTCCCAATGGGAAAGACAGGTGCAGTAGCCATGATTTGCATCCAGTGTCCACTCTCTGTTCCATGTGGGCAAGGCCAGGCCAGGGAAAATGCTGATTTGCTGCTAGGGCTGATCACATCTTGGCTTTTCTGATTGCCCCCATCGCCACTTCCCATCTCTGCTGACTAACACATGGTGCCAGTGGCCACAGCTGCCCAGAAGTGAAGCATCTGCACTGAGCGATCCCCTCACTGGCAGCAATCCCCAGGGACTAGTGCACCACTGCTCTGTGAGATGGTGGTGAGGATGGTGGATTTGGCGGAGTTGGCTCTGCTCTGGAGGACAGACCCCCCTCCACTTTGCCTTACTGTCCTTACTCTCCCTCTGAAACAGGACTTCTGCTGTCCCTGCTTGCTCAGTAGCCTTTGCTGACTGTCCTCTGGATTTTGTAATCCCAAGCACTGAAACGAACCTGGGAAAACTGTGTGGCAACTGGGGCTTCCTGACTGCCTTGTTGTTCCCCGCAGGAACTTGAATGTCACCCACGAGTACTGCTTCCCTCCTGGGCAAATGAAGATTTATTTTCTTCTTCATGTCTCTGGTAGTGGAAAGTCTGGGCTTGGAGGCTGATTTCCTGTAGGTCTTCAGTGGAAGGTTTAGGGCAAACTAAACCTCGGAGAGAAAGGACTGCATTCATCTTCATCTAGCACTGCTCCCAGCAGCTGGTGTGGGTCTGCGTACGTGGGGCTGACTGAGGGACTGGTGGGCAATTCATGCCGTCCATAAACAGAGGGAGCTGACAGAGAATGTGACATGTGGACAGAAATGCAAGGAATGGAAAACTGCTAACCCAAACAAAGCTAATAATCTGTTTCCTAAAAATGTGGGTGCCATCATGGGCGAGGAGCAAGGAGAGGTAATTTAAACTGTTCAGTGACATTGCTATGTCTTCACTTAAAGGAAGGAAAAATGAGCCTTCCAGTGCAGAGAACTCCATGAAACCCCTCCAGTATGCAGGAAGGTGGTGAAGCAAGGCAAAGAACAGCTGGAAATGTGAGAGGAGATCAACTATGTGGCAATGCCGTGATATTGCTAGATGGCTTGCTTTTACCTGCAATATTATACTCTGCCCTGGAGATCTGTCCACAAAAGGTGTAGAAGTAAAAGGAACTGTCAGTCAGGCAGAAAAAGGGTGGAAAATACTGGATTTTTTTATCAAACACAAGAGATAAATAACAAGGACAGGCTAGACCAGAGTAAAACAATAGATGGGTTAGACAAGGTGTACTGGAGGCTCCTAATTACTTTCTTTCTCAGAGATGATTCATTGTATTGAAAAACTACATGTAAAAAGTTAGGAAATCATTTTTGTGTAATACGTAGCTCTAGGTCTGTGGGAACTCCTTGCTGTAAAAAATTAATGTGTCCAAAAAACAGAATGGGACAAAACCAAAAAATTATGCATGAATATGGATTGCGGAAATACACTTAATTCTCTGGTTTTGCTTCTTCCCAGTGGGATGCAGGACTCTGCACACACTGGCTGTGCAAGCAGAATGTGTCTCCCAGTCATGCTGATCTGTAGCCATAGGTCCAATCACTTTGGCAACTCCAAGCTCATCCCTCCACCATTAACAAGGTAGTTACTCATCACCTAGGAAATAACTGGTGGGCAGCACAAAGCAGGATTTGGCCTGGGTAATGTAATATTTATTCTGCAGGCTTTCAGCTTGTGCAGCCCTTGTGGGGGCTACTGTAGGGGAATGTGGTGCCCTTTCTGTTATGCTGAGGCTGTCAAGAATCCACTCAAGCGATGTAGCCAAGCTTATTGGAAAATCATTGGAGGAAATCAGCTTTGCAGGTCGTCTTTAAAGGCAGATGAGCCTCATTCCCCTTCTCCCTCTTCTGCTGTTGGAAATGGGAACTGGCAATGCTGGAGGCTGGGGCAGGGGTCCATTTCCCAGTCCAGCTGCTGACTTGCAGGCAAGTCTGTCCTCCTGCCTCCCCCCAGGCTTATTGTCTGCGGAGCAGAGATATTTACTTAGCAGTGAGGACAGTTCCCCAGGAGAAAAAAGCCATTGAGCTGCGGTGCTCATGTCCCTGATTCTGGGAGAGCAGGCAGGTGGCAGCTGGCCAGTAAACTTGCAGAGACCCTTTGAAGTGGCCCAGCCCAGCAGCCTCACTGGCTGCAGGCTGAAGTCCTCACAGCCCTTGGCTGGAGATAACTTGCTGTAACAGCCAGGACCAGTGTCAAGTGCAGTGCCTCAAAAACCTCTGCAGCCTTTTCTGGGAATAGCTGCTTGGGCAGATCTGCCAGGACTCCCGCAAAGCCACGGATGGTGCAGCGGTTTGAGCTGGGGTTCACATCCGTGTCAGAAAGGGTCTGACTTTCCAGCCCTGAGCTAGGGAGGGACCTCCCTGGCCGAAGGCAGTGGCTGTGGCTCTCCCCTGCTCCTGCAGCAGCCTAGCATCATTGTTCAGACAGAGTTGCTCCTGATGTACCCCCGTCAGCACCAGGGGGGTGAGTGGGGCTGTTGGGGTGCTGCTCTCATCTGAGGGATTGAGGGAAGTGGCCAGAAGGCTTACAGTGTGCTGTGCCTGACCTGACCAGGGTTACTGCGGAGCGTGGGCGGCTGTTATTCCATCACCTGTGCAGCTCCAGCTTGGTGTCTCATTAGCAGGTAGGATATATTAGTAACTGTCAAACAACTGGAGAGCTACCTTGTTGGGTGAATGGATGAAAACATTTTAACTCCCACAAAAGAGGGAGAGGCAGTGATTAGCTGGTGAGATGACAATATGAAATGTCAGAAGCACAGACAGTAAGCACAACTGTTCATTATTATATTAACAGCTTTAATTTTCTGCCTTTAAACAGCAGTTTCCTGTCAGTGCAATTAGATTGTGTCTGTGTGTTTAATTTAGATCAATATACTGCTGTGTTTGGAGTTTTCCTCACACATCCTCTGTGAGGCAAGAAGCAGGCTAGCCAGCAGGAGCATCTTTTCTTATGTCCTTGAGGTGAAAGCCAGTTTGTGAAGAGGGTATTTAGGTGATGCATGTCCCCACGGCAGGTGAGTGTAACCTGCAGTGATTTATGAAATTTCCACTGATTGGAGTGGGGAAGAGATGACGGCATAGGAACACCTTGAAGAGGCAGGCGGTACAAACAGCACATAGTAATATTTTTAGTGAATTATCTTATAGACCACAGAAAATAATGGGAGGAAGAGGGGGAGGGGAACAGGCTCTCATGCCAGAAATTATTGAAGGCCTGATTCTGATTGTGGTTACACCACTCTAAGTCTGAAGTTGCTTAGATGATGTTAATGCTGCCTTGATGCCTGTAAAAGTGAGATCAGAATTGGGCTGGATGCTAAGTGCCAGAGAACAGCAAATTTAGGAAAGGGATTTCCCTGGTTTCTCCTGTTTGAACAAGTAACAATATTTTTACCTGCTAGGCAAGAGGAAGGGAAGCCCAAGAGAGCACAGGGCTTCCTGCTGATTTCAACCTAGATTTTTCCAATGTCAAGGAATTTTCAGTGTCAGTTGGATTTGGTGCCACATCCCTGTCTCTCTCTGCAAACATGAGGGTGCCCTTTGTTCTCACCAGGGCAGGATGATATGCAGCTTTTGCTGACATTTGTACCTCGGTGAGTGCTTATGGCAGAGTGACACTAAAACAGAGACTGCTGTGCACTTTCCCCCTCTTTCAGCTTTGGCCCAGGATTTCTGTACATAGTTGCTCTGTACATTACATAAGGTATTTTTCTCCTGCATGGGGTAATGCAGGATGACTCAAGGAGCTTTGTTTTGAGCAGCCAGTCACGTTCTTTTGCTTTATTGCTCTTATAGCACTGATCTCTGCAAGATCTTCCCTCATTCCACTGATACTCCTGGATCATCAAGTTTTCTCTGTCAGCTCAAATGTTTTTCTTATTTTCTCATCTACTTTAGTTCGGCCTCCAGGAGCTCTGTTGCTCCATCCTCCTCTCCTGGACAGGGAGGAAGCTTACTGCTGTGGGGAGACTGACCTCCAAACTCTCTGTTTCCAACCCAGCCTGCTGTCCCCATCCTGGCGAGAGAGATAAACCTCAGAGGATGGGTTGCTTTCCCCTCCTTCCTGCAAGAGGCTTCCTGGCATAAGAGGAGATGGTGTCCTGTCAGTCATGCATCTCCATGACGTCCAGCATGGGAATGACTGAACAAGGGATCCCAGCCCTGAGGGAATGAGAGCGGGTGATCCACTAACCTGGACAGGAAACACGAGCAACCCTGCTGCAGCACCATACCCAGCACACACCACATACCGAGAGGATGCCAGAAAGGCTTTGCCTGCCATGGAGACATGCAGAAATGGCAATGCTGGCTCTGGCAACCACCCAGCAACTCCAGGCAAATGCAGCAAGGAATACAAGTGGGAACCCCAGCACCTTAGCCTGGGTACCAAAACCCAGATGTTGGGCTTAAGATGAAAGCCTTGGGTCCCTGGAAATGCATCACGTATTACAGAACACAGGACCTGTCATGTTAGATTAAACAAATGGTTCATCTAGCTCAGAGCTAGACTGCCTGGCAGTGGTCAATAGCACAAATTCAGCCTGCAGAAATGGCCGAGACAAAGCACTGGGCCAGGATCCAGAGCTGGGCAGGGATCTGATTTTCAGTTTCTGAATATTTGGTTGATCTTCTGATGTCATATATATAATCTAAAAAGCTCTTCCTTAGTCCCACCTCTAGGATCTACCATTCCTCCTCCTCCTCCATTTTGCTGAGACATCGGCAATTATAAGACAATAATGACACCTGAAGGCTGCATCAGAAAAAAGAGCCAAGTGGCTGATAACCCTTTCTGCCTAGGGAGTGGTGTTTGGTCCCAGCTTTTACCTGATACATGGCAGAACTGACTTTCCTTACTATCCAGTTTAGGAAAATTTAGAGACTGGGTTTAATCTCTGATTTCTTCCTATAACACACAAGATTGTAGGTAAAACATTTCCCTGGATGTCTAGGCATCCCTCCTGTCCTGCCCTGAACCTCTGGCTGGACAGTAATTCTTACGAGGAGCAGCTCTCAGCATTTCTTCAATGGTGGGCTCTTCCCTTCCCTTTCAAAGTTAACAAAGTACTTGAGCCTGCCCATGTGTTAATTTCCCACCCGGCGCATAACCCTTTCCGCTTTCCAGGATGGAGCATAAACATTACAAATGAAATCTCCAATGGGTAAAGAATGAACAATCACTTTCTTAATTTTTTTTTTAAAGGCACTTTAGGGCTTTTATCAGCAAAGCATTGTGTCCATTAAGAAACAAATTAAGTCATTCTGCAGGCAAGCTAAGTACTGTTCCCATGCCAGAATTAATACTGCCGCTTTCCACCAGGAATGTTTAAGGGTCCCTCCCCCATGCCCTGGGATTACAGCTGCTTTTAGTTCATAGATGGAGGATTAATCAGTGGAGCTCCTTTGCAGAGCTCCTGAAATAGAAATCACAAATCAGAGAGACTGGGAAGGAGTCTGGAAAGCGACAAATGTGAAATTATGTTGCACTTTGGCATCTATGCAGGGAAGACGATTGCGGTGACTTAGATGTGCTCGCCTGATGTGGGATGCCTTGGTTCCTTTGGAAGGAGACCTGGAGTTTGGGAGATGGAAAAGCAGGGTGGGGAGGGTGCAGGGATGGCTGCAAACTTCAGTATCCAAACAAGGAGTTGTGAGACTTGACAGAATCATGTATAGGAGGAGACTGTGAGAGGCAATAATTGAAACCAACATGTTGTTCTCTGCCATCAAGGGTGGAGATCCTGATTCATGCTGATGTGAGACCAGAAGCTGTAAATTCCCCTTTCTTTTGGGATTTTCTTGACAGAGTACCCCAAATCAGACTCTTCTAGATTCCTTTTCCTCAAACCCACAGATGCTGACTCTCAGTCTCTCCCACTAAGTGCAAGACCAGAGTGTGAGCTGGACTGCCTTGTTATCATCTGCCTATGCTTGAACACACCTAAATTTGTCAGAAGGGTCTCGGTATTTCATCCCCAGTTCATCCCCTGGTGATGTTGCAGCTGTTTGCATGTGATACAGGTGTGCAGAGAAGGAAAAACGAATGCAGTTAATTTTCGTGTAAACAGTACCATTATAAGTCCCTTTATACCAGTTAAAGTGTGACTGTGGAGGAGGAGGGAATACTACTTTAATTACATTGGCTTTGAAGCTAATATAGTTAAGTCAGTATGAAAAATTATGCACAGACTGTTCCTAAGGGTCTAAATTGAAACTATTCCTATTGAAGAGAAATTCTAACAGAGAAAATCATTGATAGAATGGTGTAAAAGGATAAGCCTTCTCTCAGCTTCACACTCAGTACATTTTGCCCAACTAAAACTGCTGTATGTGGCTATGTTGTGGAGCTGAACTCCGATAGCTTAGCTGAAGAGAACGGCTTGACAGAGCCTGTCTTGGAACATTATTTTGATTCCCCTGGGGTATTACTTAGAGAAGGATGAGCTGAAAGCCTGACCCCTAATAGAAAATATGCACTACTACAAAGATGCCTGAGGTTGCTAATTGGGACTCATGATACTGCCAAGAAAGTCAAACAATGGCTGCTTGTGATCTTTACCTGACCCTGTGCTGGGCCCCAGGATTTGCCCCTTTAGAGCATCAGAGGAATTTTGCATTACCTCTTGGGTTTCCCTACAAACTTCGTAGAATCACAGTATAATTCTGGTTGGAAGGGACCTTAAAGATCATGTAGTTGCAACCCCCCTGCCATGGGCAGGGACACCTCCCATGAGACCAGCTTGCTCAAAGCCCCGTCCAGCCTGGCCTTGAACGCTGCCAGGGATGCAGCATCCACAACTTGTTCCAGTGACTCACCAACTTACGAACTTCTCTCAGAAAATCAGATAATGAAAATTTTCCAAAATTATTCTCAGTCCTCAGGTTTTTTTTCAGTGCAAAGAAGAAAAAAGAAAACTGGTGGGAATCGCCCTCAGTTTCCAACAGTTCAACTGCTTATATCAATAGATGCATTAATGTAACACCTTGTCTGGGGCAAGAAGGTGTGTTTGTAACATCTCCCTTCCCCCAGAGAGATGGTTTAGGCACAGAACCAAAACACCTCAATGTGTGTGCTGATGGCCAGGCATAATTCCACCCTGGGTCTAAGTGCAGTGGCCCTACCTGGCCTTGACTGCCAAGGGACTGGAGGTATCCTGATGTGCTCCGTCAGCTGCATGACACACGTGTCCATGCGGGCTCGACATGGGAGGCTGCAGCAGTCCCTATCACCTCCCTTTCCCTGCAAATGATGGTGGAATCTAGCTAGCAATATCCAGTTTTGCATGGGGGAAGGTGGCCTGCCTCTTTCTTCTCCTCAGGACCTCCTCTTTTAACAGCAGGTACAAGAGATGGGCACATGTGACCACCCATACAGACTCTCTAGCACAAAAATCATGGCACAAATGTGGAAGTTTTATTATTTCCCTTGGGCTGACCCTCTTTAACACAGCTGAGGGTTTTTTTTAAATTGTGCACATTCAGGCCAGTAACTTCAGCACATCACTTCAGGGAGACCTGAGTGCACCGTGCCTCAGAGCTGCCTTGCTTTTGACCACGTTTTCCTTGCTGTGAGGGATGCTCTTCTGCAAGAGGAACTTCAAAAAACACTTTCCTGTCTCTGAAGCAGTCAAATACAAGGACAGGAGGGGAGGGCTCTCTTTCTAGCCTGTATGTGAAGATATTAAGCAGAGGGCTGGTCCCCTGCTGCCAGGCCCACATGACTGTCCCCTTGGAGTTTTTTCAATCTGTTAGACAGCTGCCATCCAACACAGACCCCAAATATTTATCTTACTTCTGAGGTGTCATCCTCAAAACAGTCTGTCATACTGACATGGGCACTAGGGAAAACAGCACCACACTGACATCAGACACCAACTCTCCCACCCCAGCAAGCCGGCACCAGTGTTTGACCTTTGAAGATTTGTTGCTTTTCTCCTTTGCAGCTGGGGACTTGGAGGAAGGTGTGAGAAGTGAAAGGGGGGCAGGGTAGTGGTGCTAGAACTCAGCTCGGCTGGCTGCTCTGTGGAGCTACTTTTATTTAGGAGCCCTGAAGTACAGTTTTCACTATTTCCTGTCCTCTTTGGTGTGGGAATGCCCACCTGCCTTTGTAAATAGCTGAAGGAACAGTAAATATTTTTATTTGTTTCTTATGCTGTCTAAGAATAGGAAAAAAATCTGGATTGTTGTTCGCTTCTTACAAAGGTCTTGGGGAAGGGCCCCTGTGGAAGTCAAACATGGAAAACATGAATTTCCATGTGGGAACTGAGCTCAAACATTGGATTGTACAGATGAGAGGTGGCTTATATGGTATGGAAGAGAGGTAGAGGGGGAAAGGAGGGGAAGGCTGTCTCACACAGATCTCTAAGATCCCTGTTATTTCCAGCTGAGCATCTGACACTGTGTGCAGAGAAGGAAACGAGCACACAGAGTGGAGAAAGGAGCACCTCTGAAATGCACACCCTATTCAAGAGCATGGGCAGCATCCATCCCAATGGCTGGCGCTGCCCAGAGGTGAACAGCCACAGAGCATAGTGCCTTCGTACAGCACAGACACCAACCTGGGCACTGCCCAGCTCTTTCCAGAACATTCTCCAAGCCTTATCACAGAACTACAGCCTCCAAACCAGCCTGACCATTTTGAATACTGAATTTCCAGTGAAGGCTTAGTAATGCCTCCCATTTCTGGCTCTGCTTCCTGATGGGTTTATGCTGCCTCTTCTTCTTCCTGCATTCCTTCCCCATGGCCCTCTTTGCAGTGTTGTGGGGAGCTGCTGTGGGTGGGGAGCTTTTGAAAGCTCCTGGGTGTTGCTATTCCTACCTGGCAATAGAGAGGAAATAGAGATTCCTACCTAGGAGGAGAGAGGAAAACCCTGAGAGATAATTATTTTTGAGGCCACAAGAAACAGCATGTCCTCGTTGGCTCCCACCTGCAGCAATGAAGTGTACCTGGGAGCACAAGACACGTTTATTACCCAATATATGCACCATCTGGGAGATTTGTTCATGCCGAAACAAAAAGTGGGGTCAGGCCCGAGAGAACAGGAGCTGTGATCTATGGATGCATGCCCGGCTTCTGGGATTAAAGGTGCCTTGTCCTCAGCAGCTCTGAGCAAAGACTTCAGAGGCAGAGACGTGTGAGGGACTAAAACAGCCACCCTCCAGAACAACTGGCTTCAGTTTGCAGGGGGTTTTAAGGAGTCTCCTATCCAAATGTGCCAGGACAAAGGACCTGGGTTGGCTTGACCCTTGACTGGAGTGGACTGGTTGTCGTAAAAAGACTATTTTAATTTTTATAATGCTATAAACGTACGTGATGCAATGCTATTTAGAAATGTGGTTGAAATTTCACAGAGTTTGAAGCAAAGGTTTCCAGGAACAGACCCCTGTTGTACAAATGCTGATCCTTGAGGTCCAAAGCGAGTATGGCATGGGCTGTGCTTGACAGCTTCCCAGGAGGGAAGGTTATGCTTCATAAGTAATATCTGTGATTTTTAAAGGAGCATTTGTTTGAGGACCAGCTGTACTGTGAATTAAAGTTGGAAAGATGCAACATAGCAGCTGCAGACTTGTGAAAGCAGTGCGGGCAGATACAGTGTTAAGAGAGGTTTATAGACCCAAGTTCTGGCTTGGTGGTCCAGTGGTGGCCCACTGGAGGTTTGAGAAGCCCATGCTCCTAGCAACCCCCGCAGCCTTACAGAGCCTTGGCTAGATAAAAGGACCTCATCAGCTCATTTTGTTGCTGGTTTTTTCACATTTCAAGATCACCAAAGACTATGTTAAATAGTATGATCCCCTGGTACTAAAACTTACTGTATCTCACTAATGGTGTTTTACCATAATGAAAACTGGTCATTTGTTCCTCTTGATTTTCTTTTGCTTTGCAGTCTTGCTCTAGTTTATGATGTTTCTTTGCTTCTGGCTACTTAATTTATGCAATTCTGTCTTAAGAAAGGCTTTGTCAAAAGTTCTGTAGGAATCCAGTAGCCTGTAGCAACCAATTCTCCATTGCCTTTTTATCCAAAGTGCAATTGACCAGTGAAACATGATTTTCCTGTGTTGAAAATTTGATTGTTAGACCTTAACATATCTCAATCAGTGGCACTGTAATTATATTTTAAATTTTCATTACAAAACTTGTTTATCAGAGTAAGATGTATTGATTTGCATGGGATGAGTAGCCCTAGTGTTTCTGAAAATGGTAGACTTGGTGTTTGCTGTCTTTCAGCTAACTCATTGTATTGAGAGATTATGTGTTTTCTTTCAAAATTTCTTTCCTAGGTGCCTTCGGAATTTTTTAACCTAGGCCATCAGAGAGTGGTGATTTACAACTCTTTAATGTAGTGCGTTTATTCTAACATTTTTTCTTTTGACACATCAGTTCCTGACAGTGCCTCATCTTTATGTGCACGTTGTTAGACTCACATATAATTAAGCTTGTCCAGCACTTCCCATCATAAGACCTTACTTTTCGATATGTAAGACCATTTCTGGGCAGAGATTTTTTATGGTTACTCAGTCTTCCTTTTTGGGATACATATATTTGTTACATCCAAAATGATGTAACAGTTTTCAAGAATGAAGCCAGAAAAAATTTGTGCCTTTGCGCACATTAAAAAATAAAGGTGACCTTTTCCTTTAAATGTTCTGTATCCAGCGTGCTGTGGAAATAAGACTTGAAATTGAGCACTTGGGTAGCCTCTGAGTCAGGAATGCACCCTTTGTCTCTCTATGAACCTGCACCAAGTGTGGTCTCCAAAAACTGTGATTTGCACGTGGCTACTGGGAGTTACTTGGACTGTAGAAGCAGTGTTCCCCCAAGAGTCCGTCTGTCCTGGGCATGGTTGATGCCTCAGGCTATGCAGAATTTGCTGTATGAGCTCTGTAGCCATGTGGAACCAGCTTTTAGTGGCTGCTGGGGCAGCAGATTTTCACAGGAGCCTGATGAGGTTTGGAACTTCACCTGGGAGCTGGTAAGAGCAAGAGAGAGAGAAGGAAACCTGGGAACTTCACCTGGCATGTGGAGAAGGGTGAAAGGCTGAGACACAACAAGCAAAGGGACTGGGCCTGGAAAATGGTCTGGGTGAGGGAAGTGGGATCAGAGAGTCAGGCTGGGATTGAGATTATGGAGGCTGAGACCATGTCTAGGTGACTGTATGATCTCCCCCTCCTGGCCACCAGCATGGCATTCAACTTGCACAGCTTTGCAGGCTCTATTTCTGTTTACAGCCAGTGGCACTCCTAGGGAACATTTCGACTGACCTATATTAAGTGCTTGCTTAGGATGAATCATGCCCCAGGACTGCTGTGTTTTCCCTGCCTTGACGACAAAAGGCTCATCAGATGATGAGCTCAGACGGACACCTCTGCGTCTGATCAGATGGGGCCCGGGCTCACAGCCTGCGGGGGGAACATCAGCTGCTGAACCCTCCGAGTGATTTAAACCTTCCGAGGCTGATGAGAACTGGGGATCTGTTGTTATTGCAGAACCTTGGTCCCAGGCTGGCACGCAAACCCTCTGCAGGGCATCTCTCCATGTCACAGTCCAACTCCTGCAGCCCCTGGATGCAGTGCTGACTCCTTGGTCCTCCCGCTGGGGTTGATGGGGGGCTGGATGGGTAAGGGTCGAGTGGTAGGCCAGTCCTCAGTGACCGAGGCTGTGTGGATGGGGAGATAATGGTGGGACCCTGCAGAGACAGCGGCAACCCTTGGATATGGGTTGAAGAGGATAGAGGGGAGCAGAGACAAATGTGACAGAATATCTTGGAGGCACTGATGGGAAGGGGCAGCAAGACTTGGTGTTGCGCCTGTGGAGGGGATCTGTACTGGAACACCAGCGATGGATATGGCTGGGAGCTCAGGGACTGAGAAAGCAGAAAGGGGCACAGGAGATGAGGAACCCAACCGTGAAGGCAGCAGCGCGAACACCAAGGAGAAAGGAAATACAGAAATGCTATTTATTAAGTTTGTGCTGCCTACCTTGTGCAGTGAATGTAACAGGGCCCTGCGGGGAAAACACTGTGTAGCCACGTAGTTAATGCATAAGGGAGCAAACTAATGGTTGCCTGAAGATCCCTGCCTTTTCCTAATTTTTCAGTGTTTGACTTTGTACTGTCATTTTAATAAGTTTTGCTATGTGTCAGATGTACATACTCTCTATAACATTTCTGGAATGAGTGATGTGCATCCTCATTTGCACCCTGTTGCATCTCACAATGTTTCTCTGTTTAATGCTTGGTCCAAAAAGCAACTTACCCCTCCAGCCTTTTCCTGCTTTCCTACCAGCAGGTACGAGCTTGAAGGAAAATACAGACTTCAACGTGGCTGCCTAAAGGCAGGAACATTGCCCACTGAATTTCACTGTCATTTAATGCCTTATCCTGGATGCAAATGCTCACGTGGTTTACAGAGCACACACTAGAGCAATAAAAAACAGGCAAGGAAATCAAAGACATATTTCTGTTCTGTTTTTGTATTACCAGTTGTGTTTAATGCAGTGCGCTTAAAATGCCTCTAGAATACATTAGAGTGGTTTTGATGGTAAGTTTAACTGCCAAACTATTGCCTGCCTCACTGGGATTCCTTCCCATCTTCAAATCCATGTTCTCCAGGTCTCACTTCACCACTAATGGGAGAAGGGTGACGTGCTGCCAGCCTAGCAAGAGCACAGCCTGAGGAGTTTGGAATCGTTCCTGGGTTGTTCAATATCACCCAGGAGACGAGGCTCATGCCTGTGCAACAAACACCTCCAGGTTAACGCGGAAGCACTGACACTGACCTATTCTTGTCTTCCATGGCAGATCTCTCTGGATCACACGTCACAGAGGTTCATCTGGTGACTTGAGAATTAGCTGCCATGATACCAAGCATGGCTGACCAGGAATGGAGATATGAGGCTGTCAATATCTATTCTTCCCTTCATGCACACAGAAAGCCTGTGATGAATGTTTTAGATTCACTAACTGCGGCCTGGGGGCCACCATTCTGAGTGAAGCTCCAAGGACAGGACTTATGCCTCAGTCCAGCTTTTGTTGGAAATAAGCTTGCTCCATAAATACCACAGACCAATAAAAAGATCACACAGCAATTCATTAAAAATTACCCAGGAAAGAAGTGTTCTTAAAAACAAGGAAAAATCTCCTTTTGGAACTTGCAACATAAATGTTACTCTGTTAGTGCCCAAAATTCAGAATAAACCTGACTAGAAACTGAAGTGAAAGCCAGATGTCTGTTTCCACTGTCCATCAGAGAAAAATGCCAAGGAACAGGGAAACAGCAGAATGTGAAAAGCAAATTGGATTTTGAAAAGCCTTGCAAGGATAAGCTTTTGAGGGATCCTCTATAAATCTGAGTATGCAATGTTTAGCATGCCAGCATCCATTCAGGTTAATTAGACTGGAGTCCTGTGCCATGAGCTGTGTGAATAACCTAAAATCACAACAAATGAGTGAGTGGTACCCACAATGTCACAGGAGAAAAATACAAATGTGGATGCAATGTGGCTTGTAGGGTTTGCACCTTCACAGAAAATAAGCATGACACCTGCATGCAATGGTCACTTGATTGTAGAAGAAATGTTTCTCGCATGCACAGTGCTTCTAGGAGACCCAGAGACCAACCTTTCAGGCTGTACTGGCCACTTTTTGTCTGTTTTATTAACAGATGCATTGGGAATTGCAAAGGAGAACTGTTCTGCCTGGTTAAGACATCTGTGAGCGGCAGGGAGGGCCTGTCTGTGGCAATGCAGAAAGGAGGGTGAAATGCAGTGCCTCTCTGAGTGCCAGAGAGATTTGAGCAGTAGCAGGACTGGATACCAGGTCTGCCAGGCTGCCCAGATATCTGAGGTGGCAGACTGGGTCTACCACAGGAGAGGGGGAAGTCACATAACCCAGGGATCTTCAGAAGCAATTGTATTTTGGCTAGCAATGAGGAAAGGAATAATGTTTAAAGAAGATACTGCCTTCTTACAGTAAAGAGAGTTTTAATTGTCGTGGAAGTAAGGTGGGCAGAAGGACTGGATAGCTCAAGGAAATGGCCTGAACTGAGTCAAGCTCAGCAATGATTAAAAGCCGCTACCACTTACAGCAGTTCAGGGGATATTTGAGATGAGCCGATAGATAGCACACCACAGGCATCCACATCTTTGCAGCACCACCTAATTGGCTCCCATGTTGGCAGTCTCAGCAGTGATGCCATAGTTTAAAGGGGTTGTGGGGAGTAAATCCACTGCTCTGGGCGGGGAACAACCTGGGGTGCTCTGGCAGAGCAGGGGATGGAGGCATAGGTAAGCTTGTCATGCCAGTGGCTTTATTTTTATTGCTCTGAGGAGAAATAAAAGCTCCCAGCAATTCCAGCCATCAGCCCAGTCCTGCTCTGAGAGCTGAGATCTTTCCAATAAAGCAAGCCAACAGCAAGGCAAGAATTTGTAGCCCTGCTCCTCTAATTGCAAGGCTCTTCCCCAGCCCCATTAATTTCCTGTGAAACTGAGAAGTTTAGTCAGCATTAAATCTGGGAATGTTGCCTTCCACTGGGGCTCTCTGTTACACAGCAGACAGGCTTACATTTTTGCTGTGACAAATATTTTATTGACATTGATACAATATATACATTGCAAAAGAACATTCAGGATAAAGTATTTCTCTATTTCAGTGGGGAGACACGTTTCGTATACAGATGGCTGGAGTAAATCTGGCCTCACAATTAAAATCTGTTTAGAGTTTGTAGTGAAGTGACTGATGGATTGGGCTCAGTGCTCCATCAATCCCCCCTCCCCATGCCTCTCCATAGAACAACATTGATGGCAGGTCATAAATACCCATTTGTACAAAGTGCAGGAACTCTTTAAGTATCATTTTATAGCTAGTATATATATTCCAAGTGGCTGGCAAAATGCAAAGTGCTTGGGGTCTTTAAGTAGCAAAGGCAATAGACCATAGCAATTCCCTTCTATTTGTACCAAGGGTGCCTATCTGAACCTTGTATTTGTACCCAATAGAGGAATGGGGATGTTGTTAATATTCTGGTAAGTCCTTTATGTGCTGCATGCACAAAATTTGGGTCCTTTTCTAAAGAGAGAGGCACTAAACAGGGTTTTCCTGGCCACATCCATGTCTGTCTAATTATATGGTTTTTAAATCTCCCCAACACTTCAGATTAGTGAAGATTTTCCCTCTGCTTTTTGATATTCTTGCATAATTTTACTGAACACCACTAAACAGATACTTTTTTCTTCTCCACAAGTTTTTAATCTCAAGGCTGGAGGAAAATTAGTCTCTGTTGGAAGGTGCTACCAATTATGAATTATTTCAGTGGTGCCTAACACTGTGATGGAAGGGGCCAGTTGCTCATCAAACAATGTTAAAACTAAAAGCTGTTTAGAAATGTAAAATACTAAGGTAAAAGCTCTCTGCAGGAACAGTAGCCACATGGATGGTGGGGCTAGCAGAGGCATGGAGCAGAATTGTGATGCAGCCCCTTGTCTCACCAAGCAGAGGAGAATCTTGAGCAGCCCTGAGCAGAGAGAGATGTCCTGGGCACCTCCCTTGCTGCAGCAGAACTGCTGTGTGTCCTCAGAGGTGCCCCTCTAACTAACCTCTTCCTAAAGGCAATCTTAGCCAAGAAAGCATCTTGGCAGTGCCCCTGTAGCGTAGCAACTTCAGGCACATGAGCAAGGGCTACTGCCCTGCCAGAGGTGGGTGTTAGCAGGGTGTGTGTCTCCCCTGGTGGGACACAAGCCAGGCTCCTGAGCTGCACATCTTCTGTCCTGGTGTACAGAGACCACGGAGAGTGCCCTCAGGTGCCAGAGAAGCCTGCAACAGAGGAGGTCGAGCCCTGTGGAAACCTCTCCTTTCAGGGTTCACTATGCAGAAGCAATGCTCACATTGCTAGGAAATGTCCTTGCACTCACCTGAGATGTAAAGCCAAGAGTAAACTTCCTGGTGATCAGAGCCTGAACCACAAGATAAGGAGCTTTTCAAAAGTACCTACGAAGGAAAAGGGCTGTGGGTGCCAGCAGGTCCTGTTGCCAGCATGATAGAGAAAAGGAGAGCTTCAAAAGGAGATTGTGGTTCAGATCTCATGGCTTTGGTGAGGCAATGATGTTCTGTAAAACACCCCCTAACTCACTAACCCTTCCATACTTCCACATGGAACCTTACGGTTTCCAGGCAGATTGTCTCTGCATTTGCCCTGAAAGCCAACTGTAACCTTTACAGCTTCCCCATGGGGTAACTACTGTAGGGTCTGAAGTGAGAGAAAACTCCAGGGAAGTTATGAAGATTTCCATGTTTTATAAAGTAGTAGTGATAGTCCAGCCACTTGCAGTTAAGAGACACAAATTACAAAACACTGGTGTAAATTACAAAGAGGGGGGCACATCCTTTTCCTGGAGGAAAAGGAGTCCTGCCATTTATTAATTTTCTGTAACAGTGAATAGTATTTTCTTTGAGGCACAGAGAGCAAATTTCCTCCCTGACCTGTTATGGCCTGACAACAGCAGCAAACCTTAGCTGAGGAATAAACAAGGAATTGTTTATTTGTTCTTGGCTCAATTAATTCCTAGCTTGGAATCTCAGTGCAGAAATCAGGCTATTTTCACATGTCCATTGTAGTAAAATGGTGTCAGGCTGAGCCATTCCTGGCAGTACCTCATGCCTGAGAATTAGGAGGGAACCACTATATTTGGAAATAGACAAAATCCTGTTATGGCACTGCAAAATACATTCCCCTTACAACAGGATGCAGTAGACTCCAACAGTCAAAAGCCTAGGAAACCTGATGCCAGGAAAACCCATCTGCTTTCCTAGGATGCCAGTCCAAGGCATAATCATGGTTGATGTTAAAAACATATCTGCAGAAAAACATGGAAACTGAGTTTTAGGTCCTGTCACTTAATAATTTTAGCCAAGCTCAACTGCTCAGAAACACCCTGAAATCTGTCTCCAACAAACGCATCTCTTTTTAATTTGATTTTTTAAAAAAAAGATTACTCCTTTTGTTGTTAGATGAACAATTCAAACATAGGTGTGGCTGACCTCCTCCTTACACACTTTGCTAGAGAGAAGGCTGTAGAGATGACACACGTGTGTGCAAATGTCTGCTGGCAAATACCTTTCTTGCATGGAGGAGGATGGGGAGCAGAGGGCTCCAGTGCTCCAGTGATGGCTTTCAATTACAGGTGCTTTTGCACCAAGAACCCAGATTTACTGCTTTTCCTTGATGTGAGAATGAGCTTGCTCTGCTGGTTTCTCATCCTACCACAATCAGGTATGTTCTAGTAAAAGGAAGAAGTAGGGAAAAAGAAGGCGGGTCATGAAGGGACCAAGTTTGAGGAAGGACTTGTACAAGGACAGATTGGGAAGCTTTCCAAGCAAAAGTACAGATGTATGGGGTGCTGCACATTCACCTGCTGCTTTGGTTAACACGCAGAAAGCAGTTAGTCAGATGCTGGTCACCTTTAGTGCTGCTCCCAAACCATGCAGCTAAGAAAAGGCTACGTGACACTGTAGAGAGCTGAGTTAATGGGACCTGGTAGCCAAATGGTCTCAAACACAACTAGAGGTTTTGAAAGTTCACTATAACACACAAGCATCCTAAACAGCCTCTTAGGTTCATTTTTGCTAAAAAAACACATTAAAAATGCTGGCAACTGGATGGATGGGTCACCTGTCCATTGCTATCACTGAGGTAGCCAAGCCAGTCTTAGAAACAGTGGCAAATTTGGGCCAAAAAGGCTTTGGACAATATTTTTTACCAGGTATGTTGGTTCATTTTTTTCAGCTGATAGACACTGAAGGGACCAGGGCAAGGCTCACAATGGCATGTTGCTGCTGTGGCTGTTCATTTCAGGCTATTAGCATGAGCAGAAACAGCCATTTCAAGCTGATCCCACAAGATTTTCAGCCATCTGTAACATTTAAGCCTTTCTCAATCCACTATGAAAAATAGCTCAGGGAAGAGAGGTAGGGGAACAAATCCTTCGGCTCATCATAACAGCTAGGAAAAGATGATAAAGCTTGGAAGGAGGGATTGCAAATGCTCTTCTCTCCTGTAATGCTTCACTTCTATGAACACAGTGGGGCAGCAATCCAACTGAAAACCCCTATAACATCCATAGTTGTTAGTAAAAAGGTAATCTTTCCAGCTTGCCAATTCCCAAGAGCCAGAGCTCCAAGGGATGAAGGACTCTTTATTCCATCTACCCAGGTAGAGGAGGAAATGACTCTGACTATTTCCATTTTTATGGATTCCCTACTCATAGTGCTCTTTGTGACAGGGCAATAAACCACTATTACCTGGGATTTCAGATCTGTAAGATAAAAAAGTATTGATTTTCATTTGCAGAAAGCGTTTGTGTTTGGGGGCAACAATTAACTGCCCACTCACCATGTCTCCCTGGATGCAGGTAACAGGATAGAACTGCTTCTAACTTGGAGCATATCGTGTTTACTCATGTCTTGCTCCTCACCTGGGAGTACCAAACCCTTGATTTCATCGATCTCAGTCCTTGCTTGGCTAAGCACTTTTAGCTTTCATCCTCTATGTTTTTGCTGCAGAAGATATAAATCAAAGAATTCAGAGAGCCAACAGAGATGGAAATCTTGACAATGACAGCTGTTACAGACTGTAAGGTGAAAGTTGATGGTCAGGGCATTGTCAGAGCAGAAATTACTCTGGTAAATCCTCTCTGTATGAATGCTAATTGAGGTGAATAATTAGCTGGATTAGCTTTCAGACAGCAAAGGCAGGTGGATCTGTGGGGACCTGAGCTGATATGCCTAGTCATGGGTGGAGTTTGGGAGATGGGTGTCCAGAAACCCTTACGACATCCTCATCAGTGCATGAGAAAGTAATCTGATGGGTTTATTCTGTCATTAGGGATCCTGGAAAGCTGGGGGTTGAAGTGTCTGCTGGCACTAGTACTCTGGATTTTCCTCAGATTGTGCATGTGTTCTTTCTCTGAGTAAGATTTTTGCCCTTGAAGAGCTAATGTCAAGGGCCAACACCTTTAGCTTTATGATCACCAGGACTGCAGTGAAAACTGGCTTCTTTTGGAGGTGCAGATTCACCACCAGAAGGAGGAGGAGGGCCTGGCGCCAGGCAAGCGTTGGCCGGCAGCAATGGTTTCCTCCTTTCAGCAAAAGATCCCAGAAGGCGTGACGTGGGGAGGTTTGTCTGGCCTCCAGGGCTGAAATTCTGGCCAGTCTCTCAACACTTGATATTACACGTGGTCAGAAAACATCATCGAAAATGTAGGAAATCTTGCTTTTTATTACCCTGCTGTTCTCAGTAACGACTGTTCAGTAGCCCTGGACAGAGACATATGGTTTACAGTAGAATATCCATCTACATAGATTTTTCTCCATGGTTATTTATCATATTTGTCCTTTTTTAGCAGCACAACCATCAGTTATAAGCAATGTAAAGGAGCAGGTAGTAAAGTGCCAAGTGCTATGCTCTCGTCTTGCCAGCATCAGGACTGCTAATGGGACCATCTGGCTCCAGGGCCCTGTTTATTGCACTAGACACAAAGGGACACCTCAGGATGAAGGTTAAAATCCCCAGTAATGGACAACTGTGAAACAGCAGGCCCAAGGCAGGATGGTGGCATTTCCACCCCAAGCCCTCCAGGCTCAGGAGTGTGATATTACGGAAGATGCTACTGATCTGTTCTCCCCTTCTGCCCTTCAAAGACTTCAACACAGCATCTCTAAAGGTTGGTATCAACCACATTTCTGGTAGTTTATCATTCAGACACTGCACATTGCCCTTAGAAATCTCAAGGCAATGTGTCTCAAAACAAGCCTGGTTTTTCCATCTTCTACTGCTCATCTAGTAGCTCTTCTATCCCACTTTTAAAAGGTCACATGACCCTTCCGCTTCTTCTCCAACATTGTCCAGTTCTTCACTGAGGAGCTCTCTTCCGTTCATCCCACACTGTACTGGTCAGCAGACAAGCTTCACAGCTCCCAAGTCTTAGCTCCATGGCTCATCAGGTTACAGGCAAACATCTCTGCTGCTCTCATAAACATCTGTTTTCTCCAGGAAATTAACAACATTTCTAGGAGTCTCCTTTTTACGGGTCAAGATAAGGAGAAAAGAAGGTAAGAAGGAGAACTTCAGATTGCGTGTGACAGAGAAAAGCTAGTGGTACTTTTCAGGGCTAGAATACCAAAAACAAAAGAAACAAGTTACTTCCATATTTAGTTTGTTCTTTTTTTTTTCCCAGAGTTTTTTCCAGGTTCCTTGGGAAACTGCCTGTAGATATGCCATGATCCTGGTGACCTCTGGATTTCGGTGCCATTAACATCTGTTGTTCTTAGAGCTCTTCTGCTGTCCTTTCTTGTGTGTCCATACCTAGACTTTCCTACTCATCCTCCAGTCAGACCAGTCTTAGTGTTAAATATATTTCTACACTGCAACCACTAGCAGTTTTCCCTCCAGCACCACCAGGGGCATGTCCTGTTATTCATGTCCTGGGGCAACCTCAGTCAGCGGTACAGCACTTTCTGTTACAGCCTGCGACCTCCGGGCTTTCCTGCAGATGCACCCTTGCTATTGACTGTCCCAATTCACTGCTGTTCAGCCCTGAATCTCTCCAAAGCAGAGACTGCCACCATGATGGTTTATCTGGTGTCCATTAGTAGTAGTCAAGGTGAGGCCTGGCATTGGCCAGGACCCACATATGCAGAGGCGAAAGGCATTAACCTCTCCTGGCCACGTGTTGACTCTCATTTCAGGCTTGGTTAGAGTTGCTACAACGTCAACAGGTGAACTCTTAGATTGCTTCCCAGCTTCTCCTTGATCCCCAGCTGCAATTTGCTATTTATGTGGGAGGAACCAATAAACTGATTGATATGAGAAGAGGCAAAACCCCAAAACACTATACAGCCTGCCTGAAAGTAAAATTGCGGGTAATTGGATTGGACTCTGGGAGAAACACTGGGACATAAGATGACAAAAGCAAAACCAACTGAAAAGGAAGGCAGAAGACTGCAGGAAACATTTAGATAATAGGGGAAAAAAAACCCCACACAAGCCAAAATGAACCCTGGAAGCTGGAAAGAAAGGAAGAGTGCAAACTCTTTGATTCTGAGGTTAAGGTATTTGCTGTGCGTGTAAGGTCACTTCCCAGCTTTCTTTCTAAGCATTCCGTTTTGTCCATTGATGTTTCTCTGTGGAACATCAGTTGCAAGACCAAGGGGAACATTTGATCATAGTTGTGGTGTTGGTAATGCAAGCATAAGAGATGGAGTATCTCTAGGAAATTTGGGAGAATTGCTCTGGCTTTACATTCTTACAAGTAAGAGCAAAATCTTGCAGATGGAGACTCTGTACAACAAATGCTTCCATCTGTGAGTCAGATGCTGGGCAGGAGGCAGGTGTGACATACATCTGAGCAGTGGCAGACAGCCAGTCTTTAGGGGGAGAGGATTTATCTGCCAACAAGGGAAGAGAGAAGACCAGAGTTCATTTTAGAGAGCTAAGAAGTTTCTGGGAATGGGGATGAGCAGGGGTAAGCCCCAAAACAGAGTCTGAGAAAAAGGAGGAAGAGAAAAAAGTAAATCCAGGAAATCTGGGTGGGAGAGTACTGAGAGAAACTGACTCTAGAAAAACAACATTTTTATGATATTTTATTTACCCTTAATCCACATCTCAGAAATCTATTGGAAAGCACCTTGTTGTGACATTTTTCTTGCAGTATCACATGAACGCACTTTTGTTTCCAAACTGGGCTGAGTCATACGTAGGTCTAGACTTGCACGAAGCTGAAGGATATCAGCTGACAGTGTCTGATTTAGCTCAAGATGGAGGTAAGGGAGGAAGACATTCACCACTGTACCTATTGCTCCTTGAAGAAGTGAATGAAGTCCTGGAGGCTTGGCTGCTAAAAGACCTGTGTCCTTTTTCTTTGTAGAGAAAACCTTGTTGGACAGAACTGGTAGGAGGAAACCACTCTTGACTAGAAACAGGCTTTCCTTCAGGGTGGTAAAGTGAGTTGTTTGTTAGCTGGAACTTCTGTTTTCCTCCTCCTGAGAGTCTCCTCTCTTCCATGCAATGCTGGTATGGGAGGAAGCTATTTTGTCATTTAAAAGAAAGAAACAGATGGAATATGTGGCAGTGTTAAAAAGCTCCAGCTTGTTGCCACGGTAACTGAGGGGGATCTATTTTATAATTATTATTTAAAATTCTTCATTGTCTTCATTAAAGGTAACAATGATAGCAGAGAATAAACAAAGTGATGCCCTGCTGTGCAAATCAGTCCGTCAATAAATAAAATTAAAGGAGTGCTTTGCATTGCAAATGCTGATACAGTCACCAGAAGGGTGGAAGGACTGCAGGTTATCTGAGGATGATGAATTATGCATGCTGGCACATTAAGGACACAGCAGGGTCATTTGGTACCTCTACCCTTTAACTTCTGTTGTATGGGTTTGGACAAGTCTTCTGGAGCATTGGACAAAGACTCAGCTGGCTTGCATCACGGAATTGTCTGATCAGCTTCAGGAGTCCCCCCAGACATTTATCATATTGCCCCAGCAAGCAGATGCAGTAGCTGTAAGCTCCTTGTGAGCTCTTAAGCACTGGCACTGTGGGATGGAGGATGACATCCTGAATTGATTGTCTAAGGAGTTATGCCTCAGTGAATGATGAGTGTCTTCCACCCAAGATAGCCAACAAACTTCACCAGGTTACTACCTACATTCTGGTAGCGCTCTGCCCCACACCGTGGTCTAGTCACAGCCATGCTGTGAACTATAGCAGTGGCTTTTCAGTTCTTAGCTACACATCAGTTAAGAGTATGAAGGAAAGAGGTACTCCTGGCCGTCTAAGACAATAGCATAAATCCAGGATGGACTGCAACTCTTCTGACTTGGTATTTGGTTCAGGCACAGAAGAAACAAGATAGTAATCAGGCTCAACTGTGGTTTTTACGGGACATCTTATGATAAAGAAAACATATCATGTTGCTTTGACCTTACTTGTTGACTCAGAGAGAGTAAGGCAACAGATTAAAGAGGTAGTTACAAGGGCAAAGTGTTTAGGTGGCTGATTAAAGGACACACTGGTGACAGGCTACCTTTGAAAGAAGATGTTTTTCTCTTGATGAGCCCAAGGCCAGTGAAGAGAAAGTGTGAACACAGCTCTAATTTGATCGAGAGATTACATTTCATGATAACAAGTTCATACACAGCAAAATTCCTGTTATTACTTCTTCTGACTGTTTGTTATTGCTGATGGAACAGATTAAAAATACATCCAAGCCTGCGGAGATTCTCCCTGAGGATGAGATTACACAGAGGTCCTCCAGCTTTCCTGCCTTTGCTCCCAGTTCTTTCCCAGACTTTCTGCACGCCCAAGCATCCAAGCGTGAGAGAGGCAGCTCAGATGTGGAATCCGGGGCATAGGCAGCTGCTCACTCTTCCTTCAGACAGCAGAAATGAACACCGTCTAAATTTAACACTGCTTCTGCTCCCTGCATTTCCAGTGAAGTCTGAGTCTCCTGAGGCTGTGGAGTTGCCACCAGCAGGGACAGGACAGCAGCCCTAGCTCTCCCCAGTCTGGGTTTGCCAGGCAGCTCCAGGCAGAAATTCCCTTAGTTAAATAAATGGACAAGGGAGGTCATGACCTTCTGTATTTGCATCCCCACTGGGATGAGAGTGAGTAAATATCAGCGAATTATCATCTTTTCCCCTCTGCAGATATCTGTATACTGGCAGGACCAGGTCAATTATGAAGGCAGCAATGGTCTTTGGAAGATGATAGTTATTTCTGAAATCATAAAAACAAGACTGAATCTCAGAGTTTTTACTGGCTTTGCTAGTAAGTGACCTGGCTCTTCCAAGTACAGGAATGAGACAGAGATGTCCAAGGGTGCTCTCCTGTCACTGTCTGGGTTCTGCTTTATTCACCCCTATAAGTGGCCACTACCCCTTAAGCAGACAGAAATCAGCTCTAAGCAGCTCTCCTTCCTCCAGAGACAGAAATGATGAGGGATCTGTCTGCTCGGTTTCTCATGACTACAAATGCATCAGCCAGCCAGACCATATCACTCTGGGAGTCTTCCTGTCGCTAGGGGAATAGTATTATCCATTTTGATAGCTGTTCACATGTCATTTAATCCTGACTCTTTTAGTAAGTCTAAGTATAGTATTAAGTGTAAGAGAAAGTAGGAAATAGTATACAATAATCATTAGAAATGGAATATGATAGGAGTATAGGTAGTAGATTTGCGCATATGAGTACCCATTACCAAGACAGCTTTTGTCAGCTCAGCATTAGGCAGGCTAAGTGGAAGTTAAATGTCCAGGAAATATTGGAGGTGCAAGACAAATGATTTGAGGCTTTCCACAAGCAGAAGGTCAGAAGGAATGGTCTCATTGCCAAGAAGCCAGCAGATACAATTTTTCACCTAAGTTATAACATAACTGAGGACATAGTTTAGATAAAGATAAGATGGTCTTATTGTAATTCTGCTGCACTGTTCCTGATTTACTTGTGGTATCACGTTGTAAGACTGATAAATATATTTCTTTATACATATTACAGGAAATCCTGGTTTCATACAGGAGTTTCTTTCAACACTTTGCTGCTGATATCTGTGGGGTCACACAATGTAGCTGGGTCCAGCTCTTGTGACTGATGCAGTGTCTGTCCTCACACAGAAAAAGCTGCTTCTCTCTGTTCTAATCTAAAAATTCCTTTGATCTCCACCTTATACCTTGTGGTTTTTTCAGAACTGGCTCAAGGAGGGGATTCAACTTGTATCTGTGATGATCAAGTCACTGTTGCTGATTGGCTCTTCACACAGCTAGTGATGTGCCCACTGCAGATGTTACAGCTTCTGGGAGCAGGTGGTCCAGGTGTCAGGAAATAATATCTCATCCTCCCAGCACCTTCAGGATTTTGGAAATATCCCTGCTTCACAGGAGAAAAAGAACAGAAAGGAAAACTTCCATTCTATCAAGTTTTTTTTGGTGGGAGGTAACAGACTGGGAGTGGACACTCAAAATAGCTCATGGGGAGGACACTACAGCTCTGACCAGGGATGAGTAGAACTCAGGTCCAGGTTTTCAAAGTCAATTGGAGAAGCCATGATTTTGACAGCTGGGCCCTTCCCATTGAGCACTATCTTGTGCTGAGCATTCTGAGCATTGCACATATTCACTTGTACTGTTCCTCTCACAGAAGTCTTCCTCTTGAAAATGTTCCTCTTAGAGATCTCACCCAGGAGCCAAGAGACTGCTTCTGAGCCTGGGATGTTCTTCTGGAGAGACTGAGTTTTTCAGAATTAATAATTCGTTACAAAAATTTTTGGAGTTGCACTGTTCATCCCTCCAAAGTAAGGCGGATTTGAACTTTGACACTGCTTTAGGAATTGGTCTAACTCCTGCAAGGTGGAAAAGATCTCATCTTTTTATTTCCCTGGAGTTAGTTTTAATGTTTATCTTACGCCTGCATGTTTTATATGACTAAGACATATGAAACACACATTATACAAAAGTAAAGTATAGATCGAAAAAAATATTTTATTTTATACATGTACTGTATATATGTATAAACACACTGAGTCCACACTGAGGTTGCCCTTCCCTGAGATCAGCACATGGTCCTCTCTTTCAGCATTCCCCTGGAGCAATGGAACAAGCTCTAGGGACAGAGATAGATTAGTCTTGGTATAAATGTTTTTCCTGGTCTTCATTTCCTGGAAGGCCCATGCTGTGCCTCCATCTGCCCTGTAAGCTTGAGATTTTCCATGTGGATTCATTCCCCAGGTTCTTCCAGAACGGTGTTTACAGGGAAGTGCAAATGAGTGAACTGAGAGAAGAGAATGCATTTTTGATCTCTCTTTTCCCCTGGCCAATTTCAATGAAAGAGCAGTTTTTGGAGGGTGGAGCATCTGACCGGTCTAATTTTATCTGTAGGGATGCAGTTCTATCTTTTCAAAGCTGTTTTCAAAGTGACTCTGATAACAGGACTGCCTACAGATAGGGCTGCAATGATTATTCAGAGCATTAATCAGGGAAAAAAATTATGCCAGTTACTGATTAACTAATTACTGCAATCAAATATTCACTTCTCTCTTTGGAACGTTGGGCACGGCACTGGGAAAAGGAGACAACAACAACAAAACCCCTCAACACAAAAAATAGTTTCTTTATTCTTTTGTGGGCTGGGGGAGAGTTCCAGCTGCAGGAGACAGGGGGGTTTCAGAAGACCCCAGAGGGGCCCAGCTGGGGCCCCTCTTTCCCTGTTTCCATTCCAGTGCATCTTTGCCTGCTCCAGCTTGTGATTTAATGAAACACCAGGAAGGAACAGCCAGCATTTCATTAAGGGAGAAGCATTTGAAAGTGACCTCTGCTAATGGCCATGAATTAAGTAAGATTCAGCAACACCGCTCAGCTCGCTGCTTCTGCCCCCTGGAAACCACAGCAGAGGGTGCGTCCCTGCAGGAAACCCTGGCACTTGCAGGGAGGAGACTTTCCATGAAATTTCCTTTTGTCCAGATTTCCCACCATGCCCGGTGGAGGGTAAGGTGGAGTAAAGCGGGAATAGTGGAGGGTAAAGGACAACTGATTGGAGTCTGTGTCACACTCTGGAGGCATTGCCCACACCCCAGCTTGCTTCAGAGGAGGTTTGAATAGTACACTTGGAGGCACTATGTGAAAGAGGGGCAGACTGGGGTTTCTTTAGAACAGGAGTACCTGGTGTTGGTTGATTTGCATCATGTGCTTGGTACGGTTAATGCATTTCGGGATCAAGTGCGCTCCAGTGCTGCATCCTCTTCAGGAGCAAAACTTCCATCAGTCCTCCAGCAACAGCACTTTCTGTTAAACAGAGGTTAATAGTGAAGTGTTTCGCCTATCCAAAAGCTTTCACAGCTTGCTGAATACCAGTCCAACAGCTGCTCTGCAGGCTGTGTATCTGTTCCATATGCATCACTGCAATAGTTTTCAGTCGGAGCTCTGCAGATTCCTGGAAGTCCGCAGACTGCTCCCACAGGACTTTCAGGTGATAACAAAGAAACATGAATGCAGTCTTACATTTGTGCTACAGGAAATAAATAACACTTACACTGGAAATTTTTTTAAGGAGCTCATAAACTGAAAAGAATGGTTTAATTCATTGATGTGGATGTTTCATCTCACGTTCAAGGCTTTTTTTCTAATTGTAGATGTTAGACGTACTGACTGGAGACGTTAAGGGAAGAAGATGGGTCAGAAAGGACTTTCTAGTGAAAGGAAAGGGTACCACCTGAGAATTAGAGGTTTTTTTCTTTGATAACTACATTTTCACTGGTTTTCCATGTTATATCTCCTATATCACTGTCACAGACCTGGAAGGGTGACCTGAAGCTCCAGCTCTCCATACTTCATCTCCACACTGCATTTTCACATGTTCCAGTGGTGGTGGGGGCATCCCACATCTGCTGCTTCAGGCACAATTTGGAGACCTAGCATGTGCACTTGTATTACTGTCAGTGAAGCACAGAAAGTGGAATTGTTCAGATACCACTGACAGTAGAACATGGTCTGCAAAACTTCGCTATGGGTCTTATCATACAAAAAAGGGGAAAAAAAGTCTAAACTTGACAGTGAGGCACTAGAATGAAAAGCTGAAATACAAATGAGCTGCAAAGTCAGTACGAGGTTTGCAGGCATTTGACACTGTAATAAATGACAACCCACAAATGGTCAGTGCTTGTCAGCCCAGGAAGATAAAGCAAAATCTCAAAGTTGGATAATGTGCTTTGGGTTTTTTTTTCATTAGTGGTGATGTAGAGATCTTGACATTCTTTTCAGAGGTATTTGAATTTCAGAATGTGTGAAGTTTGTCTGTTATCCAGCAGTTGGGGAAGAAAAAAAAAAAGGAATTAGCAGTAGAAAAGCCTTAGATGTTAATTGCTATTTATTCAAAATGTAATAGCTGCAGAGCCTGAAATTCATACCAGATTCAAAAATGAAATCATGCTTTGTAATAATTGCTGTTTCATACTGCTAGATCCTTAGTGTTTTTTATTTTTAAAAGCATCAAGAATTCCTTTCTAGTGTTACTGACACCCATTCAGCCACCTACTCACTTAGATCCCACAAGCATACACACACAATTTGCCCTAAAATGTTACTGGACATTTAAAAGCTCTTCCCTCTTTGTAGTTTTCAAACATTAATTATTTCAACTGTTTTAATTTTTTTGTATTAAAGGAACTTTTGTCTGACACTCACCAGCAAGTTTTTCCTTCTGTAACATGTATGCAGTGCATTGCACAGAACTGCAGAGGACACATCCATGGTGTGCATTTATTAGGGACAGGTCTGGGAAGCTGAGCTGACTATCAAATGGGGGGAAGGGATTAGTCCCTCTGTTTGGCACTCACGAGGACATACCTGGTGTGCAGTGCCCAGTGCCCAGTATGAGATTGTTCTATAAAAGAAGGAGCTTGGCAAACTGGAGGGAGTCCAGTGCAGAGCTACCAGGGTGGTTGGAAGCTGCAGCACACAGTGCAGAGATAGAGGCTGAGGGAAACTCAGTTTGGTCTTAAGTGGGGAAGACAAACAGAATATCTAACGGCTGTTTTCTACTGCCTAAAAGGGTTGGTAGTGAAAGTGCTTTTCCCAGAGGTCAAAAGGCACAAGGCACACATGAATTGCAGCACGCGGAATTCCAGTTGAACATCAGAGAGATATTTTTCACTGGGAGGGTGATCATGAGAGAGGTGCCCAGCGAGGTTGTGGGAACTCCATCCTTGAAGACGTTCAAAACTCATCTGCACAAGGCCTTGTATAAGCCAGCTCAGCTCTGAAGTTAGCAGGAGTTGGAAGGTCACTTCCAACCTGGATTATTCAACAATTCTTTGTTTTGCTCCTTTCTCCTCCCAAGGTTGCCACTACACAGTACTGCACTCATGGTTACATGGAAACTACTGAAGAAATGCCTTTCTGAAATGCCATCCTTCTTCCTCTTGGGAGGCAGGACCTGAAACTGAGTTGTATAAAACCACCTTAAGAACACCTTACAAAGCAGGTGCTTTCTCCATACGCATGGTTGATTTTGCAGAAAATTGAAAAAGGTTATATAATCCAGAGAACTTGTGAAGGGAATGTGGTTCCTTTGTCCAAGTCTCTTGAAGCTAATACAATCTCCAGTAAGCCTATCAGGTCCCAGAGTGAGATTTATCTGGATCCATCCTTTGCAATTGGGATTTCTTTTCACCCAAATAGACTCCAGTACTCTCAGAAGCAGGGATGCAGCATGTTGGTAACTTCTTCCCTCTCCTTCCAGCTGCTTGCAGCTAGCCTTAGACTACTAAGAGGTAAACTAGACCAGGTTTGCTTTTAGAGAGGAGAGAAGGCTGCAGATGCTCTGCAGGTGGCCCATTCCCTGATACATATATATAGATATATTTATTTATTTATCTATTTATTTATTTATTTATTTATTTATGTCACCTTTTGTTCACAGATATTACCTACCCAGTAGGAGCATGGCTTGTTAATTCTGGCTTATAATCACAACAGTTCACCAGACGAGGGGAAAAAGGTTTGAAAACCAGACTGTTGAAATCCTCCCCTTTCTCCACACACAGAGATAAAATGTTCCCACTCCAATATATCCAGCACATATCCCAGGTGCGGGCTTCAGCATCCTCCAACAGGAACACACAGCCCCTCTGCCTGGCCTTCCTTCTCTCTGGCCAGTCCAATCCACCAGCAATGTGTCTGTCCCTTCCCACTGTCCTCAATTCCCTGGACACTGGTATTTGTCATACCTGCACTGGTCTGTGCTGGGAATTCCTGAGTGGAGCCTGACACCTGAAGATGCCTGAGAAAGAGGAGTTCCCTAAAATTGTCTGTGTAATGCAGAGGTTTTTTGAAGGAAAGCTATGATCAGTGCACCCTCTCCCCACAAGAAGAGTACTTGCTGAGCCCCCAGAGAGACAGGAACACAGACTGTGTTGCAGAAAGTGCCAACTGTTTTATTCAATTTTAAACAGAGCATTACTGTATTCTAAGTCCATAATCTCTGCATGATCCTGCCTGTGCAGTCAAGGGCAGTAAGAATAGGAAATATAGCCACAGCTATGGCTTAAGCAGACTATATCCTTCCAGCAGAGCTCCATAGGGTTACAGCTGTGGCTGCCACTGACAGGGCTCGCTCATGTCCTGGGTCTAGCAGCACATTCATAATCCACTGGAGAAGAGGGAGGATCTTGGCCTGTCAGAGGCACATTTTGCATCTGCCCTTTATGCACCGCTCCCTTTTGAAAGATGCTGTAGAAACATTAGGGATTATTAGAGAGAATGAAACTGCGTGAGGGAGTATTAAATATTTATTCCCTTGTATTCTTCATTTGGATTATTTGAAAATCCTTTCCTTAATTGTCTTATTCTGCTCCCAAAAGTAGGGCTGTGCTGCTGGCTGTGGCTCCCACTCTTTATTGCTATTCTTCCTGATGTCTCCTGCAGAGCAAGGCCCAGGTCAGAACTGGGGCGGATTGCACAGGAGACCCTGTAGATACAAATGAGAAGACATGGTCCTTTTGCTGCTGCTACAAATTCGGACTATAAAAACAAACAGATGGAGCATGGCAAAACGGGTCACAGTGTACAATCAAAGTGATCAGGGCTGTTGCTGGCAGCCACAGGGGCAGCATAATTATAGGCTCTTTTTGCCTTTTTTTTTTTTTCCCTAAAGATACATTTCAATTGCCCACCAGTTGGAGTGTTTGCCTGCATTGGTCAGAGACAGAGAAGGATGTGCAGGGACACTTGGAAGGATAACAGCAGAGAGAGGAGATGGCAGGAGCGAGGAGCAATGGTCAGGATCAGGTAACCAGCAAACTAGACAGAGCCGAGGAGAAATAAGGCCACGTCCCAGATGCCGAGATGAGTAAGACAGCTGAGGAAGTGGTGTTGCTGGGCCTGCAAAAGGCTGAAGAAAGCTGCCAGGTTCAGTATTGCTCATTCCAATAGACTTCAAAGTCCTGGAGCCTCCATTTTGTGGTCCAAACCTTCTTTTGGCCAGAAACAAGCACAAATGTGTAAATGTTCTGTAGGACAACTACCTGCATACAGTTTTGTCCTTGACTCCTGGCCCAGGATTACCAAGCACAGTGAGAAAAGCCCCTGAGACTGCCTCCAGTTGTGTTGGAATGTGTAAGAGCACCAGAGTGTTCAAGCACAGTGCTGTGCATGGGACAAACATGGACCCAGGGGGATGAGATAGAAGGGAGTAAGGAAGGAATAAACTGGAGATTAACTCAGGTGAGAGGGAACATCTGAAGCAAGGAGGTGAAAGGATATGGGGAAATATCAAACTGAGGTGAATGGGAAGGCTCTGCACCCTCACTTCCAGCTGGGAAAGGCTGGCAAAGTCTGGTGGCCAGGAACTGAAGGGGACAGTGAGTGGAAAGCATGGAAAGAGCTGGAGAGGCAGAAGCTTACTGTGGTAATAAAGAGGAAAATGACAGATGAAAAAGAAAGCCCTAGAGAGGGATGAAACAAGTTCTTTAACTAATCAGCTTGTCCAGATGAGCAGGAGGGTTAATCCAGCTATGCTGGAGTGAAAAGGCTAAATACATGGGGCAGGGCCAGCCTGGCTGGAGAAGCACTGTCTAATTCCCCTCCAAGGGAGAAGGTAGGGGGGAAGGCAGAGCCAGGGCAGGGCTGTGAACGGCTCAAAGACCCAGAAGCTGGGGGTCTTCTCCTGCACTCTGAGGAGCATGTGGCTGCACAGTCACTATGTGGCTATGGCCTTCCCTGCCTGAGCAGCAGGCAGTGCAGAACTTTTCTTCACAGCTGGAAGAAGATGTTCCTCTTCAGGGCTCTCTTGTAGCTGCCTTTCTGCGTTTGTTCCTGGGCAAAACAGGAATTACACCTTGTAAAATCCACCTCAGGTATTATAGGGTAAATGATGTATTCACGCAGGGTATCTGGGCAGTGCAGCTGAAAAAGATCTTGACTCTCTGTGGTAGCTGGATATAGCTGCCCATGGGCTGGGCTATTGCCCCAGCTGCTCCTACAGGCATGGCGTGTGCTCAGGTAACTCCAGGGCATCTCAGTTTGGGGCTTCTCATTTCAAGCTATATTTGTACCCCTAGGACATGTAACCTGGCAGACAGGGGAAAGGAGGGATAGGTTAGAGTAGTTCACAGTGGATGTAATAATTATGGTTTTCGCAAATGATAATGGGTTTGGTTTGGTTATTCTCTTCTACAGAGTTCCCCTTCATTTCCCCAGAGAAAAGTTCAAGGACATAACCTCACTGCACCAGGGGAGGTTCAGACTGGACGTCAGGAGGAATTTCTTTACAGAAAAGGGTGCTAAGCATTGGAATGGACTGCCCAGGGACACAATGGAATCACCATCCCTGCAGGTGTTTAAGGAAAGTCTGGACATGGAACTCGTGGTTTGGTCTAGTTGACAAGGTGGTATTTGGTCATAGATTGGACTCAATGATCTCTGAGGTATTTTCCAACCTAAATGATTCTGTGTTTCTGTGATCCTGTGAATCCAAAGGGGTCCCATATCAATCACCCCGATGCCACTTCAGATTGACTTCAGATTTACATGAGGAATTGGCTGCTTCTACCAAGCAGGACAAAAACCGAAGGTGAGGGCACAGGAAGGAGCAATCTCCCAAGACAGAAAGGGGAAGGGAAAAGGCACTGCTTTTGGAAGGCCAGTTGCCAAAGAAGAAATCTGACAGTCAGTCGGTCTGCTATTTTTCTGACTCTGCAACAACCAAAGGGAAGAAATCCTCCAGCAGGAAATAGGGGAAGGAATAGTTATCATTTTATTGCTCTTTTGGTTTTTCTTTTTTCTCTGATACCTATTATCAGCTGTGTTGAAAAGGCAAAATTTACAATCCTGACTCAGGATATGGGCTGCATCCAGATCCATAACTATTCCTAATGCTGAAAGGTAAGATGTAGGAGATATAATTATTTTGTATTACGGTATTTTTTGCGTTTGCTGCAGGAGATGTGTCAGAGAACTGGAAGGCTGAATTCTGCTTTCCCCCACCCTGGAATACGTCCATCTATTGCCAGCAAGACTGCTGCTCATTTGCACCACGGCGAGCAGGAGCAGCTCTTTGGTACACAGCATTGTGGCTGGAGCGCGGTGGGCGGAACGACACAGTGATGGAGAGGAAACGTGGTCTGCAGCAGCTTGAGACAAAGTGCTGGATCTTAGTGACCAGAGGCTGCACCCCCTGTGTGCACAGGGGACAGGGCCCTGTGGGTGACTTTTAACACACAAGTCACTCACCGGTAGATAATGCACAATTTTCTAATAATGGAGCCAGAAGCTATACGCTGGAAATGTTTCTGAGCACAATGGCATGTTCTGTAGTTGCAGCCCAGGAGGCATGAAGCAGTGAATTAGGATGAGAATCTCAGCAAGAAATTCTCTCTCTGGGAGGCAGGCTGCAAGAGAGACAGCTCCTCTTATTGCTGTTATTACAGCCTCTGAAAGGTTATCAGACCTTCCCCATCCTGTTGTCCTGCCAGAGGGGATGGGTACCTGACTGCTGAGGAGTTCCCCACACTCAGCTGGCACAGGTCTTGTGTATTAAGTCATCATCCTCAGACCATCCCTGGCAATGAGCATATGAAGGGTATGGGAAAAGTGGGGAATCGTGCTTTCACTATCACCTGCAGGTGGATAATCCCTAAGGGATTACCTAAATTTGCCATTGTTGGTGATCCCCTGGACTTATCTTCTCTGCTCCAGGACTTACAAACAGTGAAAAACTGGTTAGAGAATTACTATGGTTTAGCCCCTTCCGTCACTGTCTGAGTTGTCAGAGCTCATGTGCAAACCTGGGTCAATACATTATCTGTCCTTCCTTCAAAGTATCTGCAGAGATAATACAAGCAATGTCATCCTTTTCTTACAAAGGGAAAAACAAAGGGCACACACTGGTTTTTTGTCTGATGTCAGCTGGTAAGTTGGTGACAGGGCTGGGAAACAAATTTTGCAGTCCTGATACAACTTCACCATCCTCATGACATGGTCCTTGCACTTTAATTAGAGGTGGCAGACAGCAGGTAAGAGGAATAAAAACCACAGGGATTTAAAAGAAAAAGCTCCGTCTTTATGTTTGGTCTTCAAGATTTTTGTGACAGTAAAGAACAACACTGAGGCAAAAATACCTGGACAGCACCAGCAGGGCTGTGCTGCAGGTGGATCTCTGTCAGTTTTGTGGGCGTGAAGAGGTTTAGAAGAGTACAGGTATGGGATGGCAAGAGATGGGGTACAGGCTGGCACTGGAAGCTGCATGGCTATAAACCACTCAGCAACAGCCAGTTAAGAAATGCAGCTGGACAGGTGTTCTGGAGCTGCCCCTAACCAGTAATCTAAGGTAACTAAGAGAACAAGAGCAAATACCTATCCGTACATAATACGTTTGGATGTAATGTGGGGTGGCAGACCAATGAAAAAAGAGCAAGGTATAGAAACAGATACATAAAATAGACCCCAGCAGGACGCTAGGGTGAGGAAGAAGGAACCATCAACATTAACATATTTTTCTGGTGAAGGACTGCAGATGTTGAAGACACACCATGACAAACTCCATCCCCTCCCACCAGAGAGAAACCACCACCATCAAGATCCAGAAGAGCAGTGGTGTTGCTGTGGCTCAGCCCACTTCGTGGCTGGACAACATGCAGTGGGTGGATTTCCCCGCCTATGACTCCGACCCGGGGGGCGGGTCGGGGGAGTAGAGCCGCCACCATCTAGGTGTCGCCCCTGCGACATCTCCTCCCCTCTTTCCAGACCCTTCTTCTGTTCCCCATTTTCTATTAGTTGCCTGTCATGTTTATTCATTACTTTCATTGCATATGCATTCTGGTCTGGAAAGTTCTTTTCTCTTCGGTTGTCGATTGGTTTCTGTTTTAAGTCCCTCCTTTGTATTCCCCTGATTTGTTATCTGTCATTCCCCATCAATTCCCTAGTGGTCTGTACCCCTTGTTCCTCCCCTTTTTGGTACCCCTCAAAAGGAGGCTTGTGGCCACGCCTCTTGCCTTTTTTCTTGCGCTCGCCCTTCAACGAGTTCGCCTGTTACCTTGTTTCTCCCTCGCGGGACAATAAAGTTGGAACTTAGAGCACAAGAAAGAGGTCCCTCAGCCCTTTATCGCCTCTCAGTTGCTCGGCAACAGCGGTGCTGCAGCCTGCCTGCTTGTGGGTCTCCTGCAGGGAGCCAACAGCTGCTGACAGGGCAGGTGCTGTCTTCCCGTCGACCGGGACACCAGACCTTGTCCCCTGCCGTGGCCTCCGGGCGGCCAGTGGCCAAAGCGACACAGTGGAAAGGGGAGCATAGGAGCAGGAAAAGGGGTGCCAACTGAGAAGTTTTAAAGTGTATTATTACTACTATTGAGGGCTTTCTTCTGTACAGAGGTATGCTTCCTTTTTGTGTTGCAGTCAGATCCTGGAGTGTTATTCTTGGATTACACTGTTAAGACTTCGATTATACTAGCAACGGATTCTTGGGTTTAAATACATATAAAAAAATATATGTACATGTGCGCGCATTTCCGTTGTGCCTATAAACAAGAACTTGGATGTAAAATTTGATTTAAACTTCCTGCAGATGGAAGATTATTCTGGAATTTAAATTTAGTCTTTTTGCTACAGTCTAACTAATGCATTCAGCCCACAGGAAAATCCAAAGAGGTATTCCATCACTAAAAGAAGAAAACTGGAAACTGGAAAGAATTTAAAAGGTAAACTTTAACTGCTCCTTTTTTTTTTTTTTTTTTTAAGAGAATTGAACAGAAGGTATGTTTCAGAGTGACCCCTGCACTTTCTCTGAAAAGACATGGTTAGATCTAGGTGAACAAGAGCAAGAATCATCCGCGTAGGAGCTTAAATGGAATAGTCCTCAGTCTTGTGCAAATTGAAACATATGTCATGTAGCCAAAATAAATTCCCTAATACTCCTTAGTTATTTTGACACTTAAATCCTCTATCACATGCTTCTGAGAGTTCTTCTGTCTGGTGCTGGGAGGAGCCCAAGTACATTTGAGCAAGATGTGCCAGGGTCTGCAGTGGGTTTTCCAGGACAAAAGTGACTTATAAAGATTTTGCCCTGTTGCACTTCAGTGGCTGAGTAAGGGTCTATTTTCGAATAAAGGAGGCATAACTACAAACACATCCTAACACCAGCGCTTCATTTAAGATTGTTCTTCCAGATTACCTCAGGAGCACGGCATCCTTACTGCCTTGTAGGAGACTGCTCCCTAACCTTAACAGCTCTCATCACAAATCTCCATGGTTCATGAAGTCTGGTTGGGTTTCAGTGCTGTGTAAACTGGCTGCAGTGAAGGCAGGGACTCAGAGCTGGTGCATTTTTATTTTTGCAGACACCCTCTCTCCTTCTTGAACTCACTGCCGAGGAGGCAAGTGGCTGTGGGGGTCATTAGATCTGTTTGCTATCCATCCTCTGCTCTGGTCCTCCTTGCTCTTTCCCTGGTGGTTCCACTGATGCTGAGATGCCGTGCAGGGCGGGCTGAAGCACTGCCTCTGTGTGAGCGGGTGCCTGGGGATTGCTGTACGTGCTGGGCACCTTCTCTGCTGCTCCCCTCTCCCTCCTGAAAGCAGCAAGCCAGATGGCCGAGCCTCTCCCGCCTCGTGAGCAGCCACCCGAGCATTTGAACTGTGCACCCTGTCACTGTAGCTGTGTGTGGGAGTGGGAGAAAGGCAGGAAACATAATGTTTGAGCTTATCAGAGAGACTCGGTCTGATCACAGTTGAAATGGACAACATTTGTACACAGAATGAGCACGCGCCTGCAACGCCGCATGCATTAACCATGAGGTGGGGAGCAGGGGGATCCCAGTGGCTGCTAGATATTGGCTCACTCAGATGGAGAACTGCTTCGGCTCTTCCTTTTGAAGTGTCTGATGGAAGGCTGTGGTGCTTGGTGGTCAGCAGAGCCAGGCAGTGCTTGAGAGAGTCAGGCTCTACCCTTAGCCCTGCTGCTGACTTGCTGAGTGACTTCGCACACACCTGGTCAGCACCACCCATTAGTCATCTGGCTGCATCATTTTGGGGGGGCTGGCCACATGGGACCCCGATGTTTGCTGGGTGTCCTTCCTTTCATACTGGACACCCACTGCAGCAGTAATTGGGCTTTTAAAACAAGCCTTTCTCCTTGTGCCACATTGTACCACTTGTCAGCCAGCTTGAGAGGGAATGAGCACTTGTCAGCATGCAGAGCCTTCCTGGCAGCTTGAGTGCATGCATACATGTGCCTGGGAAGAGCTGCTAGGCAGTAGCTTACACTTCTCAAAAGAGAAACCATGTGCTATCTCAGAAAGGTCTTCTTAAATCTCTAGGTAAATAAAGACTCTAATGTCTGTTATCTGACTTCACAGCCTTTCAGTTTCATTAAGTTAATAGCCTCCATCAAGGGGCCAGCCCAGATGCTTGCAGTTGATTTAAAATGTGTGAATTCATCAATCTTAAATTGCTCTTCAAGCAAAGTCAGTGTACTACACCCTGGGGACACATGGAAACCCTAATGCTCAGTGCAGGACTTTGATACCAGCACGACAGGGACCAGATAACCAGGGTCCTTTGTGCAGTCCTTATCTGGGCTTTTTCAGCTGAGAACTTCCCTTGCTGTACTGGTTGGCCACGTTTCCCTGGTAGACAGTGGGATGTTTTGTTTTTGCAGGCAAGATGCTAAGCAGACAGTCATGGGGGGGCTGTGCTTGCAGACAATTATTTAGGGAAGCATGAGCAGAGGTGGACAGGTCTGGAAGATGGGTCAGATAAGCATTTTCTGTGTCAGCTTTTTAGTTTAGGTCTGTCCAAATTAGCTTCGACTCTGACAAAGATAACGTTCTCTTCTCTCACCACATAAAGAAGGCTAAGGCATCTTTGTATTGCCTACAGGCTTTGAGAAATTATTCTTGCACAGACAGCAGTGTGGCTCCTTGCTGTAGGATTTCTATGGAGATGCAATTGCTGGGACCTTGGACAAGGGACAACAAGGATCCTAGAGAAACCTTGGAAAGATTATTATTCCTAATTTAGTTAGACATACCAACAACACAAAACTATGTGCCGTTTGGATAGGCCTAGGCTCATGTACTTTTAGATCTGGACCAGCAGGTGAGGCCTCAGCTGGCTTTTGGTGACCCACAGGCACCGATATCTTGTTGCCCATCAGGACATCATGAAAACAATTGGCATTACAAATCCCTTGCTTAGCTCATGGCGAGGACTTTTAGAAGAGAAGCCAAGCTCATGTATGAATACATAGGGTAAAACATTAATTATAACTCACCTTTAGTTATTTCAGTTGAAATGAAGAGAACACGTTTCTGCTGACAAACCTTGTCCTAACTTGATTGAGACTTAACATTTTTCACCCCTTCACTTCTGTATGTGTGCACATTGTTCTGACCAGCTGGATGATTGAGACCTAGAAGAGAGATCACTGCAACCTAGCAGAGGTCCCTCCCTGTTGACACTGAGACATCTTGGTACTTGTACATGAAGCTCATACTGCCACTATCAATACTAGGGATATAAAAGTCATCATTGTTTTGTCAAGATCCTTTCAAGATCTATCTCTTTTGTAGAAATTCTCCTCCTTCAGTCTCAGTTCACTACATGGATTCAGAGGCTCAGTCTGGGTTTCCGGGTGCACTGCAGAAACAGAGTCAAACTGCAGACAGAGCAGAAGCTCTGCGGTGACTTCAGTCTTGGGCCCCTTGGGCTATTGGTATTGCATCTTTCAACAGGAACAGTGAAACTAAAAATGAATTGGAAGAAGAGAGAGAGAGAGAAAGGGAGGGAAGGGGTGAGAGGCAGCCAATTCCATATAAATCCACATGCAAAGCTCATTATGTGAGCTCCAGACGGTTTCTGAAAATGTCCAGACAGAAGAGGAAGAGTGGTTTGTGCCTGTGTTTTTTACCCCAGCTCTTCCTAATTTGTCGTTTGTAATGATATCTTTTTTATTCTTGGATGCTTTTCCTCCTTGCAGAGTCCTTGGTATTGCCTGCATTTCATAGCAAGGTCCTCATCACATCAAGAATTCATAATCATCCAAAAATATTCAATAGGAATATAAAATATTTACATGTGAAAGACTGTAAGACAGAATGAATCACTTGTGTTACTCGGTTGGAAATTGTTCACTTAGGGAGGGCATGAATTTTGCCAGGGCACAAGGTAGTGTGATTCTGGATGAGCACTGTGGGTACGGTGTGGATGAGACCCCAGGCTGGTCCTTGTAGCTCCAGTCCTTGGCTGCTCTGTGGTGCGTGCGGGTGGCTGGGAGCCAGGCCCAGTGTCTCTTCCAGGATCGGGCAGGCTCCAGGTGTCTTCGCACAGAGAGCCAGACCTTGTTCTGCTGAGCGCAAAGTAACAATACAAGACAGAAGGAGGCCAGGTGGCCAGGCTTGATTCAGGCTTGATCTGACATAACCCCTATTTACCACCCAGATTCTCACCTTCTTTAAAGTGCCTTGCTGATTCTTTTTCAGCAAAGGTTCACTTCCAATATCCTTTATTTCTTTGCTGAATCTGGCCTGTGCATGTACCTTTCTCCTGCAGAGCGAAATCCCAACAGAGGCTGTCCCCAGTCTTAGTCTCTTTTCTAAGCTCTGCTCATGCTCTGACTCTCTTGAGCCAGCCCTTCTCCTGTACAGACTCATCAAGACTGTTGCATCCTCTTGTAATCATCCTCTTTTTTGATAACTGCATCTGGATGCTGCATTGTTGTCATGGCATGGTCCGGGAGGAATAAAATGACTTTGGCAAGTGACCCGAGGGCACGTCCACACTCCACAGTGCACTGCTGTGCTGAAGTGCTGAATGAGCCCAGCAGCAGGGAGTTGCATGGAAACATTAGGTTGGGTCATGGGAGCAGCATAGCAATGCCAGTAGACTGCTCCCAGCAGGACCAGCTCCCTGGAGCCAGCACCACACAGTGAAGCTCCAGTGCCTTTGAAACCAAAGCGAGGTCATGACGTGCAAGCCTGGAAATTTCCGCCTGAGATGCACTGCATGATGGACATACGCTCTGTAGTGTGAGAGCAGAAGATGCCCTCGGTTTTTGGGCACGCAGTCTAGGATCCATCCATGTGCACTATCACAGCAATAAATAAATCAGTTGTAATTCCCTGACTGAACACACTCGGCTACTGCTTGACACTAAGTTCCTTTCATAAACCAAATGTATAGAATTAAATGGCGGGAACCCAAAGGCTAACCAAACTGGATCATGTCTGGGACGGTAGTCTTGGCCATTTTATATACTGGCAATGCCCTTTTGAAGCTAAGGGCGTTCAGGGCGCCTCTCTGGAGGAAGCTATTGAGCACAGGTCTGTTCCAGCACAAGAACAGGTAGCATGAAAGGAGTCCGATAGGAAAGGGTGTATGGTAATTGCTGCTGACTATTGGAGTGATTTGTAAATACATGACTTCAAAACAGAAAGAAAAGGCATCTCTGTAAACCGGTCATCTCTAGTGTACTTTCTACTCCCACTCTCATTCATGTACTAGTGTGAGGGTGGTGAGGCAGCAGAACAGGTTGCCCAGGGAAGCTGTGGATGCCCCAACCCTGGAAGTGTTCAAGGCCAGGTTGGATGGAGTTCTGAGCAATCTGTTCTAGTGGAAGGTTGCCCATGACAGGGAGGTTGGAACGAGATGGTCTTTAAGGTCCCTTCCAACCCAAGCTGTTCTGTGAGTCTGTGATTCTACAAACAGAAACAGCTGTCAGAGTTCTTCTCATGAGGCTAAGCAGGCTCCTGTTTTCATGTGTTTGTTGATTTGACTTTGACAGAGAGAAGGACCCATTCTGGAAGAAACAACCTCATGTTACAATATGAAGGCAATAAATCCTGTCAATACTCAAGGGGAAAAGGGGCTAAGAGGAGATTGGAATTCCCAGAAATCCATGTTATGCAGGATTTGAAGCACTCCTCCTGCTGCAGTGGTATGGGACCAGTATCCTGTCACGGACAAAGATTCATCGGTAGCTGAATTTTACTCAACCAGTCCCCGAGAAGAATTTAAGGGCTTGGACTAGAAGGTAGGGAGGAATTTAGACTCATTTCTCTTCATTTAGACTCACCCACTGTGAGCTTGGGCAAGTCACCTAATCCCCCTGTGCCTCAATTCTCTCTGTTTAAACAAATGCAAAATTGCCATGATAAGTTCTAAGGGTGCTCTGCTGGTAAAAAGGTGGTGGTCATTCGGACAATACCTGTAGTGCATTAGCATCAGAGCAAGGAAAAGAACATTGTTTTTCAGGATGCTTCTAGGAGGGAAATCACTGTTCCACAGAAATTGCTATCTGATATTTTCTCAGCATCTTCCCTGCAGATTTCAAACTTTCTCGTTGCCCTTTCTCTAATGAAGTGTGGGAGCCTGGAAGATGCACATGCATATCTTCACATTCACACACAGAGAGGTTTTTTTCTACAATGTCAGTAAAGAAGAGACTGTGCAGCAAAATGGAAAAGACCTAGGGATTTATATTTAAGAGCAGGAGGAGAATAGGGGCAGTGGAAATCACTCAAGAATATATTATAATGAAAAATCCTGTGTTGACAGAGGGATGAACTAGGTGACCTAATAAAAACTGTTGTTACAGATTTTTTCACTTCTGTCACACAATAGAGGACTTCAGTCTCCAGAGCTGTCAATCCAACAGCTTTCACTGGCAGAAGTATTCACTCAAAAATAATCCTGGTGAAAGGAAAGAACCTCAGTTAACTGCTTGCCTGGGGCAGATAGAATGCAGCCAGGAGGCTTGTTCGGCAAGTAATTATAAATGCACTTTTGCTGCCCAGGTGGAGGAAGCACAGCTTAAGCTTTTACTCATTAACATCATTAAAATTTCCATTTCAGCTGTTGCTCTGGCATTGACAGTGTTTGCAAAATTGTGACCAGGTCAAGTCAAAATTGGCAGTGAGGCTGATGCTGGGTGCCATGAGTTCAATTGCTTAAAAGAGCCAAAAAACCACCGATAGAAATGTTAAATGATTCAACTCTACCTCCATGCACTTTAGATGACAGGAAGGTTGGCCTTGATGACAGAAAGAAATAGAGGAAAAGAAGGTTCAAGAACACAGGAAATGCCATGTCTGATCTGGGCAATTATCCATTTTTTTGGTATTTTGTCTTTGATATTGATGGGTACCAGAAGTTACAAAGGAAGGCTCACAGGATCTCATGCTGAACAGTTAAGGATAACCATTGCTTAGGGAAATAGCTTCCCTAGCACCCTCATTAGTGGTTGGCTGACATGCTGTAGTGTGAAGCTGTGAAGCTTTTATATTCATCATTTGTATCTTAACTTCTTCTATTGTAAATCTGGAAAATTTCAATATCCACAAATATCTCTTTCTTATTTGAATCCTTCCACACCCTGCACCTCAGAGATATCTTATAGCAGAGATTTCCACAGGTGAATGAGGACGCCTGAGGAAAAGTATTCCCTTTGATGGAATACTTTCCCTATCTTTCAGTTTAATGAGATGTGCCTTTGGTGCTAGAGTGTGAAAGACAAGGTAAATAGGAACACTGAATTTTCTTTTCTGCATAATTTATTCTAACTATTTTGAATGCCTATTTTATTCATAAGATTTCTAAACTAAATACACCTGCCATTTAATTTGCTTCCTACACAGAAGTCATGTTATTCCTTGAAACAATTGTGTTGACTGTTTCTGGGCCCGGTTGATTTCTGCTATAATTTTCTTTGAATACAGAACTGAACACAGCATTCTGGACATAATGCTCTCTCATACTGATCTCACACCATTTTTAGTAAGAAACTCCACCCTATTCCCTATGCATGCCCCAACGAATGGAGAGCACTGTTTGACTGAGGAGGAGCATGGTGCTACCAGGATGTAGACTGCAGCCTCGGAAGATTTCAGACCTTTCTGATTTTGAACCTAGGAACATACAGATACTTTAAATGAATCCTTCCAACATGTATTTGTTACCAGGAAACTTTGCACCCTTATGTGGTTGATTACTCACATCTTTCTCTAGGTTTGACAAAGAATATTTACCATTTGCAAGTACCTCCACCTCACTGACTATTTGCCATTACCACATTGTCCATTAATCTACAAACTGACAGAGATATTTCTAGGAGATAGATGCATGCTGCTACTAGTATTTTTCTGCATTGGAAATGGCAGACTTCACACTAAATTACGTAGTTGTTTTTTTGGATGCTTAGCCAGCTTGTCTGTTTGCCACGGCATGATGTTCTCATTAATAGAGTACCTGATTGCCTACTCTCTTGTTTGGATCCTGTCGAGAATGCTTTGAAAATCCAAGTGAAAACAGGCAGATAATTTTCATTTGTCCCGTGTTTGCTGACACGCTCAAAGAGTGCTAATAGAATGAAGTGGTTTTGCAAATGCCCTTCCAGAGTCCCTGTTGTATCTGCAACTTTCATATATTTTGTCAATCTGGTCTTGTTTTTCATCGCAGGTAACTAACACTTCCTGCTCTGCTTTCCCAAACATCTGCTGCAGAGGGGTGCTGCAACGTCTGCCACCCCCTGATTCTCCTTAGAGCTGATATCAGCCAGGCTGCATACTTTCTGTAGCAGCTTCTTTCTTAAATTCATTTGGACCGTCAGATGTACTGTGTGACTTTTGTCAAATTGCTTAGCTATTCTGTCTTGCTGTTTCCCCTCCTTCCCCTTTGTATAACAAGGTGCAAGCAGTTATTTCCCTCACAGTTGGTTGGAGAAAGTTGCTTCATTCATTTTTGTAAAGTTCTTCGAGTTCTTCAGAAGGAAGTTGCTGCAATAGTGCAAAGTACTATTATTCCAGGACTTACACAGTATTCCTAAAAATACATATTTATGTATATATACTGGAAAATTTCAGTCCACCTTTAAAAATGAGAGTGAGTTCTATATGAAATGATTCTGTGATCAGCTCTGTTTCCAATGCATTTGCATGATACTATGCTTAGGAAAGAATTGCCTCTATTTGGATGGATGCTCTAGATTAATTGCTTTATCCTATCCTTTCTCTACAAACATCCCTTACATGTTAATATGTAATAACAAAAGGATTATGATCCCAGGCCAACAGCAACTTCTGATTTCATTTTTTTTTTTCATATAATCTTTTCCTGTTGTTTGGGGTTTTTTTGGTTGTTTGGTTTTTTGTTTTTTGTTTTTTAATTCCATTTTAATGCCTTTCTTTTCCCTTTCTGTTTGTTTCTGCTTGCTGGGTAGATTATGTGTTTTCCCCCCTGAATCTCCAGTGAAGATGAAATAAGGATAGGATTTTTGCATTTGCTTATGCCTACACTCTCACAGCAGCATCCATGACAGTGTTCAGGAAACAGGATTTACTCTGCCACTGTACACACTGGTTCCTGAAAGTTACTCTAGACCTAATCAACATCCCTCATGCAGAACCTCCTCACATTATTCTTCTGTTGCTAATGGTGTGTTCCAATAATCCCTCCTTCGTATTTACACGTTGCCAAACAACTACCTTTTGACCCCAGAAGAAATTTCTTTTCCGTTGTCATCTCTACCTCTCTGATAATTGCTGTGGCAATTTTTCCTGAGACACTTTCTTGCTATGTGTTAGAGACACTGATGACCATCAGGTCAGATCCCTGAAAACATATTGCTCATTAATCAGGTGAATAGGCCTGTTGCCATTCTCTGAGTCTCAGAGAGATGTCCAGTCAGTATAGATGATCTTCCATCCAGCTACACCCATCTCTGGGGCTTCTTCCAGGAGCCATTTCTCAGCTGATGGCTCTTAAAACTGGAAAATGAGTGGCTTGTTCGCCCTGAAGTCCACCCACTCTGTCTGGGCTATCACCCCCAGCAACCACGATTAATTGCGATTAACAAATCGTATTGGCACTGCTTCATCACACAGCACTGCCCAAGATCACACTGCAGTTTAAGAAGTTTGTTCCACCCTCAAGGCTTAGCCTGGCCCTTGCTCCACAATAGCTCAGCACTTTGATTTTCCTCCAGTACTCTGCAGCAGCTTTCCAGACCACATGTTATTTCATGTTGCTCGAGAGAGGAAGTTCCAGTTCTTGCATCAAGGGTTTATTGATGTGCTCAGACGCTCTGGGTTGGCTGCAGCGAGACCCTCTGCTCCCGAGGTGCCTCTGCCACATGCTCTCCTTCTCACACCCAGCCAAGCCACACAACCCTCAGGGACTGGCCAGCATTAGCTCAGCAGTTGCCTTTTATAGCTTTTTGTGGTAACTCAGTAAATAATACCCTCATCCAAGCTCCTTGAAAAAATGTTTTCTGATCCATCCATCCCTCTCGCAAGTGGGATAGATGGAAGCAGGAAAGGCCAGGTGTCTGTGCCACCACGAGGCGATTTGTGAACTGTATTTTGTCTGTTTACTTGAAAGCACAAAATTTGTCACTTGTGTGAGTAATTTACTGCTAATTATGAGCTTACAATCTGCAGATAGAAAAATCAGAGCCAATGAGCATTTTCAGAGGAAAAGGAAAATTACTCCAAGTGCTATGTAATTATGCACTTAGCTGGGACTTGCTCCTGAGCCTTTGAGGAACACTGGTTTTCAACTTGAGCAAGTTTACATACAATTGCTTTAACATGTGTGTGGGAAGGGAGGGTAGCATATGCCAGAGAGAGCAAAAACCCAGAAGACTAATGGCAGAAAACCCAGGAGGATAGGACCCAAGGTGGTAAGCAGCTAAAATTTCCCTCTCAAAGCCCAGCAGAGTGATAATTCTTGGCTGAGACTGAGCACCACTGTGCACCACTGCTTTACATCCTGCAACCCATTCACCTTTTGCTATTCCAGCCCTTAACTCCTCAGGCACAGGTCTTCCCCTCCTGTGGCCCATGTCACAGCCAGCTTCTTCCCATCCCAAGCTCATGAATGCGCTCTGCTAAACTCATCCCCATATGCTGTACCTAGCCAGTGAGCACAAACAATGGAAAGTAAAACCTCATTTTCATTCCTGACTTAATGCAACATTGAACTGGGGTCATCAGAGCTGCCAGACCAGTGGGCTAATCTCCTGCAGCACAAAACTGTGCAGCCAGCAGCTGGGCTTTGTTAATGGCCTACACTACAGCTTCATTTTGTGTCTCCTCTGCAAGAAAGAGAGAATCCAAAATATTTCAGTGGATTAAGTCACACAGCTAAGTTCATAGTCTAAGGGCAAAGAAGTGGGAGCCAGAGAGGTAAGAGATGTTGTCAGCTGAGATTTGAAATGGGATGAAGAGTCAGTAAGGCAGGGAGCTACAGGAAGGAAAATGTTGAATACTTAATTGAATTTGTGTGAGTGATTCCTCAATGATAAACTAGGGATAGGTAAAGCAGAGAAATTAGAGATGGAAAAGACTTACTAGGTTCTCTAGCCCATAAAACAGTTCAGATAAAATAACAGTCTTTCCTGCTCACACGTACCCCCACTCTCATTCATTACTGCTCATTCTCCATTTTGCCTACATGTATTAACACCCTAGATTTCACTTGCTTTTCAAACCTACAGGAAGTATTTTCAGAAGTTTTTATTACTCATAATTTTTCTTTAAATTAAGAGAATGTTGTGCAGAATTAATTAGCATCCTCGGAGATGGGTGTTCTTTGCTTATTCCTACTAACAGAGCAGAAGCAACAGGCATTTGTGCCTCCTTTGCTGTCTGTCCCTTCCGCTGCAAAACAGCTTTCCCTGCATGTGGAGTGGAGACTGAACTGAGCAGGAGCCTGAGGCTGCCTGTTGAGATCCCTAGCTTGGCAGGCATCTCAGTGCCAAACAGGGCTTCTGTTTCTGCTACGCAGACATTTATCTACCTGGAAATGGGCAGACAACCCAGACAAAAATCATTAGGCACAGGCCTCTAAGAGCCATAAAATAATCAGGATTAAGGCTTCCTGCTGAGTCAGTCACAGGAATGGTTTCTGGGCACCAGAGCTCTGTTGTTACACAGGGATAATCATCCCTGGACCCACGTAGAGCTCTTGCCAACGGCTCCAGCCACTCGCAGAAATCTGGTTAACTTTCGCAGCAGTTTTATCTGGGAGCCTGTGGGAAGGGCTGTGCCAGTCCTCCTGGGCATCTTTCATGAGCCAGAGTCTGTCTGGGAGGCTCTGGGTCTGCACAGCAGAGCATATATGTTTGGGCACTAAGCAGAATCTACAGGGATATTTTTGGTTTTCCCAAGACAATAATCAGCCTCTGGATAAAGTGTCATCTGTGAGGTTTCACTGCAGAAATATGAATGACTTAAACAGTTCTTCTCCTTCCCACTCATCAGAAGGGTAGTTTGGAACAATGCCAGCTTCACTGGGGACAAGCTAACACAATAAACTAACTTTTCATTAACAGTGGTCTGAAATTTTTAATCTGCTTCATTCATGTTTGCTCCAATTTTGCCTTCTACTTTGTACCCACTCAGGATGAGTGAGGTGAGCTGCCAGGTCTACCTGGAGAAGAAGAAATTTTAAGCAATTATTGCAGGAGAATGATGAGATGTTAAATTTAGGTTCATAGAAAAAGTACTTGAGGAACTAGTCCGAGATCAGGAGCCCACTGGGAGATGACCTCCCCATCCAAACCTGTTTCCATTTTGTGCAGTGTCTCCTTTCAAAAAACTGGCCGCACAAGGGGAACCATGGACCAGATTTATTCCAGTAACTTCAAACTGTAGGTGCATTTGCGAGAAGAACGATCTGCCCATTAATGGCCTGAAAGAAAGGACAAATTAATTGAATGAATGATTGATTATGAATTATTCTCCCAGTCCTTCAAATCTCCAAATGCAGTGTGAGTCCTTTCTAACCCAATCTCCTCTTCAAATCTTCTCCCCTTTAAAAAGCTGTTGTATTATTTGCCTCAATTATTCATGTGCTGAAATAAACGTGTTGGTTATGGAGCTGTCCCATCTCCCTTTCCTTCTGCTGAAAATACTATTTCACTTTAAGGCGACAGTTATATAATTTAACCCTTGCCTTTCATTATTAATGAATTTTAACATGAAATATGTAGGCTTTTTCCCTATTCTGCCATATAGAACACTGGCCATAATTATGTCAGACCGAATTTTTTTCTTGTTTTTTTGAAGAAGTACCTATTAGAAACTGTCCTCCATGGTACTGACAGAGGAAGTTTAAATGCATGAGTTATTCTGCCTCCTTATTTTTAGCCTTCTTGTTGGCCATTTTCAGTAACAGACCTTTCCAGTGCCTTATGGCCCCTTGGCTTGGGTCCTACTGCTCTTTCTGGGGTGACGGATCTCTGCCCCTGCCAGCAATTCTGATAAAATCAACAGACACAATAGTGAAGGTGAGTTTGGCCAGACGCATTCCTGAGTTCCCTCATGAATTTTCTCACTTGAGACGAGGCTATGGTCTGTGTTTTACATGTCTGAAACGGAGCATGGGAAAATCATATGCCCACTCACAGTGCTGGCAACAGCACCTAGAATTTCTTGTGACCAGGTCACCTCTTTTCATGGGACCACCCTCCTTTCCACAGCTGTCAGTCCCCCAGGACCTGGAGCTTCCCCCACAGATTGTCTCTTCCACCCCTGGTGCCTGTATGCTGCTACCCTCTTTTCCCCTGCTTTCCAGTGTGATTATTCTCACTCCTGTTTGCACACACAGATGGAGCTCAATGGATCCCTAATAGCGTCATTTACTTAATTAACATGTAATTAGCTTAATGAATATTTTAACCTCATTATGTAGTTACTCGTCTTTATCTGTTGTGGGTAAGTCTAGTGCCCAGCTCTGGATTTTTATGAGGACAAGCCAAATTAGTCCAGTTTTCCAGTTATGTTCAAGAGGCCTCTTTATATGGTCCTTTCTCCCTCCCTTTACACGTCACATTTATGATGGAAGGGCTGGTGTTTATGGAAGCAGAACATGTCTTTTTCATCTTCTCCTGAAGAAATTTCCTTAGGGATGAGACAGAAGCAGAGGGTGGTGATGTTGAATTCTTGTGAGCGGATACGTGGTGTTTCTGCTGACTTGGTCAGGATGAAAGCTCTACCTATGGGACAGGCTTTCCTGGCAGAGACATCTCCCAGCTGTGTGTCTTTCCTGTTTTCAGCCTGCTGTATGGTGTACTGCTGTGGTGCTCACTTCACACTTGGCAAACGCCCTTCTCCATCACGTTTCTCACACTCAGGATTTGTACCTTGGCAGAAGCATTATCTGTGCCATGCAATCATGGGATGGTTGTCTATCAAGCCACTGACCAGCACGTGGAAAAGTGTCTGAGGCTGGCAAAGAAACCACAGTCCTTTGGGCTCAGATGAGGGAGGAGGTAGACCCTTGCCCAGAAGTTCTGTAGCAGGAATGGAGCAAGGAAGGGTGTCTGCCTTACCTCAAGCAATCTTGTTGGCACATTTCACCCTCTTCTTCCAGGCAGGTATCTTGGCAAAGCTTGACAGGTGCCTGCCTTAATGTGAAGTTCCCATTACTTCCTTCTCCAGGCAACCAGCTTGTAACTGCAGCTAGGGGTGGGGGGAAAAACGTGTGGGTGGGGAAAGAAAATTTGCTTCAGTTAAGAGTGACCTTTTGAGCTGATTGTAAAGCAATATGAAAATGAGACTTGCTCAGTCTTACTGGATGGGCAGAGCAACATCCTAATAGATGATGTCATCATTCGCTAATTGGGAATTAGAATGTGTGAGGGAAGATCTCACTCCCACCATCTTCTGGGAAGAAAACAAAACACTTCTCTGTGTGCACTTGTTTACTGCTGTCATCCCAGCAGCCCCCCTCACTGACTCTTCCTTCTTGTTACCACCTGGGGAAGGCAGCCATGCTTCCTGCCCCATGGAGGCCTGGGGAAGCAGGCTGGGAAGTCATTTGGTCTCAGTGGGAATCCACACAGAAAGAGAGGAATGGACTTCAAAGACCTTAACAAAAAGAAAATATCTCTGGGAAAATGCCATTGGAAAGTTAAGAAAGCACTGAGCACTATTTCCTTCAGGCTATGTTTTTGTTGTTTTGAGTCAGCAAGGTTAACCAGAGAAATAGAGCAGAAAGCTGAGATTATTGGGAATGGCTAGTTGGGTTTTCAAAGCCTTCCCATATACTTTAAAGAAAAACAACAAGCTTTACTGACGCAATGCATACTCCTCCCTTCTTAACCCAAAACTGGCTGTGCAGAGAAGAAGAGAAGTGAAATACTAAGGGGGTGTTAGCAAAGAACAAGAACAGAAATAATGAGGGGTGTCTTAAAGAGCTCCTCCACAATGCCAAGGGTCTGTCCATCAGGGCTGTCATGTGTTCTTGTTGAGGCTGCATCTTTTGACAGGGTCCACCTCCCCACCAAGGCAGACCCTGAGGTCTCAGTCAGCTCTTTCCATCTCTGGCTCTGCATGTCATGTTTGAATTCTGTCGAGGTATCGCCCGGCTCCTGTCCTCACAGAGCAGCAGCCGTGTTCAATGAGGTAATGAGCTGAGAAGATTTGTGGGTGTGCATATTGCAGCAGGGTCAGCCCACGCAATCCATGTAAAGAGCACTAAGCCTGCATTATTTGTCTTAATCTGGCTCTCTTACAGAAGCAGCTGTTACTGGGCCTGAATATTTTATTGACAGGACAAACACAGCTAGAACAGGCATCCATCCCAAAGTCAAGTGGACAGACTCCTATTGCTCAGTGCTGTGATTGCTGAAGCCTAAGAATTGGGTTAACATTCACTTGTCCTCATCCTTTGGCTTGACTGAAGCAGCCCTGTGTTGCAGGATTGATTCAGTCCCCATTTCATCCTGTAGCTACCATGAATAGTTCCCTCTTCTTCCCCAGCCCTAGGGAGGGGAAGGCACCCTGTGCCCTCACTGAAGGTGAAAGAGGAGTATCTTTCCAGAGACAGAAGAGGTGAGTGATAAGATCCACGTGTTGCAAAACTTGAAGACTGTGATCTCTGCTTGTCGTTGATTCCTACATGGGGCTTCCCAAAATGTTCCTGCTAATGTGGTGTACCTGAGCCAAATTCTCAGCCGGGGTAAACTGAAGTAGAATAGTCAAGTAACTGACTCCAGTGGAATTGAGACACTTTAGTTCCAGGCAAATATTTTTACCTCAAGACACAAGGCAAGACATCCAGTCAGAAAAGGACTAGGCGTGTTGCTGCTGCTGGAGACAGGGCTGTATCCAGCTGGCAATATTTGTGCATGTGCCAAAGGGAGCAAATACCTCCACTCCTCTAGGTCAGGAGACCAAAGGCCTTCATTTTGGGTGTGAAGATCCCACCGTGTAAACTGTTTCATGATCCTTGGGTGTGACTCCAGAGCCAGCTGGAACCCTTTGTGTGTGTAGCACATGTGAATCTGACCCAATAGACTTTTTGTTCCTTCATAAGTGATTTTGGGTTGTCTTTGTAGAAAGTTCACAGGGATTCCATCTTCATAGCCCTGCACTACATCAGCTGGCATGCTCAGAAGGTACCAAGGGCTGGCATCCTCATTGCTGGTCCTGGCTGGGGAATAATGGCAGAGCCCTATATGAGAAGCTGTTCTTCTCTTACCCTCTTGATAGAGAGATGATGAGATGATTTTATTCACCAGGGTTGTCAATCCGACACGTTTCAGCAGCAGGAATTCTGTTTCGAATAAAACAATAGACCCAAAGTTGATAATCAGATGCAAATTATGTACCAGTATGCAGAAGACAAAGATAAGATTTGCATAAAATGTTTGTGTGACAGCAGCTAAGTATCCCTAATTTTTCCCCAGAAGGTATCAAAGAACAGAAAGCAATAATTCCTCACCCAGCTCGTCTCCTCTCCTTTACCACAGCCCTCAGCCTGCAGTCCTGTATTTGAAGGCAGACACATGTATCAGAGAGGTGCCCCTTTCCTTCCCAGATGCTGAAGGGAGCAGCCTGCTGCAGGGAAGCTCAGGTCAGGCTTGGTGGCAGAGACAGCACTGTTTGTTTGTTTCCTCAGGAATCTCTATTCCTGAAGGGGAAGCCATTAGCTAATAAGGTGAACTGAATTTGCTACTGCTTTTCTGTATTTACAGAGCTTGTTCAACAACTGCTCTCCGTGGAGCTTAAAATAGTCTTTTGAGGATAGGAAACATCTCAGCTTCAATCCAACAGCTAAGTCTTCTGTAAAAAAAAGCAATCTGGGGTGCCAATGCTGGCATAGTTTCTCTTTTGCAAGCAGGCAAGAGCTTCTCACACAGTGGATACAGTGGATATGTGCTTTGGCCAGTCTCCAGCTCAAAACACTGTCCTTCTGCTTCCACTGCCTTGTTGGCATTTGGGCCAGCGTTGCTGAGGGTCTGAGGTGTGTCCCAGAGCCAAAGGGGACTGTTCACCAGTGCTAATGGGTAACCTACAGGTTTAAGTGTGTTAGCCAAATCCTGATGCTCTGCAGTGTGGCTGCTGCACATCCTTGGGCGCAGGTCTCCCCGAGGAGTGCAAGAAAGATGGTTTCAATGCGGGTTTCCTCAATGACTCCTTCTCTGCAGCTCAGCATCAGCTGAGGACTTTTGGTGCGCCACTCTGAGGATGCCAATATCACCCTTGCTTGGAGATTGTACAGATCCCTCCTGCATGATGCCAGCCAGCCACGCTGTGCTGGTCAGTGTTGGCCACATCTTGGACACTGGGAAAACTAAGTGCAAGGGGAAAGGGTGCTCTCAGGATGTAGGGACTGCATGACTCTTTTCAAACCCTGAAGCAGTGTCACACAAATGAAAGGGAAAAACTGGGCTTCTCCAGAGATGCCTGTACACACACAAGTCTGACTCATCTGTGGCTGCCCAGGGGCCCTTCTGTCAGATGGAAAAGAGCTGAGCTGTGGCAGTTGCAGCAGCGGCTGCAGCAGCAGCAGTGCCCTATTCTCATAATTCATCACCATCTGCTTCTCCCAGTCAGAATCTATAGCTCTATTCCCCCCACCAGACGGTTAAATACATGCTTTGATTTTTGTCTTCCATGCAGTATTTTATTTATGATAGTTCTGGACCTTGGTGAACTGCAATCTCTGTTGCAGTTCACCAAGAGAACTGTAGAGTAGTCCCACCTTCTCCAGCCCTAGCTCCATGTATTAGCTATTTTCTTCCAGCAGTTATAGATGTGTGTAGATGTAGCCTCTCTCTTCCCCTCCCTTTCCTTTTTTTTCTTTCTCTCTCTCCCACTGGATGTGTGTAATACACGTGAACCAGCGAAAGAAACAAAAAAGCTGATGCTTGAAACAGATTAGTTTGCATTACACAGCCGACCAGCTTTCTTAGAGAAGGCTGGATACCGGAAATTCAGCATTTCCCCTTTGATTGATTGTCTCTGTGTCTTGGGAGATTAGAATTTGGCATTTTGAGTCACTCACGACAAGTCTAAAAGTAACAAAAATGCCCATGTGACACAAAATCAGACCAAAGAAAACTTATCCTTTCCTTCCTTGGCCTCATGAATGTGCCTGTTCCATTTGCATTGCTGTTTACTTATTTAAGACACATAGGGACTGTGGTGTTTTTCATCACAAAGCACTCGATAAAGTACTTTAAAAGAGGTAAGATAGCGGTTGCCCAGGATGGACAGTGTGCCCAAGACTACAAACCTTCCATTAACTGATACTGTCTTCCAACAACTCCACTGACAATGATTTTGTATTCTTTCTGCCATATGAAATATTTTTAGATTGGTATTAACCTCTTTGTGCTTGTGTGGGCAGATTCATGTGTGCGTGTATATTATTACCCTTGGTATTAACAGCTGCAAAATGTACCTGCTTGATTCGCTTTATAAGCAGCAGAATGTACTGAACATCAGTGAGCTCTGTGCTGAACACAGGACAGGCTCTGTACCTGTGAGGAACAAGGAATCCCAGCTATGAGGAATGTGCAATCATGCATTCATGTTATTGCTTTTAAAATGTAAGAATGAGGTTACAATCTGTTTCTCTTTTAAAGGCCCATTTCAGTTTCTCTACGATTTTGTTTTGTGAAATGTGTTTGGCTAGAAAAAGACCAGGCTGGCTCTGAAAGCGAGGGAGAATATTTGTGCAACATCTGAAGGGGAGCTTATCAAACAAAATTGGAACAGTAGTTTATTAAAGATTTAACCCCTTTGACATGTTCATTTTTGTTTACTGTTTGTTCACATCCTGCTAGCTCATGGATATACTGTTTATTGTCCTTCAGATTTTCCGTATCATTAATTCTGGCTGGAGGCTCCAGCAACAGCTGTATTTGAAGAAACTAGATTATAATTGAGAGAATTTATTAATGATTTTGTTGATGCCCTCTTAGTTTCTTATTGATTTCACTGGAAATCATCAGCTTGATAGGATTCCCACAGAGCTCAAATGGAAAGGGGTCATATGTGTGATCCCCTGGAATTTAGCTGTGTGTGCCAAGGGCACAGAAGTTCTCTCCTGCTTGGGGTGAGCAAGCCACCCCCATTCCCAAGACTCCTCTTTCCACCCCGGCACAGTGAGATCGCATCATGTGTACTGACTGCAGTTTATAGGCCAGAAGAATTTGTTTTCTACAAGATAGCCCAATTACCTGCATCCTTCCATTGAAGTGGGAGCTCCATTTGCAGCTATAAGATAAGGATTCCAGACTCAGCTTTGTAGATACGAGTTCCTCTACGTTATTACAGACAGGGCTGGTTTCAAGCATGGGCAAAGCTGTTGGCTGCCAAAGGCAGGAGCCTGCCAGGGGCTACCAGCAGCCTGGTTTGCTTGGCTGGAAGAGGTGGGGATGGCTGTGGCTGCATCAGGCATGACCCCACTGTCCAGCCTTTCCCCTCCAAGCTGCGTGCTATAAAGAGGATAGAAAAGAAGAATCCAGGGAGGGACCCACTCTGCTGCTGTCACACAGTTGACTCTTGCTTGCCCAAGGGTGAAGTGAAAATCTTTGGGCTGCAAAATTAAATTTTTCCTACCCTGCTGATAAGCCTTGAGCCAACTCTGATTAAAAGAGGTATCTTCACCTTCTTCTATTTTGACTACAAAGAGAGGCTTATTGAAAGGTTGATTCTGATCCTTGTTAAGAAAAAAAAGGAGAAAGACAACAAAATTCCACTTGCTTCAAGATTTTAGAGTTAAGTCTTACTGACATACAATATTTTCTGAAAGTATTACTTGAGGAGGAATATTTTAAATCTAAAATCATTTATATTACCTCCACTGCAATATGTTTGCCACTTTTTTGTGAGCCTTTCTGAGTCCAACATAAACACATTATCCTGCAAAATCTTAAATAAAGGTAGGTTAGACATTGCTTCCGCAAGAGGCAATTTGCTAAATCAGGGATGATAAATGTAGAACTGTGGTTTGAAAATGAAATGTGATCCTCTAACAAGACAAACAAGGGGGGGAAAAAGAGCTCATATGAGAAATTTTTATTGGTAATTTCTTGATTAACCAACGCTCATTTTCCAGAGAGAAAGGCATCTATTGGTTCCTGTAAAATATTTTTTCTCAGGCATCTTTTATCAATATGTCTGCTGTTTTCGGAGACTCAGAGGTACACGGGGAATACAGAAGAGTATTTAACATGAGACACCTCACACAGGATGCTTGGAGCGGGGGTGAGCTCATCCCCTGTCGGCTGCAGTGACCCAACTCCATGTTACCCCCGAGACCAGGTGTGCCTGGGCAGCTGGACTGGATCTCCAGGCACAGGGAAGCACTTTTCACCCTGTGCTTCCTGGACTGCCCCTTCATATCAGCCTTTCCCACTCCACTTGCTTCATTGCAAGGGCAGGACTGTAAGGGAGTTACAGCAGGGTGTGAGGCAAGTGAGGGGGTGCACAAAGGTGGGAGGGAGAAAAATAAGAGCTAACTGGGCAGAAAGAAGGGGCAGAGCTGCCGGATCCTGGGGACCCTGCCCAGTCTCCCCCCAGCAAGCCTCCCCTCGCCCTACCCGTGGCGCAGGACCACATATCAGCCCAACCAGGAGCCTCCAGTCCCTGCCCCAGCAAGCAGGGACTTCTTACATTCCAGCTTTCCCTAAGTCTCAGTTGTCCACTTGCTCCCAGCATCTTTCCAGCCGTCCTTTCTTCTCCCATGCTTCAAGCTGCCCCAGAGTCCCTCTTTCATCCCTCCCCCAGGCCATTTTCCAGCCCCTCCTTTCTCTGCCCACCCCATTAATTCCTGTATCAGTGCTGCCTGACTCCCCACCAGCTTCTCCCTCTCACCTGGATTCTTGCTGGTTCCCACGGTCCTCCCTGAAGCTGGGTGGAGAGGTGGCATCTGTCTCCCTCTTTCTTGATGCCAAAGACCAGGAAAAATCATGGTGGGAAAATCAGAGATATTTATTCCACAATGCCAGCATCACATGCCATGAGACCTTCCAGCGAGTCAGATATTGTGGTCTACCTGCAAATCTGAGGGCTGCCGAAGAGCTGTAAACCTGATTCCAAACGTGTATTGTTCCTTCAGCATACTGGTTTGTGCATCCTGATGGAATATGGCACTGCTCTGCGTGAAATAGAAATGAATAGTTTATTATTGGCTTATCAGAAATCAGTACTGGAGGTTGTTCCTCACAATGCACTTTGATTAGAACAGGAGATCAGACCAGCAGTGTTTCCTTTTGTCTCTGTAATCTGAATGATTTGGTCCATCTAAAAATTATGCTACTTTCCACTGATTTTACTGACAGACATAGCTAACTGGGAAGCCTGTTGCTGCTGCTCAAAACCCTTGCCTGATTTTCCTGGGGAAGTTTGGATGCAGGGGTTGGTGAAGCGCCTCACCCCTCACCATGCAGCCACCTGGGAGCTACATGGACAAAATTCTTTGGAAACCCACAGGGTGAGTGTGCAACACTTCAGACATGAAGTGACATTTGTTAAAATACTGCAGCCTGTGGTGAGCCCGTAGAGGGAGGCTGCAACAGAGGGGATTACATTTTCAAGCTTTAGGAAAGTGCCACTTAAACAATAGGTAAGTCGAGCCCTATCTTGCCTCCAGTGGCCCTGTTTTTGGCTTTACCTCAGGCTGACACTCCATATCATAGTCCTCCCCATCTGTGAGGTACCAAGCAATGGTGTGTGCTAAAGCTGGCTGCTCCCAACGTCTTCAAGGCTCGGTACAAGATCACCTGTGTGCCAAGCACATCACTCTGGAAGCAGCAATAGCAATAGCCATCGAAGTCCCTGGCTTTAGTATCACACATTTAGAGCATGATTAGCTCTTTTTCTCCTTCTTCTGAGGACTAGACATAACTGAGAAATCAATCAAACTTCAAACCTCTGTCAGCCTATGAAGGGTGGAGAAGGTGGAGTTTCCCAGTATGTTGTATGATCTGTCATTTCTCTGGTCTGAAAGACAGGAAGAGGGGAAATGTCTTTGTTCTACATTCCTGCTAACTTTCTTGGCATAATGAGCCAGCCAGCTAATAAGCAAGTAATTATATACTGGAATACACAGTTCAGTGGCAATGCTGTCTGTCTGCAGCCATGCTGAGAAATGAGGCAAGAAAGTACTCTGTTCCAGCTCTGCTCATGTCTCTGCCTCGCTGCCTGAGTTTGGGTGAGTCACACCTCGACTCCGTGTTTCAGTCCCCTCCTCACACAGGGGAGTGCTCCTTCATGCTCACTTTTGATCAGGGGTGCAGCTCCTGACTGAGACAGCCATGCCAGCAAAACCCCCCTGTGTGAGTGCAGGTTTGCTTGCTGTGTTGCTTGGGAGCAGTGAGGAGATGGCTGATCCTGGCAGGAGCAGCTCTGCTGGTAAACTGCCTCCCCAGGAGCAGTGTTTCAATGCTACAGAGAGCTCACACACCTGTATTGTGTCCCCAGGTAGCCCCAGCCCCAGCTTCTCTAAAATGATAAAAGCAGCTCCAATGAAAAATATGTTAGTAAATGTGGTTGGTTTATCTATAATTTCCTCCCAACAGGGTTTTTCTGTTCATTTCTTGTATGTAGCATCTAGTGTTACTTAGTTTTACAGTAATGGTTCTTCTACTCTGAATTGCTGAACAATTGTGTTATAAATAGTCATGTTAAGTTGAAACAGAGTATTTCACCATGGATTTTCTAAAATGGACCAAGTTACAGAGGAAAAACAAGGATACTGCTGTGCCTTAAGGATGTCAGAATATTTAAGCATAGAGGCAAAATGGAATTGTGTTTCCGACTCACCCCAGAAGGTAAAGAGGGAGCAGCAATCCTTGGTGTGTGTATGTGTGCGCGTGTGTGTGTGTGTTGTGTTTTAACATCCTTTCAGCAGGCACAGTTCTGAACGTTTTCTCTTTTTTGCATATTTCTTTTGCAACTTGTGGATTTGTGCAATGAATTTCTAAGATATTTTCACTCCAACAGGCAGTTTGTTAAAAATGTGGCTATAGTATATCACGGGACAGAAGAGAAAAGGATTTTTGTGTGTATCTGTGTGTGTGTGTGTGTGTGTACATACAGGTTAACACAAAAATAAAAGTCACTGGATCCTTGAGTCAGGTACTGCAGCAGTGGCAAAGAACACCTGAAAATGAAGAGGCAATAGCAACTTGTAAGGGTAGCCCATAAACTGTATATAATATCCAACAAAGAAACCACTTCTGCACAAATCAACTGTAGGGGGTTTATTCTCAAACTCACTTGAAGCAGCTGAGCCTCGTGTGCTACTTTTGCACCATGGGCTAGATTTGGGTCATGAGAAGGGAATGGCTTTTAGATTAAGTCAGAGGGGCCAACTGCCCTTGACATTTTTGTGTTCTACCTTTCTCAAAACATTTGGACTTCCAGTGTCCAAGTTTCCTTAATGTCATACAGGATCAAAACACTGAGATGAAATAATGTTTTTATAAAGTGGTATGGGCGCAGAGACTGCTGAGGAACACAAACAAGGGCTGAGAGACCCTGTCCTAGCAGATGAGCTCAGAGCATCCTCCTTCACGGAAGTAGGATTTTCAGCACTCTATCCCTCCAGACATCATCAGCTTACAGACCCAAAGCAGGGCAGTTCAGTGGCCCTGAGACATGCATTACCCAGTAAGGTAGCTCTTTGCTTTCTCTCCTTAAGCCTGGAGATGTATTCGCCTGCCAGCCTGAGCTATAGGTATGAGCAGAACAAGGAATGACAGTGAAACAGGCCATACAAATTATTTTGAATTAAAACGTAAGTGTCCACATCCATCTTCGAGTGCCTCTGGAAGAGATAAGTACACTGGGGCCACGATATTTCGAACAAGAACTCTGGCCTCAGGATTTCCAAAACTCAGGTCAAAGCTGTGTTTATTTATAACCCTCCTGGAAGGAGCCTGGGCAGAGGGAGGATGTGTCAGGCTCGGAGAGTGGATTTGTGGTAGTAAAGGAAAATAGCAATCAGCTGGAGAGCTACCAAAAGGAGAGTAGGAGGAAGCCTCCAGGCACTGGGCAGACTCAGGTATCTCCAGTCAAAACAGCCAGCGATGGCCAGGTGAGCTGGGGACTGCACAGCCATTCTCCTGGGTGGAATGAAGCCCATCCCAGTAATGGTCTGACTGCCCAAGCTGTTTGGACTGTGGCAGTGCACACTGGCTTTGACAGCTATGGATTCCAAATTTTTTTCATTGTTGTGTTACAGTGAGAGGCTGGTGGAGAGCTGCACCTCTGAACAGCAGTGTACATTCCCCCAGGAAGCAGTGGGGCTCCTTCAGGCACTGAATGGGATGTTCTTCTCTGCAGCCTGCCTGGCACACTGTTGGATCCTTCTGCAACCAGCTCTGCCAGCTCTTGTGGTCTGGGATTGATAGTGAGGGGAGATTCTGTCAGAAAAGCAGTTTTCTCCGCAGCTACCCTTTTATATCCAAACCAAAAATGCTCAGCTTCCTGAAGTGAGGGCGGCTCAATGGATAAAACAGGACTGAGGATCTTCTTGTGTGTTATTTTAAGTCACTGTATTGCTAATAGGATCAGCTTCCCAAAAACGAGTGTGGCTGCTGGGCAACTGAAGTGAGGACAGCGGCTGGAGTGTTTTCTCACCAACTAGACACACCAGGACACATGAGCCACAGCCCCACCTGAGTGCTTCCACAGAAGTGACTCTGCAGGATGGCTTCCTCCTCTCGTCAGGGAGACATGATGTGCTGTCTGCGGCCAAAGGCTGTCTCCACCAAGGCCTAAACAGGAAGGTCCCATCTAAGAGTTGTATGAGCTGATCAATCATCCCCGTGCTGTGAGTTGTGTTTAAAACCCCTCAAGGGAATTTCAAGTAGCACATTCTCCTGGGAGTGCTGATGACTGGTTCAAACACAGCCCTCTGGCTGGAGGTATCTGCTTCAGGAGTAGCTCCTTTGCTACTCCTGCACCACCTGCACCACCTGCACCACCTGCACCACCTGCACCACCACCTCCACCACAGGGCAGAGATCACACGTTTTAGATCAGCTGCCCGGCACTGACAAAGTCTGCAATCGATGCACCTTTCGCTTGTAGTGGCAGAGGGCACGAACAGGGGAGAATCATGCCCAAACCCTTTGTAACTGCTCTTTGTGAAAAAGTATCCCTCTCCAGCACACAGTCTGGGAGACGTGGGCTAGGAGAGGGTGCTGAAGCAATAAAAGAAAGTGGAAAAAAGGAAGAACAAGTTCCTTTGACCAGCATCAGCTTGACATTTTCTCAACTCACTTTTTACACATGAAAGGGAGGGTGGGAAAGAAGAAGAAAGCATGAATGTAGAAGGAGAAGCAGGCAAAAGAAAAAAAAGATCAAAGAAAAGGTGAAACAGGAAAAAGATGTTCCCAGTGATGCTGAGACACTTGTCTGCGCCCCTACACCAGCCCAAATCTGTCCTAAAGCATAAGAGCAAAAAAAAAAACCCAGCAGGGTCTCTGGCAAACTAGATATATAGGCTAAGAAGCATAGAGATTGGTAGAAAATGTTGAGTTAAAAGCCTGTGGGTTTAGTGCATAAGCGGGGAGGGGTAAGTGGGGAGGGCATGGGGTGAGCACTTGAGCTGGGGAAAGAAGAGTGGCCACACATTGAGATCACAAGGGCAAGGGATTGCAATGGCTTTCAAATAAGCCTTAACCAGGAAACAGAAGTTTGTTAAAGTATAGTTGGGTAAAGGCAGGAGGCAGGAATAGCAGAATCCGATACAACAGCAACCAGCTGTCAGAAATCCCAGCACGGCCCTGTGACTAGCAGCATCTGGGAAGTGCAGGAAGGAAAGGTGGTGAAGCTCAGGTAGGATGAATACCTTGGGTGAAGAATAGAGATAGACTCCCTCTCCATCACTCCGTTCAGTATCAAACACTATTTGTAATGAGGAGAGGTAATCAAAAATGCGGAGAATGCACAAGAGGCTCAGAGGTACCACTAGTGTTGAAAAAAGCATCTAGGAAGAAAGTGAGCACAGCATAGGTGTATTCCCTGGAGTGGAGATGAGGAGAACTGAGGACAGCAAAGCAGAACCCTTGGGATTTATAGCCCTATCTTGGCATGCTTCATATTGGAAGCAGGAGATACCCAGGAGGATCTAGGACTGCAGCAGCACCAGCCTGGTGTAATGAATGATGGGAAACACTGCTCTAGGCCAGGGGAATTGTTTGTGCACTGAGAGATTCTGATTCCAGCACTTCAGAATGGCAAACTAGGATTTTTTAATATTTTTTTTACAGTTTTCCTGAGAAGACTACTTAAACAGAAAGAAAACAGACAGCAGTTTAGCTGCATCCTGTCATTGTAGCTTTGGCCAGCTTCCCATCTCCCAGCAGGTTGTGTGTTACAGAGTACCTGGTGCTGTTGTCTCTAGTTTGTTTGTAGCAGTTCGAAGGGGCTCCCCTTCCTCGCACACGCTGGCTTTCCCTTGCCTTTCCCAGTTTCCCCTCTTTGGCTCCTTTGCTGCCTGATCTCACTGCCTCAGGTCAGACACTTGCCCTGTTCTACACTGCTCCAGCAGAACCTGCTCCAGCTCAGCAGCAGCACAGGGACAACCCTGTATGCTCAACACCTTGATGCAGACCTATGATGCAGTTAGAATTCCCTTGTTTTCCCATCTCCGTGCTAATATCTCTGCTGCAGTGCTATAGAGTCCTCCAGCTTTCCCCTTCCCAACTCTCACCTCTCCTGCAGCATTTGGAGTCACCCTGGCTTTGCCCATTGCCTTTAAGGTGCTCCATTATGTTCCTTTACTATTCCCACTTTCTACTGCCTTTCAGTAGGCATAGCAAGGGAAATGTTGCAGTAAAGCTTCCATATATGTGTGGAGGGAGGGAGGGGAGGAAGAGATCAAACATCATAGATCCTGGAGACATTCTTGGATGGGTTGCTGAGAAGAAAATGAACAGGAAAGAGGTGATAGAAATGTCAGGCCACAAGCTGAAGAGATCACCCGGGCCCAGAGATAGTTGCATCATCCCAGAAAAGAAAGAAATGACAGACTGCACCAGACTATAGCACAAAAACATTGACACAGAGATAATTAATGTTCGTGCAACTGGACCTTGGCCTCACACGGTTCTTCAATCGCTGCTCGCCTGGTGTCGTGCTTTATGTGATTTGCTCTCTATGAACACAGCAGCTGTCCCAGAGACTGTCTACCTCTTAACAGAGCTGTGAAATATAGGTGATGGAGTATGTATAAATATTTCAGAGACAGGACTCATTTGACAAGTGGGGTCTTGAGAAGCAACCGGAGACACTGACTCCCAGACGGAAAGACGGGACAAATGCGTTCTGCGGAAACAGTCGGGGGGAGGAAAGGCATCCTTCATCTTTGCTTTCTGACAAGCAGAATCACTACAGGGTATGGTTTCCCTATAACAAGTAGCTTGCTTAGCAAGTGTGCATGGGAGTGCTGCCTTGCTGTCACCCATTGGAAACTCCATAATTATGAATGCTATGATTTATTAGGCCTCAAGCAATAATTATTAATTACCTTATTTAGCAAATGCAGTTATGTTCTTGGGTTTTGGCAGTATTTTTTCCCACTCAGAATATACTTTGGCGGTTTACTTTGAAATTCATCTTTCATAAGCGTTTGTGCCAGTGAAACATGAGCATGTGCATTGAATACTAACACAAAAAAGGGGTGTGAAGCATACATTTTTTGGATTTCTTTTTCTTGACTCATTAGCCAGATACGTAATTCATACTCATTCAAACACTGAGGCAGTATTCCATAATTTAATGAGAATCCTTGAAAAAAAAATAATGGAAAGGCTACAAAAATGCCACATAAATATCCTTATTTCAAAATTATGCATAGAAAGGAACAAGACTCATGTCTCCATGGTTTTATTTTATCACCACAAAGCTTCCTGGATCTGCAAACATCTCTTCATCTCATTTTCCTTGGGTTGCTTTCAGCCTGCTTTGTGGAGAAGTAGACAATTTTACTTTGTCTCACTATCATCAGCTCCTGCTTCTCCTGCCCTGGCAAAGGAGTTGATCCACCTGTCCTCCTGGTGCTGGCTGCCTCCTTCTGCCTATGCACCCTTTATTAACGTTGCAACCACCCGCTATGGGAAGGATTAAATCCTTCTCAGATAAGGGTTTATTGTATTAAAGAATAAATTTGCTCACATCAGGTGCTTTCACAGGTGCCCTATTCTATGCCATCAGCTACGGAAAAGGCATCTTAGAGAGTGAAAACCACAGTTTCTTGGCAAATCTTCCCTTAGTTATAGCAGAAAGAAATACAAAGGAAAAAATAATCAAACCACCACGAAAACAAAATAGGCAGTTTTATACTGGTGGTATCCTGACAAGTGATAGAATAGAGTCCAGTGGGAAATCACCCGCCATGCCTCCCTCATGCGTGGATTCTGGGCACTGGGGGGATGCTGGGCTCTGGGGTGATGCTGTCCTGTCTGTGTCACTGCTCTCTTCCTGGTGCATGCTACTGCTTTTCTCTCTTGCTGAGCACCGTTTACAGTAGGAATAACGACTTACTAATTAGGGGCTATATCTATTAATTGCTTGTTTGTTAGAGCATGACTGAGCAGCCAGCTGCTCTTTGGGCCATATATTTTGATTTTTTTTTTATTATTACATTTTTATCCAGGGAGTGACTTGTTCACATGACAATTCCGTGCCTGCCGGGTCCCGCACCCCTCGCCAGCTGCTGCGGGGAGAGGGTGTGGATGCAGAGCCGCGGAGCAGGGCCGGGAGCCACAGGCGAAGCGTGCCAATCCCACGCCTGGCAGAGGCGGGGGGCGCGCAGGGGCCAGCCCCGAGGAAGGGCCGGAGAGAAGCCGCTGTCGCTAAGGGACACCCGCATCAGCCCGTCCCCGGGAGCCCCGGCGGGGTCAGCTCTGGGGAAGACACGAGCCGGAGCCCGGCTCCCGGGAGCAGAACGCGCCGCTAAGAGGGGTTTCCACGGCGCTGGCTCCGCTTTACGGTCTGGCTCATTGCTATGGACCAGGGTGAGGCACAGGTGGGCTCGCCGGCTCGGGGGCGAGCAGTTCTAGGCTTCCCAGAAGCAGCGTTTTATCTCCCTAGCAAAGCAGACGGAGATAGGGATGGCAAAGCAGGGCCCCGCGTAGCCCCCGGTGCCGGTGGCGATGCTCGGGGCTCGCGCAGCATCCTCTTCCTCCTCCCGGCCTCTCGCCCCGGGCCCTGCGCAGGGGGGCACGGGGAGCGGGGCATGCACAACTTCCCCGCTCCGGGGTCCATGTAGGAGCATCACCACGGCCCGGGGCCGGCAGTCCGGCCGGTACCGCGGCCCCGCAGCCACGCACCGGGCTGGGGCCCCGCACAGCACCCCCGCCCCGCAGGAGCGCCGCGCTCCGCCGCTCCCTAGCAGCATGCACAAGGCAGCCCCGCCAGCCTGCAACCTACCTGGGGGGCCCCAAAAAACTTTGCTGGCACCAGCGAGCGCCAGCACGGGAGACACCCCGGCAACCTGCGCTGCCCCCCATCCCTTGGCATCTCAAGTCCCAGCCGGGAGAAGCCGACCTTGCCGCGAGCGTCCTGAGGATGGGGGTACCCCGGACTGACAACCGGTCTCTCGCCCGAAGCAAGTCCCTTTTTCTCCCCACCCCTGCGGTCTTGTCTATAATTGCGCCGGGGCGAGGCGGGGGGAGGCTCGCAGAATTGGGCAGGAGGCTGGGCTCTCCCCAGCACGCCCGCTTTAATTGGCTCCTTTTTTTTTCCTTTTTTTTTTTTTTTTTAAACCGAAGGGGAATGCAATGGTGAAGAGGGTAGGGGGAAAACCTGGAAAGCCAACAGAGGAGGAGGAAATAAGGCGCGGCTGGCAGAGCCGGCAGGCAGGGAGGTGTGAGGCGACCTCGGGCCAGCCCCGCTGGCGGGCGCGGGAAGCCCCGGACGCCCCGTCGGGGCGCCGTGGAGCGGAGTGCCCCGGGGACTGGCTGGGGAGCGGTGAAGTTCCCGGCAACTTTTGCTGGAGATTTTGGCGCTTCAGGAAAAAGCGGTGAGGTAGAGACCTGCCAAGCAGTTTCCAGCTGGCGTCTGGCAGGAGTAGCTCCCTTTTGTCCAGCTTCTTGTCCCTCATTGTCGGCTCCCTTCCAGTTGCAGCCTGTTAGTTCCCACTAGGAGCTCCGGCAGCCGTCGAGGGAAAGACACAGGGGCCTTTCTACAGCTGCAAATCCTCTGCGAGGCGGGCGGAGCAGGGAAGCACGGAGGCGACGCACCCACACGAGGCCGGCACACAACATCACGGAAAGTTTTGAAGGGCGAAGGACCTGGCAGGCTGGGGAGGAGGCGAGGAGAGCCGGGCTGAGCTGCAGGCGCAGCGAGGGTGCGTGGTCTGTCTGCTCCTCGGTTGCTTCTCCCTTCAGGCTGGCTGGGGCGGTGCAGTGCAGCTGGGGGAGCTCTTGGGAGCCGCTTTAAAAAAAAAAAAATCCTTCCTGGATTTGATTAATTACAACAATCCTCTCCTCAGAAGATCTGGAAAAGAAGAGCGAGAATCACCTATCCCTCCCTCCGCCTTTCAGCAGCTGGCTCCTACCCCCCACCCTCGCTTCCCCCCTTTTTCTCCACCTCCTTCTCCTTCTCCCCGTCCGCTCCAGGGGCTGCGGCCAGAGCCTCGTCAGGAGGAGGAAGAGCGAGGACTCAGTCAAGTTGGCCCCAGTTGGCAGCACTTCGGGCAGCGCGGGACTTGGGGCAGCGCTCGGCAGCTCCCGCTGAACAAAGGAGCCCCGTTTCCCGCAGGGATCGGGGGATAGCGCTGGGCTGGCCGGGGCCCTGCTCCTGCTCTAGCCCGGAGCCGGCCCGGTGCCCCCGGGCTGGCCTTTCCCCGTACCCCAAGTGCGGGCGCGGCTGCCTGTTCGCCTGAAGATCCTCGAACAACCTGGCGAGGGGAAGCGAGAAGCGGCACTCCGCGTTTCTGCCCTCCTTGCCTGCTTCTCTCTCTCTCTCCCCCGCTTCTTTTTTTCTTTCTTCCTTTTTTTTTTTTTTCCTTTTTAATTTTAAATTTTACCCCCAGGCGGCCCCGGTGTGGGGGGTCCTTTCCTCCACCCGAGGGGCGCCGGTGCCCGGCGCGGAGCGGGGCGCATGGGGCGGCGTTTCAGGAGGCTTTCGGCTGCTCCTTGCTCCCCCGCCGGATGCTGCCTGAGCTGTTTTGGCTGTTTTTCTTCGCCGGCGATGAAGGCTCTGCCTTGAAGATGGACATGATCTGTTTTTTATTCCTGTCTCTGGTGCCGGTGTACAGCAGGGGACAAGGGGTGTACGGTAAGAGACGTTGTCGCGGTCGCTGTTTGCGAAGGAGGGGTGAGGGGTGGGGGGCGAGGGCGCAGATGGCGGCGGTGGGATCAAAGTTAAAAAGCACCTGCAGGAGAAAGTAAATTATGCCGCCGAACCTCGTCTCAGCCTGAGCGGAGAGACTGATGCAGCAATAGGGCTTCCAGCGCCTGTAGCTACTTCATAATTCCTCGCCGTAACCTCTGGCCGCCTCCCATGTACGAGTCCGCCGAGATGGCACGCAGGGACCGCCGGCGGGGCTGCCGCCGGGGGAGCGACTGGAGCTCCGGCCCTGCCTCCCCTCTCCCCACCCGCCTCGCCTGGGGACGCCACGCTGATGCCGGCGGGGGCGGCTCCGGGAGCACCTCCGAGTTGCATTTTCTTTGGGGCAGGGGGAGGACGGAGGATCCCTTCTCCGCGCTGCGCTTGCGGGTTGCCTTCCTCTCAGGACCACCGGCACGGGGAAGCAGGGAGAAGGGCGGCCGGGCTGCCGCGCCGGGGGTCTCATTCCCTGGGTGCCGGGGGCTGCCCGCTCCCGCCACCGGCACGGCTCCACCCGGCTCGGCGGGGCCGGCTCCCCGCTGCTCCCCACGGCGGGNCGGGCTCCCCGGGGGGGCGAGGCGGGGCTGGTTTTGCGCCCTGTGGAACTTTGCTGCTGATATTCTTCTTAAGGTGATGGAGATGGGTGGGTGGTGGTCTGTGGCAGAGCTGATGTCGAGCTGGTTGGTTTTTTCGCCTTCTTTCACTATTATTATTTTTGCATTTACGGAGCTTACTTCCTCTCCTTGTTTGCAGGCAGGGTGGCAAATGGCGAGCTAGGGTGGTCTCCTCATGAGAGGTCTGGCTTCCGCAGCCCCTCAGTGCGAGGGCAGAGGCGGGGGATGGCACCCCGTGCCGCCGAGCACAAGCCCCGGGCTGAGAGAACACCCGGGATTTACTTTAGCCAGACGTGCAGCCCCCCTTTCCCTCTCCCAGCTCTCTCTGAATTCTTGCTTTACAAGATCTGCATTTCCAATACACTGGGAAAAAATAAATAAAAGCAACCCACAAGACTTGTCTCTCATAACAAGCCGGCTTTATCTTGGCTTACAACTCAGTTGTGCGTTGCTGTAAAGTCCTTCTGGAAGGCATGCCACTGCCTCTAACAAGCCAAGCTCTCTGAGCTCTGAAGAGAGACCCCAGTGAGAGAATCTAGCCCCCCCGCTCCCTCTTTTTTAACAGCACGCAGCCAGTCTCTTGTGTGAGCTCTGGCAAAGATCAGTTCAGTCTCACTGACTATGGGTAAGTCTTTGTAGGTCACTTTTTAATGATGTATTTCTTTAATGGAAACAATTCCTCCTTTCTCCTTGAGGACTGGGATGTTAATTTGAGTTTGGATCTGTTTTGTAAAATAACTGTTTTAAAAAGAGGGTGTTTAGCTTCCTTTATTTTTTTCTTTCTTCCTCTCAGTATATGTGTTTTCTCCCAGTCTTCATATCCAGATGAAAATTGTATGACCCTTGAAAGGCTGGAAAGATGAGGAGTAGAATGAGTTTGTGGCACAGAAACCTGGTCAGGGCATACCATTAATCCTTTAAAACAGGTGATCTGCTTCTAGCTGAACTTTTATTATTTCACTTCAGTGTGTTTGCTGCTGAATAGCTGTCAGTTGCTGTAGAATGGACTCACTGCTTAGGACTGTAGCAGGAGGGACAGAGCTTGAAACCAGGTTTGCTTAAATGTGCTTTAGAGGGTTGCCTGTTGTATTTTTTCATACAGTTCAATGAACTTGCATTTGACAGAGTTCCTGCTATTAGATCTTCAGAATAACTTACTGATGTTTTTGTCTTTTTCACTCAGAGAGGGATTGAAGAAGCTGTGTACAAAAGAAAGCACAGATGCAGACATACACTAAGATGAAGGCATCCTTTTAAGCTAGAATGGTACACTACTTCTCTCTGTTCTCTAATTTAACTACACAAAGGGGAAATCTAGTGTCTTCCTCCCTCTCCCCACCCCTACCTCTTCAAACTATCGAACAACGGGAGCCTTAATATGCAGTTGTCGCTGAGTGCAGCCCAGAGCAGTGTCTCGTGGAATCAGCACGCTGCAAACTTGGACGGTGACTAATAGTTTTCATATTGTTCTTACCGATTCTGCCTTCAGTCCACTACCCTGGGCTGATTTCATGCCTTGTGCAGGCAGAACTGTTTCTTTGGGTGTGAGATTGCTGTTACTGAGGGCTCAAGCAGAGCTGGATTAATATTGTTATATTTGCAAGGATAAATAAAAAGCAGGATTAGAAATTAGTCCTGCTGCCCCCCCTCCACTTGGGTTTTTCTCTTTATTGGTCTCTTGCCATAGCTTTAAACCGTACTTCAGCATTCTGTGTTGTGAATGTGGCACCTAATGTAAAAATGATGGGAACTCAAGTGTCACGGTTCGGATCTGTTTTCCTGCCTTTGAATATTGGCAGTGGAGACTGGGGGAGGCATCTATATGGGTCTATAAATATATTTTACTTTAGCAAATCTCCTGAGATTAAATCAGATTAAACAAGATAAAGTATCCATGTGATGTACCCTTTAAATAATACACCCACATGGATGTGCACAAAAGACCTCTGTCTGGGAGAGCAGAGTTGTTGGAGAGGTTTATTGAGATGAATGGTATAAATAAAATGTGTATAAGGGGGGTTCTGGGAAAGAAGCATTTGCAATTGAGGTGCAATTTAATTAGGAGTCAAGGTGCTTTTTTGCCTGATACCTGAAGAGGCTTGTTATATAAATTGGCATTTGTTGTAATGAGTGAAGTGTGTCTGAAACCCTCTTCTCATTAGCTGATCCCATTCTTTCAGCCTTGTTTGTTGCAGTGAGACAAGGCTGGCCTGATGGGAAAGGCAATTCAGCAGACTGCCAAGAGGCAACTTTTATCAGCCTTCTGTGGTAGCCCATTTCCCAGACTGCATGTGCTTTTCAATCCTGGTGTGTTAATGCTGCTGGTCAAGATGAGGAGCCAACTGTAATAGACCTCTAGAAAATGTCAGAACTGGGGAGGAGGAATGAGGGAGTAAGGAGACAGGGGACTTGCCCTTTGTGGCTTGGAGTTATCAACCCCTAAAGAATGTAAGTTAGACTGAGAGGGGAGGACTGGGGGTGGGGTGGCATTCAAAGGGAAAAGTATGCCTCTTGCTTCCCACTCCGCCTTCTAGATTTCAGGACTTGGGTAGCTCTGGTTTGGTGTGCACAGTGCTGCTGCTGTGCTTGCTGTGCAGTGTTCAATTAGCACTGCTGGGTTGTCTTGCAATTAGCACAGTCCCACTGATCAGCAGCAGTCTTTCAGACAGAATAAGAAAGTGGGATGTTTTGTCCCCCGCCTCTCATAACTCACCTGCAGAAAAGGCATTTCAGGAATGGGCATCACAGTGTGTGATGAGGGGCTACTTACAGCAAGGTGATGGAAAGGGAATAAAAGGAAATGTTTAGTCTGGGCAGCAAGGAAAGGTGCCTGGCACCATGATCAGAGGGGCTGGATGGGCTGCTCTTGAAACTGGCCGGGTGAAGCACTTGGAGTATAGAGTAGTCCTGCCCTGGCCTCAGAGGTGGGGAATAAATGACCTGTTAAGGCTCTTTCTTTTAAGAGACACCATCACACTGAATCACCCCTGAAATGCCACTACAGACAACAAAAAACCAAACTACTGGAAGACTGTTTTCTTGTGTCTGTGATGGAGGAGTGTCGTAATAAAGCATATCCTGTGTTTAGGTCATAAACATCCACACTTTTTCATTTCATGTATACATGACATGATTTGTTTCCTGCTCCTTTTACCTGTTGGTTTTGGTTTTTTTAAGTAATAACACTTTTCCTAAAGTTTTTTTAACATAGGCTGCCTCACACCCTCTTGCAACCTGTGTGCGTGCATGTCTTCTGCTAACAGTTTCTGGGGCACAGGCACTCTAATGGCACCTGGTGATCTGGATCCATCCCTCTCACATGCCTCTGCTTAGAGCTGTTTTGCCAGCAGTAATAGAGGGTGAAGACATGGAGCTCTTCAGCTACTTTGCTGTCATCTCAGTGTGCCCTGTGTCCTCAGAGATGGCTGAAGAGATTGCTGGCTAAAGAAGTGATGGAGCTGGCTCCTGTGAGCCACTTCTTGGCTGATTCTGTTTGGGAAATGCGATGCTTGAGCACAGTGGCCCTCCAAACTAAATACATGTGTGTGTATACATATATAGATGGATGTACATGCATCCTTTGTGCTCTTTGTTGTCCAGCTCTTAAATCTGTGGTGGCCTAGGCTGTACACAGCCTTTTGAGGAATGAGTTTTCTAACTGGAGTGCCACAGAAATAGTCTCACCGGTGGGCTGGGTTGGTCCAAGATTTGCATAGTTCTTGATCAGCTCCTTAAGGTCAAGGCATTAAATCTGTCCGGCCCAGTGCTTCAGAATGCCTTGCCGTTCTTCAGTTGTAATGTGTCAGATTCACTCTTCTGTGACACTAGAGCCTCTGGTTTTAGGTCAGGTCAGTAGCTTCACACACCAGATGAGCCCTCAACTGACTTTAATATGCAGTACTAAAAAACTGACATTATCCTCTTGACAGGTTGTTTGCAACTTGCTGGATGAAGTCAAAATATTTCACTATAGGTGTCATCAGAAACCACCATCCTATGCTAATTTTTGTGGGAACATGAAGACAGATGTTGAATAATTTGACATGAGCAGCACAGCTTTTAAAATTATCACCGTGTCAGGTTCTCACTGGAGTTTTTGAAATATATATATGATTTCAGATGAGTTTGAAAGAGGGGGAGGTAGGTGTAGTAAGTGACTCCCAATAAGTGGAAGATGCAGCAGAAGATGGCCCTGGAGGTTCCAGACAGTAATTCAGTAGTGGCAGTAAGGGGTGCTGTGCTGCTGAGGCTGCCGTTCTTATTTTAAAGTAAAGATAAAAATGATTTCCATGCTGGTAACTCAAGGATCCTGTGACACTTCCCATCAGCCAGAAGCCCTACTGTTTTGCCTGTGTTTTGACGAGTTACTGCTATTCTGCTTGCTTGAATAGTGCAGTTTCAGGCTTCCAGTCCCTCCCTCCATACACACTGTGCTCTCTTGGTTCATTAAGCAGAGTCTATTAGCATTAAGCTAAGAACCATGCCTGCATGGCTATGGCTTGTTATAAGGAGGGCAGAGTTGGGAGAGTGGGGAAAAATTGCCTTCTGCCCAGTGCCAATGTGCTGACAAAAGCAATAGAGAGATGCATTTCTACTAGTGAAAGACAGCTTGGGGTGGAAGGTGTTTCTTACTTCCTTCATGGAAATGTCCCGAACCCTACCTTCAAAAGGCTTCTTTAGTTGGCATAAGTTAAGTCCACAGGCAACTGGTTTGCATGTGTAGCTCTGGAGAGACAGCTCATTGGTGAATCTCTCAGCAGGACAGGTGAGATGTTGGTATTTTTTTGCAGAGGGGTGGCTGTGTTGTGTCGTCTGAAGGGGCTGTGTTTTGCTGTGTGGGGAAGATGAGCCTTCTAGAGAAGAGACAGTGGATAATGTGGGTTTGTTCTCGGAAAGGCTGTGCATACCCACATCTGGTGATACAATATGTGTTTCTTTAGGCCATACCTGGTAGCCCAGGTCTTAGGTACACTGAAACTGTTAAGAAAACTTTGAGTCCATTTCTGTTGTCACGCACTCAAGGTGAACCCATCAAGTGCCTGTGTCCCTGACACATTTTGCTGATCATCATCCTCTGGTGTGGCACAGGTTTAAATTCAAAAAGGGAAAATGTGCCAGTGTCCTCTGGGCTTGTGGAGGAAAGGGGAGAGCTATGGCATTGACACCACACAGCAGAATGCTGACTGGGGAAGGCCTTCAGGATCCACCAGAGACAGTGATGTGTTGAGAAGTGGAAAAGGAGAGTTTATGTGTTTCATGTCTCTGTGCCCACGTTTAACTGGTGAGATCTCTGCTCTGATAGGATCTAAAGTACTTGGATTTGAAAAGATAAAAAAGCTTTCATCTGCCCCTCATTTGGGGAAGGTGATTGAAGAAACAACAAAAGTTTGTTTCTTATAGCTAAGCACTTGCTTACTGTTTAAAAGAAGAAATTAAATGTGTGATAATCCATGAAGCTGAGACTCAGAAGCGCTGCATTAAAGAGCTAGGAAAGAGAAGTGGAGCCAAGAAAAGGAGATCCTGGGCTACAGCTGATATTGTCTCAACGGAATTCAAGCAGGAGAAGGGCTGTTACCACCGGGTTAGCTGGGACAGCACATGATGGGAGGCAGAGACTTTGTGCCTAGTGTCAGGTGTTTCTCGGAACGAAGGTTTAGACTCCCGCTTCTTTTCCGTGACTTCGCCCCAGGCAGAGCGCGCCGCCGCAGGGCTCCTGCTTCCCCTGCCACCCGAGGAAAAGGCCGCCCGTCCTTCCCCGTGCTGCCGGCGGGCTCCTCTCCAGCTGTGGCTGCGGAGCACATCTGGGCGGCGGGGCCGCGCCTCCGCCGCTGCCCGGCAGAGGGAGGCGTTGCGCGGCCCCGGCGGGGGTGCCCGGCGAGCCCGGAGAGAGCGGGCCGCGACTTCCCTCGGGACACGCTCCCCCTGTGCCAGCCACCGCGTCCCGGCCGGACACGCGTGGGGCGGGCTGGCGCGCGGTCCCGGTTGCCGGGATGGATGGGGAACGCCCGGAGACGGCTCGTTCTTTCCGTGGCCACCTTGGCGGACTTCGGGCGGGAGCCCGCTCTCCGTGTTCCCGGCGTTTTCCGGGAAGCTGTGTGGGAGCGAGCATCCGGGATGGAGCTGCCGCGTCCAGGTTTTAGCGCTGGCTGCCTGCATGCGGCTTTGCGTCTGTCCCGGTTTGTTTTAGGATCTGGAGCTCTGTCAAATTGTACCCACGCACTACATAACCGACACCCTCCCCCCCGCCTTTCCCCTTTTTTTTTTTAACATTTCCCCTTTTCTATTTGTTTTCCTCTGTCTCCTTCCTCTCCCACTCTCTTTTAGATTATGAATGTGCTATTCTTCCATTCCTTCTTGTCCATTTCCAAACAAAGATTATAGAAAAAAGTGAGTGCAGGCCTCTTAAATACTTGATTAGGTTTTCACTCCTTTTTTTTGTTTTATTCCCTAACATAGCTGTGTAGTTGTGGTTTGTGGATTTTTATTTTTGAGGTTTTTTGTTTGTTTGTTTAAGCTTTTGTTTGGTGGTTGGTTTCGGTATGGAACGGATGTGAGGGAAGAGGGATACTCATGCATGGCCTTGCTCTGGGAGAGGAAGAAAAGACAGCAAGGTGATGTCTGACTATTGGGCTTTAAAATTTTCAGTTGAGGTCATCAGTGCTGTGATATATCTATAGCCTTGGTTCTGTGACGCAGCAGAGCTGAGGGGGCCACAGCAGAGGTATCGGATTGATGCCGGTGCTTTGGCTCTTGGAAAACCTGGCTTAGGGACCCTAACCTAGAGCAACGGTGTCTTCTGAGCATTGTGGCTGCCTACAGGGAGTTCTTTGCACCACTGTATTTGCCACGCTGTATCCAAGGTCAGCTTCTGACTAATAAAACTTTAGTTTTAATGCCCAAATACTGTGGCCTGCGGCTGGCAAAGGGAGACGCCTAAAGTTAACCAGGGAAGTAGAGAGGCAGCTGAATCTAAATGATTAATTCTTTAAATTTTCCACTTGTTCTTCTAGATGAGGCAATGTGGTTACTCCAGTGTGTGCTTGTGACTGTATTCCCAAAGTGAACAGAGAGCTTTATGGTTCTAGTAATGCTTGAACTCCTCTGAGAAGGATGCTCCTTCTGTAAAGCACGCAGTGTTCCCAGTACTGTGCTAGCAAGGAACAGCCATGTAGACACAGTTATGTATTTCAGTGGCTGTGAATAGGGCAGGACAGCCCATTGGGGACAGCCGTGGTGCTGGAGTGGCCTGGTGATTTGAAGTCACCAGCACTGCTCTGTGAGCAGGTCACGGCTCTGTGCTGGGCTGCAGACCTCCAGGGAGAGGGTGCATCGAGGCAGCAAGCAAGGACCTCGAGCAGATTTTATTGATCTGGCCAGCTTCTTGCTTTCTTGTGGCTCCTTTTTCTCTCATGCTGCAAATCACTCATGGCTGTTACCCTTTGCTTTAGTTTGCATAGGGGAGACACCACCGATGTAACTAAAAATCCGCCTGGCTGTGATGTGCTGGCTTGTGGTTTCTCTCCACTGTGAGCCGTAGCGTAGGACAAATGGCATGCAGATACTTTTGCTGGATTCATGTAAATGGAAATGGCAGGGTGAGGATAGCAATTGACAAAGGTGCAGTAAGAACAGCAGTTTCTGAAGACAAATTAGCAAATGTTGCCTAAAGAAGAACTGACAAAACATTGAAAGCTAAAGTCAAGCTGTGAGAAAAGCTTTAGGATGTCTGCAGGTGGACATTTAATACAAGAGTAACTGCTTGCTATTGCTGCTCCTGTTTCAGAAGGAAATGGTCCTTCACTAATTAGCGTAAATTGTTTTAAAATAAATGTGGATGGGAATCTTGTGCATCTCTTGTGTGCCTTTGTGATGAAATAAAAAGGAAAAACAAAGATGTGATTCAGACAGATGTTTGAGAAACATGTCAAAACAGGTTTTGCTTACAAATACTGTTTCACCTTCTGGTGCTTGTTGCGTGCCTTGCACAGTAGAAAAAGGCATTCGTAGATTTAGAATGAAGAATGAGTGTCTTCGGCTAAGTCTAATAAATGGATTATTCTGACTTGGAGCATTCCTCAAAATAGTAGAAATGTGAGAAGTTGAGGCTCATAAAAGTAACCTGAACAGCAGGAGCCAGCTGGGGATAGGAGACTGAACTCTCGTGCCAGTCAAGTGAATGCAGCTGAGGTGTTAAGAATATTTAACTGATAGGTGCATTTCTACTGCAGTTGATAGACCCTGAAAATCCCTCTCACACTGTACGTGTAGGATTTCTTGTGGGTTTTTGTGTCTCCCATCGCTTTAATATCTATGAACTTCCACCTTTACAATGCCTCTGTTGCCTACAGTAATTCCAGTCTGCATGTGGGGAAATGAGATGGAGATTAAGTGATTTGCCCATGGCAGAATGGAGAATCGAACATCAGCAAAGTTTTAACCATCCTTTTCTCTCTGGTAAAGTGCAGCTGGTATTAAGTGCAATCCCTGTGGCTGATAGATCCAAGGTAAATACATCCTCAATAAGAAGGCATAAGCCGTTGAAAATTGGCTCGGATCCAGTTATTGCCGAATCAAGCTTTTTTAGTACGAAAACAAAACCATGTTTTGTCTTTCACTACTAATTTAGCTCATCTTTGACACAGGTTAGGATTTATTTTAGGACACTCTTTGGAGGTCTTCTAGAAGTTGAGCCTTACTGTACAGCACTGGGAGAGACAGAAGTCTTTCAGTTGTGGGTACATACATGGCTTTGCTCTGCTTGGATCTGCAGAAGAATCTGTTTTGGAAATTGTTGACTCATTCTGCAACAATTTAAATTATTTTGCACTTGATCAAAGAAGCAGCATTTATTGCTGTGGAAAACTTGTGTTATGAATGGAGGAGGTTAAATGAATACTGATGGTACCCAGGGGAAAGACAGAAAGACTGTGTTTGCCATGAAGGAGCAAAGGATCATTTGGGATGGGAAGAAAAACAGGTACACAATTAGGGACAGTGCCTGGGACAAAGGAGAAGTTGTGATATCAAGGGCTGTGGCTCTAAAATATGGCTGGGTGCCAGAGCAGAGCACAGCTTTTGAAGAAGCGAAAGGGAAATATGAATATTCCAACACATTTTGTCATTTTAAGTATGCGCTAAACCTTATTCTTATTTTTCTTACAAGTATGAAGACAGAGAGAAATTTCTAGTGTTTGTTTCCCAAATGCTAATGAAGACCAAAAGGACTTGGTGTCAGTGGTATTTGTCTGACAGTTTGACTTACAGTGCCCACACACGCTACGCCTACGCAGAAGCGGGACTGTGACTTGTGGGTGCACTCTTGAGCTAGCTTTAAATTAGCAGTTTTGGTTACTGATTGCAGTGCAGCAGTAACAGTGTGGAGCTCAGCCTGGCCTGTGCTCCAGCCACTCATGCAACATCCTGAGTGAGCCTTGTGGTGTGTGCTGAGCCCCCTGTGCCTGGGGTCACCTGGCAGTGACATACTGCGCTTGACCCCTTGATAAATGGGTTGTGGGGCACCTGCACCAGGTTCGTGCTTGCTTTTGGGTTGCAGTGCGAACAAGCAGAGTCGACTCAACTCCTGCCTGTGCCACTGGTGGGGAATCCTATAAATCCAACTAGCTGGCTTATTGTGGGGTGCAGTTTGAAGCTTGATGGCTGCAAACTCTAGTAAGACAAATGCCAGGGTTCTTCTTGATCTGTGGTGTCTTTCAAGCAAGCATAGATGCAGGAGTGTAAACTGGCTTAATGCAGTTTGCTGTGGTGAAAGAGAATCTCTGAACAACAGGTCTGGAATTAATCTTTAATTTTGAAAAGCTATTTCTGAATAACTCCTTGCATAGACAAGCCCTGCATTTAGCTGTGATTAAGTTTCTAAATTGTTTTTCAAAATGGGATAGTCAAGCTCCTGTACCATGTAGCTGCATCTGAAGACATTACCCATAGAAAATAAGCTCCAGCTTTGGTTAAAATAGCACAATAATAGTTGGTGTTCTGGCTGGTCAAACGATAAGCAGCTCAGCACTTTCATCCTTATTTCAGCAGAAAAATGCAATTGACAGTAGAGAATGACTGTTTACTATGATGTGCATGATTAATACCATAAATCTTTCATGTTGGGATGTTGGGTGAGAGGCATGAATATCACCACAACGAATTGAAAGAAGCAATTTGTTACATATTTGTGGTTGGTAATCAGGCTTGAAACTCCATGTAGAAGGAGAAATTAGCCAAAGTGAATGTTAGTTATTGAAACCAGAAACCACTCTGGCATTTGCTAAGCCTTGGCAAAGATGCCATGCTGATTTTTGCAGATCACAATGAGCATATGTACCTACTTGTGGCTGATGGTTATTCCAAGTGGCCAGCAGTAGTGCGTGTGCTATTTGACAAACAGTTCTGCTTCTCGGATTATTATGGAGACATTTCAAAGTATGTTTGCAGCATATGGCTTGCGTAAGGAGATGGTTTTAGATAGGAGACGCTGGGTAAAACACAGTAGATCAGCTGCTTATCACTCAGCTTCAGTTGGGTCAGCAGGGCATTTTGTGCAGACACTTAAAAGAGCAGTAGAGAAAAATGAGGAACCAGCCCTGCATCACAGCACCACAAACTTTCTTTCCTTGCATAGAACAGTGTGCAGGAAAGCTCCAGCAGAATTGATACTTAATAGACAGATTTTAAATTAAGAATTACATTTGACTGTCTCAAAGCAAGTCTAGAGGAAGCACTAAGTGAGGATGTTGGGGGAAGGAAACCATGCTTATGAGCTTTTTGCTTGTTAGCCCTTAATCAAAAATTTGCAGAAGGAAAAAACAGGGGGAAATGCCAAAAAGTACTAGAATCTGTGATGTGCTTGGTGAGGTAGACAGGGAAATGAGAAGGAAATGTGCCTAGCTATTGCTGGGTGTAAAAAAAAAAAAAAAGAGAGCAAAAAAGAAATGGATGCTGTTGATGGTGTGTAAGTTTGAGGAATGAGAATATTTCTCTCTTTCATTGGTCTCACAATAATACCCATGACATTGTTGCTGTTGAAAATGAAGGATTGGAAGAGCAAGTGAGAACTGCCATCCCCGTCAAGCAGAAGGCTTCCCTGAACAGGATTGCACATCTGCCAGAAAGCAATAGCTGTAAGTTCAGGGTCAGGTAAGGGGGCTTGTCTTAGCACCTCTATTGCAAGAAAGAGGGGGAATAAATGTAGCATTTGCATATGTATTTCTGTACACTTTTTTTTAGAGTCCCCGATGCTCTGTGAGCATTGCTGTTGTCTGTGGGTGAACAGCTGTAGGTGACACCAAGGCTGGGGCCCAAATCCCAGGGTGGTGTCAAATGGGTGATAGTTTGCAATTAAGGGGTTCAGCTGCTGAACTAACTGATTTTTCCTGTATTGTATTTCTCCCTTTTTGTCTCATCCAGTGAGTCACTGTAGCTGGTTTTCGAGGCGTGTTTGGCTGATTGGATTTTTGTTGATATCTTACCTATTATATGTGCTTTGTCACACCTGCTTGCCTTGATGACACCGATGAATTTTTATTTGTTAGCCCAGAAGAAGTGATGCTGCTACGGGGGTGTGAGCAGGCAGCCCTTGTGCCTGTGATCTGCCAGCAAAAACTGCTGGCCAAACTCTGACTCAAACCTCTTCTACTGCCTGACCAGGCAAAATGCTTGTGTTTCCTCAGATCCTCAGGGAAAAAAGAAGTTAGAAGCAGGGTGGAAGAAATCTTAGAGGATTCACTTTCCTGGATACGATTTTTGTCTCTGTTGTGCTACTCCTGTAGATAGCATTTTAATTCTAAGGCAAGGGAGTTAAAGCCAACTGAGCTGTTGCTCTCATAAAAATGCTGGCCTGAAATGCTGCACCTAATGGCTTGGATCCTGTTGCTGTCAGTCTTTCTTTATGACTTCTTTTATTTTAAAGATTTCAGTGTAAGCCAAGTAGAAAAAAACCCCAAAACATAACAACCAGCAACAAATAAACTCACTCTAAATCACAAAAAAAGTTCAAATCTGTTTGTTTCTTCTGCCTTTCTGCTTGTGTGAATGGAAGGTGGTGCCATTTGTTTGCCTCAGACAGAGGTTTTGGAGATGAAGCTGGTGATTTCAGTGAGGTGATTTCATCTGGATGTGAAGGAAGAGGGCATAGACAGGGCAGCCTCTGTTTTTGTGTGGTGTCCTGCCTTAGCAGTTTACAGATTTTCATGGACATCTGATTTTTTTTTTCCCCTCACCCCATCACTATTAAATTTTCACTCACGACGTTTTTAGTTTTAAACTTCAGTTTAGTTTCCACTTGGCTGCATTGGTGAGCATCTTTTCATCGCTGACTGGTTGCTGTGGTCAGTGTGCTGCTGTCACTCTCTCAGGCACTCCCTGAGCTGCCTTTGGTGAGCTGCTGCTGGAGAACCTGGTGGCAGATCTGTCATCAGAGCACAGAACATCCTGGAGTGTGAGCCCTCTTCAGAAAGCGTGCTGGCTTTGTCTAACCACAGTGCAGTACCCCGAGACCTAGCTCACCAGGTAACGTGCTGCCAGAGAGGCCAAGCACTGTAGTCACTGGGTTTTGGATCTACTTTCATTTCTGTAGGGGGATTTCTTGTTTCTCTTGGCCTGAAAATGTGTGGGCACTTTGATTTCGAACACCACTGCTCTGGAGGACTCAGATTGTGCATGTGATTATTCCAGAATGGGATAATTCTTATACTTGAACCACATCTTCATTCTCTGCAAGTCATGCCCCCACTACCATTGGCCAGTCTGGAATAATGGGAAAAGCAGTCTTTCCTATCTCAAAAGTTTCTTGGCTCTTTTATCTGATATGTGATACCACTCAAGTATCCTTTTCTAGTGACTGCAGGCCTGTCTCTCCTTGCTGTCTTGAAGTGAATTGGAGGTAGATGGCAAGAGTTACTTGGATTTTTTTTTCTCCATCCTTTGCTTTCCTGCAGGATTGTTATGCCAGAATAAGAGGAATTTTTCCTTTCTGTTGCTTGATTGCACTGCAATTGTTAAAGTTTTTGCTCCTTTGTCACCTATGTTTGTTCCCTAACTTTTCTGGTGTCCTTAAAAAGTGCAGCTAGAAGGAAGGGACATAAATAGAGCTAGTGTTCAGGATCTCAGTTTTTTTCAGAGATAAGGGCCTGCTGGGGGGGGTCTTTGTCCCATTGTCACCAACATCTTCCCATCTGCCTTCTCTCTTTCCTCAGTTCCCGTTGCTTCACCTTCGGAATTCTTCCTGAATTCACTGTGCTTAAAATAATACTTGTTTGAACAATAAAAGCTGTATTAAAGGGGTACATTATCGCTCATTTTAAATACACATATTGGCTCTGCGAGAGAGGGGTTTGCAAAGGAAGGGACTGTATGCTTTTGCACACAAAGTGAGTATGTCAACAAAATCCTGTAAGAGGTCTGCAACTGAAGAAAGCCCTTTTCCCCAGCTTCCTGCATGCTAATTCCAGATACAATGGAAATTCCTGCGGCTGAAGCAGCAGCAAAGAAAACCCAAGTGATGCCTTTATACTGAGTTACAACACTGAAGGCAAACAGCAGCTGGAAGCTTGGTTTGATCTTTTTGTATGAATAAGATTAAGTAGCAGGCACTGGTGCTCATGAGGGGTATTTTCCTGACCCTCTTACACAAAGCTTTTGAACACTTGTGGAGAAGCACAGAGTGTCTCCAGCACCTGCTGAAGGAATGGTGACCGGAGAGCTCAGCACAGCAGAGAAACAGCTGAGAAAGACCTAGGCACAACGTGTTTAGATTGCCCTGCTGACCAGAGTGGATGGACTTCTCTGCTGTGTCTATGTCTCTCCTTTCCTTTCTGTTAATGTTTTTGTAATTATTTGTACACTTTTGACATTAAACGTATCATCTCACGGGGGTGAGAACCTAGCCTGGTGGTCATCACAGAGCTGGGGGTCTGGGCTTAAGGGCCAGCTCCTGGGTCTCACAGTCTTGGGGACTGTGTGTGTTGCCAGATGTGATCTGAGGCAGGGCTGAAGTCTTCCAGGGCTGCTTCTGTAGCCACACCAGCAATCTCTACTGTAGTGTTTGCTCTGCTGGTGTGAGCTTTCATCATTGCTTCCATTTTAGAGCAAGAGTGAGAGATCAAACTTACCGTCACCTGCTTTGTTTTTTTTCCTGTCAAATAGCTTTCCAGATTTCCAGTGCTCCCTTATCCTGCCTTGCTTCCTAGAGACTTCTCTCCAGCCTCACCTTCTTCCTTGTCCAACTAAATGTGTAGATTTACACACACAAATTCAGTTCATGGTATTCCTAACACAGGCATTATTGCTGTTGTTGCCTTTATTTTATTTTAAAAATTTTTTTATTGCCTCTTTCTTGGGAAGATACATTCCCAGATGACTTGTTCATCATCTCATCACCCTCCAAAAAGAAGTGTGGGCTCTAGGTCTGTGAGTGCTTCTGGAGCTGGTGTGTCTCCTATAGCACTGCCCTGCCTGGTGGGGATCAGCTGGGCCAGGGTACTTCTCAGCCAAGTGCTGATGCTGGAATGAAGCCAAAACTCAACTTCTGCGTATTCCAGGACAGAATAACCTCCAGACACTAAACTTGTCTAGATGGAGACAGAAGCTGTCTCCTCAAGATACTTTTGTGTTCGTAATGTTGGTTGCTGCTGGATCAGTGTATTGTTGTTTCTTGGGTAACCAATGAGTAATACATCCAAATCTGCAGTTCTTCTGCTGCATCTGGGGATGGTTAGGTTGAGCAGAGCTAAGTACAGTCCTTTTCACTGAAGAAAATAATTGCATGAGGCTCTCACCTACTTAAATCATAGAATGACCTTCCTTTTTTATCTTTTAGTCTCAGGAATGCGACTCTTCCCCTTTCATAGCCGGTCTGTACATCCTCCCCAGTATTTGGAGGCTCTCCCCCGGGAGCGTGCAGCCCCTCAGATGGCAGCAGCCAGGTGCCTTAGGTGAGCAGTACAGTTGTAGGCACTGCAGCAAAGGCATCACTCATCCATTTGGGAAAAACTGCTTTTGTCTCTGATAGTCTGCTAGATTTCTCTAGAATCCCTGCCTGGGGAAAGCTGTGACATTTTGCTTTGTGTTGGGAGCTCTGTGGCCACCTTCCCAGAAGCTCTTTCTGGGTTTTATGGTCCTCAAGGAGGGATATGGTACAGTAACTTCCTACTGGGGAAAATCAACACTGTAAACAGAGCAGAGAGGGAAATACATGTTTGTTTTTAAAGGAAAAAAAGTTCTGTTTAATTGAGCTTGCATCTAGTCTGTGGTAACTTTCCATTCCTCTTACATAGCAAGGTCCAGAGATTTAAATCTGCACCAAAGTGATTGTAATTGAGGGTGGCTCAGTCTGAATCTCAGTGAAAGGACTGACAAAAAATCCTGCTGCCTGGATTGCAGCCTGGTTTAGAGGCCCTAAACCATAAAAACCCTTGTTAATCTCTGATAGCATCTACAATAATGGAACAAATCTTAAAAATCAACCAAACCAACCAAGTAAGCCGGAAGAAAAAGATATGCTAACAAGTCTGATATCCATGATAGTCCTCCTTTGTGGTTTTGGCGTTTACCTTTTTTATACATCTCCAGGTTTAAACCTGTTTTGTGTGTGGTTACTTCATGGAATGACTGAGGTTGGAAGGGACCTCTGGAAGTCACCGGGGCCAGCCCTCTGCTCAAAGCTGAGCTACTTTGCAGTTAGAAGTTAAGGCAGGATGTTAAATATCTCATCCAGATGAACTTTGAGCTTCCCTGAGGATGGAGGGTCCATACAGTCTATGGGCCCCTCTACTGGTGTTTGACCAGCTTTATGGAGAAATAGATTCTGTCTTTAGAAATGGGAATCTCTTGTGTTGTGTCTGGTGGGTTTAGCCCTTCTTTTACCATGCACCACTGAGGAGAGTCTGACTCTGTGTCCATCTTCCCTTCATCCACCCCATCTCAATCAAGCAATAGCAGTAAGTTCTGCCTTGTCTTTTTTTAAGGCTTAGGGAAAAAACCAAACCAACCAAGCAAAGAAACCCACCCACATTTTTCTCAGCTTTTCTTCATATACCGTATGCTCCACCTGCCTGGCCGTTTTGGTGATCTCTCACTGGACTTGATCCAGTATCACATACTGTAAGAGCTGCTTTCTGAAAAAATGTCTGTTCTGTTTTCTTTCATCGAGATTGTCTTTGCTACATGGTGTTTATGGCCTATCCTTCTCTTAAAAGTTCTTTGATTAACATGCTGTAATTAGCAAACTCCTGGTATAGTCTGCTACAGACGAAGAGGGAAACTGAAGATGTGCTGGTAGACATTTGTACATTTTCCATTATGTGCAGCATGATGTGTGGTGACAGTTATACTTAGTCCTCCATGAGCGTAACATAAAGATTAAACAAACGTGGGGTTAGAGACAGTGGGAAAGGGTGTTAAACCCCATGACCACGTATCACAGGGAGTAAAATAGCTGTGTGTGTATGTATATATGTGTATTTGCAGGTATATGTAATATATGCGTATATCTATTTATTAGACACACAAATGATTTTGCAAGGTTGCCCTCGGGATGCCCAGTCAGTTTCCTTGAATAGAAAGCAGGGAATGTCCAGCAGATGCCCTGTGCTGTGCGCCAAGTCAAAAGAAGAGGGTCCTGTCCCCAGTGTGTAGCAGTAAGTGACTGGGTATGCAGAAAGACGTGCAGTTTCTCAGGGAAGCTTTGTAAAGAGGATGGTGTGAGGTTCCGCTCAGACTGTTTGGTTCAAAGCCACTTGTGGTGCGTTAATGTGACAGGGGGACCTCATCTCACGTTGAATGCTCGGGGGTTTCTTTACACTTCGAGTTCTCCGTGGGTGCCCGGTTGGTGGCTTTGCCGCACAGCATGATGTGCAGGAGCAGGAAGCTGAAGATTGAGTCGTGCTTTCTCTCTTCATTTGACACAGTCGTAGATGGCATGAAGAGTGGGATGCTGGGGTAGGAAGTAGAAGGAATTATTTTACTCCCACTGAATTGTATCTGGGCAGCGTGCCCTATCTGAACAGTTGGTTTGGCAGCTTTTTTTCTTTAATGTGCTTAGTATCTGTGATCTATTTCTCTGTCTCTCCCCTTCTTGTAGGGCCATTCCCAGATTAAAATGAAATAGGCTCTAAACCAGCAAGAAAGGATTAGGAAGTTGGGATGGTTCATGTGTTCATCTGTCAGAAACACAGCACTGAATCTCTTTGAAAGGCAGCATTTTGCTTGTCCCTTTGCTGGTGAAATCTTTCAAAGAACGGGATGACTTCTGGTGTCTGTGTAGCCCTCTCTGCATCTGAAGATCATGCATCATAGCCCAGGTGTGGTTACACATCCCCACTGCTACCAACATCGACTGAAAGGACTGAGCTGGCATTACTATTGTTGTTGTTATTACTATTATTGTGTTAAATTCCTGATATTGAAACCTTGCCACTGACCTCTTGGGTTTTCTGAGAGGGAGTGTGCAGCTGAGTTGCCTTCAGATTTGCAGATTTTTAAAAATTGTTTGCATATGGCTTTTCTGAGGAGGATGTATGGAAATCTTGCTGTTGCTCCCGAGCTATCTCCTCTGAGGGAGTGGTAGCACTGCAGTGTCACTAGAAAATATTAATGCATGTAAACATTTTTCAAAAGGCATTACTTCTTCCTGCACGTACTTTATTATATTCCCACAAATCTGACTAGATTTGATAGATAGGTAACCAGGGAGCAAGGATGGGGGAAGTGTGCTAGAGAGGGAAGGAGGGAAAAGGGAGTGAAATAAACACAAACCTGCTGTAATTCAAAACAAGGTAAAATCAGATTGTGTGCTTTGGCTAATTTTCTTATTCAGGTATCGATCCAGTGGCTGCTCCAGAGTCTATTAGCAGTCAGCCAGTGAAAATATTTCCCATCGGGGGCTCTGACCTGAGACGGGGGTGAATCTATAGCAATTTGTTCAAACAGAGGAAGGCTTTTTCCTCTGATTTGTATTCCAATTTGCACAGCCTGTGGGGGGGGCCCCGTCATGGGGGTTTGCAGGATGGTACTTCTCAAGTGGGAATCAAAGCTTGAGCCAGGTACCTGGCTGAAAAAAAAGCCTGATCAAACTCTGAGCTGGGCACCCTCCATGTGCCTCCCTGGGCTGTCTGGGCGCTGCAGCAGGCTTGCCTGTGAGGGCAGTGGGACAGCTTGCTGCATCCCCTCAGCACGGGGGACACAGGCCTGGATGTCAAAGCTGCCCCAGAAGGGAGAAAGCTGCCCTTCCTGCAGCCTTTTAAAAAGATGGGGAGAGAGGGCAAAAGTGGTTTCTGCCTCATGCCCATCCCTTCCCTCCATGTGTGGCCAGGAACAGGTTTCCTGTGAGGATGGCTGGATGGCCCTCTCCAGGGCTGGGTTTCAGCCTGGTCCAGCTGTGCTCCATAACTGGTTTGACCCCAGTTTGCTCCTGCTGGAGAGGCCAGTGTAGCTGGTGCTTCTCAAGTTAAGAGCCTGCTACAGGGGTTGCTGGATCCTGATGCTTTCTTGGAGTCTGACAGAAGCTGCCTGATAACGAGAAGCTTCAGGTCCCAGCTTTCACCCAAAGCTGTGCTGAAGGTGCCATAGAGTTGTGGCGCTTCCCTTCTCACTCCTCCCTGTTGGCTGCCTGTTCCATGATTGCTTCAGAAGTAATCCAGACAAGGAAGCACAGTCTCAGTATCCCTTAAATCCAGATGCTGCGTCTATCAAGAGCATCCAGAAATCTCAGTAGTGAACAACCTGACAAGGTTAACAAGACTCATCCCTTCCAGTGCCTCTTTGGTCTGCAGCAGGTCTGATGCCAGCTGCTGCCTGCCAGCCCCATGCCAGCTTGGAAATCTCTAGGCTTGGAGTTTAGCCTGTCTTTTTGTAAGGCAGTTGTAAAGTTGTGGTTGGAGAGATGTGCAAACATTTTGGAAAGACCTTTTATGTGCACAGAAGCATCCACTCTTGCCTCTGAGAAGGCCAGAAGCATCAGGGTTGTGTCTTGAAATATGTAAGAAGTGTTTTTCACTTCTAAACTTAGCTCCCTGACCAAGCTCCTGGTCCTGAAGTCTGTATTGAGCTTCCACATTAATGAGTCACACCATGCTGCCTGTTTTCCATTAATTGCCCAAATGTGGGCGCATGAGGTTGGAAAATCTGTTTAGTAAAGGTGGGAAGAGGGGGAAACCATCCTTTGTATAAAATACAAGGATAAGAGTAGGAGGGAGTAGTAGGGTGGGAGAGACGCTGCTTTTAGCTTTTAAAATTAGCTGGAATTCTCCTCAGCCTTGTTTATACTTGCTTTAATTTAGTGTTGGTCACAGATACACTTAGAGGGAGGAAGGAGGCAGGAAGGTAGAAATAAATAATGACTTTAAATCTTAAATCAGTGCAATTTTTAAACCACAAGTTTATTTTTGACTTGGCCATAACTTTCAGGGAACTAGCTTGAGTACCAGGGAGAGCAGTAACTCCAGCTTTGAGAAAGAGTGGGAAAGTTTATGAGATTTTAAAGTAGTCAGGCAGAGGTCCCTGCGGTTGATGGCATGAGGGGAATGTGCATGGGGACAATGACAGCAGCATTTTGTAATATTTAGGAGAGTATTTAACAGTATTGGGGCTGTGGAATGAACTGATGCTGCTTTTAGAGTCGGCAGAAGGCTTGTTATGGTGCTGGAGGGGAGGGTTGGCAGAGAACAGGCTCCTCTGCCCAGCTGGCAAGGGTGCTGGCTGCTGCAGAAGGCCTGCTGGCCACATTCCTGAGGGAAGGAGAGCCCCATTCCTCCAGCTTGTATCATGGCTTTCTGGACAGCAGGCAGAGCAACTGCTGTGCCAGGCTTTCTGAGCAACGCAGGCTGGAGGGAGACAATTAAAATCCAAGGTACTACTTGCTTGACATGCACCAGTGATTGGCTCCCATTAGGTGCTGGATTTTAAGCCTTTCATGCCAGCTAATTGGTCCAATGCCTGCCCTAAGCGTGACCAGCGCCCCGGGCTTTAGCAGAAAGGGGAATGACTCACTAAACAGAGCTGTCAAACTGCAAGTCCTTGGCCTTGCTTTGAATGTGTTGCCCTTTCATTCCGCTGTCTCCTTCCTCCTGGGCTGTGGCACAAGCTGTAGGAGGAGGGAACTGAACTGTCTCTGTTAACAGTTAATTTTGCAGTTTTGGTTGCTGTAGCAAAGCAAGCAAGCTGTGCTTTGGTAGTGTGCTGAGGAGATGGAGCTCAGCTGGTATCAGGTCATCTGCTTGCTCCCGTGGGGGGATGTGGTGCACAGCACCAAGCAGCGACCTGACAGGAGGAGACTGCTGGGATAGCACCAGGCAGGAAGGTGTTTGGGGGCTGCCTTGCCTTGGTTGTAGGGAGAAAATGCTGGGAGTGACCCTTGCTGAGGGAAGGGGGAATAGGGAGGGATAGTGCTCACAAGTTATCATAAGGACTCAGGCAAACTGTTTTCTCCAATTAGCATTTAAGGTTTTGTAGCATATATTGTGGAGTATGGCTTGGAAATGACTTCTGGGAAAGTAATACAGGATGTATGTAGAAGCCAAGTGTGTCCCTGGGATGCACAGCACAGCCTGTGGCGGGTCCCCAGAGTAACACCCTCTTGGTGTCCCTGCTGTTGTGCAAGACGGATTCACCATGTTTCTCCTAGGAAGCGTATCAGGCTCTGTCTGGTTCAGGAATACAGCAAACAGCACCTGCTTCCTCCACCATCCCTGCAAATGTGTATTCCTGTGTTTTTAATGCCTTGTATGTGTATTTCTTTTTTAGGAGGTAACACCACTAGCAGGGTTATTTCCCCAGGAATATGAGAGGAAGTCTTCCTTGCAGGCTCCACTCGCATCTGCCTATTTATGTGCTTGCCTGCCCACATTGCTGGGGGCTTGGCGTGACTCAGGGGGAGGGCACTGCTCGACTCAAAATCCCTTCCAGTTCTGAGTCTCATGCTGCAGAACGTATGTGTGCACACGTGGGGCTGCTTCTCCTCCTTGTCCGGGTCTGATGCTATGACATCAGAGGGATCAGCTCCCTCCAACGGCCCTTGCTTCTGACCCTGTGCCATGGTTTAATCCCAGCCAGCAGCTAAGCACCACGAAACCACTCACTCACTCCCCCCATGTAGTGAGGCAGAGAGAATTGGAAAAATAAAGGGGAGGAAACTCGTGGATTGAGTTAAAGGCAGCTTAATAGAGACAGTAAAAACTGTGCATGCAAGCAAAGCAAAACAAGGAATTCATTCACTGCTTCCAATGGGCAGGCAGGTGCTCAGCCATCCCCAGAAAAGCAGGGCTCCATCGTGCATAATGGGGCCTTGGGAAGGTAAAACACAGCAACTCCAAATGTCCCCACTTCCTCCTTCTTCCCCCAGCTTTATATACTGAGCACCATGCTGTGTGGTGTGGAGTGTCCCTTTGGTCAGCTGGGGTCAGCTGTCCTGGCTGTGTCCCCTTCCAACTTCTTGTGTATCCCCAGCCCCCTTGCTGGTGGGGGGGACGAGGAGCAGGAAGGACCTGGATGCTGTGCACTGATCAGCAATGAAGAAAACATCCCAGTGTTATCTACGCTGTTTCCAGCACAAACCCAAAGCAGATCATACTAGCTATTATGAAGATAATTAACTCTATCCAGCCAAACCCAGCATGTTCTCCATCCCTTAAAGGCACTCTTGCCTTTGTCATGCTCAGGTCCCATACTACCCAGTGCATCCCTCTTCCTACCCTTTGGTATAATTCACAGTTACCACTCCCATAGCTGATGGACCAGCCCTGTGAAAGGTTGTCAGAATGTCCATAAATGTCTACAAAATGTCCACTGAGTTCATTTAGTACATGACTTCTGTCTCCATCTGTTACAGTGGTCACTTGGGACAGGAGATGTGCTGTGTTGCATGTAGTTACTGGGCACCAAAGCCAGCTCAGGTCATGGCACTGCTACATTTGCACTGCTCCCTGAAAGGCTTGCCTTCCATTGGTTCAGGTGGTTCCTGCTGTAGTAATTCCTCTAACATGCAGCTAGGATCATGTTACCTTTAAATCATTGCAACCCATTGTATTTCCATTACAATCTCCATCAGAGCTTTTGGGTCCCAGCTTGGATGCTTCCTGCTTCTTCACCAGCCTTGTATCTGCATAAGAGGTGTGATTTAGTTATGGAAGGGATTGTGGGCATGGAAGGAAGAAAAAGTTTGAGAAATGTAATCCAAAGAAACTCAAGACAATTCTCATGCTACAGGATGAAACTTGCACTTTATACCACATCTATTCTTGTCTTAGATACAGAGCACAGAACTGAGTTTTAACTACTCTTCTCTCTTTCAACAAAATATCATCCCCCTGGTGAGCAGAGACATGCTTTTCCCCAGACAGGTCTGATGCTGTTCCCTGATGTTCTCTCTCTGAGAGTAACCTTAATTCTCTCCAAACAATTGAAGCAGGCTATTCAGGTTTTTTTTCCCTACTTTTCACCAAAACTACACACTCATTTTCCAGCCTCATTTGGGCTTGGCAGCCAGCAGCATTAGGCAGGAAGGTATTGGAAGGAAAGCAGCACGTACGCCTTCAGCCAGATGAATCTGGAATTTCTTCTTGTCATGGTGCCCTGAGAAATCCATTTACAGACCTGGCTGGTTCCAGTGGCCTCCTGAGGTGAGTCCTTCCCGGAGCACTCACACACCCCAGGAGAGTTAACAGCTTAGGATGGGGCTCTGTCTGGGCTAAAAGTCCCCACTGCTTCCCACCCTCCTCAACCCCTAACACCAGCCATCCCTTAAAGCTACTGAAAAGCTGCCTTCCCTGGGTCTCTAACTCACGCCTTTTATGAAGGAACTGGTGCCATGGGATCTGCCCAGTGGCACTACTGCCATGGGTGCATAGGTGGGGGCACTGAGCCCTCAGCCATTAGCTGCCATGTTGTTTTTTTCACCCTTTCTTTCTTTAGCTGCGTGAATTAGAACGTGGGATATAGCAGAAAATCTCTGGTTTGGGAGAAGATGGGAGCATCTCCCAGTGCCTTGGTAGCATCAATCAGCAGTGAATGGTGAAATGCTGTCTTGCTCACTGTGTTGGTGTGACTACCCAGCATTGCCCTAGTCTTTTGGCTTGCCTGGTTACCTAGAGATTAAAAACATACAAAAATCCCCCAATGGGTTTATGTTCTGTTCTAGGCTTTATTTTTTATGGCTACAGAAGGATTTTCATGTCTGATATGAGATCATATTTAATGTTCCTCCTTCTGCCCTATTCAAGTAGCATTTGCTACTGCAACAGATCATTAAACTGTCTGGGCTCTGCCCCCACCTGCATGCATTTCTGTGGCAAGTGGGCTGATTTGGGTGAGACAGACCATGAAACAGTCTACAAGTGCCTAATTTTTCAAGGAAGAAGGGAGCTTGCAAAGGGAGAAGTGATAAAAGGCTAAGGGGCAAGGATCAGCCTCCAGTTTGAAGAACCTGGCTCAAGTGATGAATGGGGGTCTATCACAGGTTGCATGTTCCGTAGCCTGAAACCTATTGTTGGAGAAGTTGTGTGGGACACCTTGTGCTTTCCCTGTTGAAGGATCCAGCCTACTGCAATGAGTATTACTAGGTTACTGGCAGTGCTAGTGTTTGCTGTGGGGCATGGCAATCCCAGCTGGTTCTCGTGGCTGGGCTGACCACGTGTCAGGTAAGGTAAGTAGCTCCTGCACCTCCAGCCGCCCTTTCTGCTTGTTTCCTTCCTCCCTGCACCTGGGTGTTTCAGACAGTGCAGCCCTTCCTGGCAGGCAGCATGGCCTGCAGAGCTGTGGGGATGTGAGACAGGGCTCAAGGAGGCTGAGGGCTCCATGTGTTGGGGCAGTTTGGAAGTGAAAGACCTGCAGCTATGTAGGCCGCTGGCAAGGCTTTGCTGGAAGCCTCCTGTGGGAATCAGGCATTTGCACCAGGAGTTCTGGCTTCTGCCTCAAGGCAGTGCTTCACTGCTTAAATGCCACCACTGCCAAGGAGGTGACTAGCAGACACTATTTTAATAAACACCAAGAAGGCTTTCTGTCTCAGTCTCCTACTGCCTTCTCATCACTTCTCTCCCTTGTGTTATTCCTCAGGGGCTGGATTTCTCCAGCAGCAAATCAGGTTGCTCACGAGTGGAGTAACCCCCCCATCTTGTAGCACCTCTTTTTCTAAGCCCTTGGGGTGTTGGAGGGGGTATGAGCTGTTGCAGTGAGCGTTAACATAGGAATGCACCAGGCAGCCTTTGCTCACCTGTGTTGGATACCTTACAGAAAACAGGCCCTGAGGGCCCTGTTGTTTCCTGTACTGTGATTCCCTTTGTGGAAGGCAGGTAAATGTGTGACTGGGCTGTTGGGCTGGAAATTGCAAAGAGGCTGTTCCTCACTGTATGTTGCTGAAGACTGCCATAGCTGTGGGAGCAAATGAATACAGTGAGCTCCTGGACTGAACAGCTGACTCCCTGAATATCCCCATCACAATCCTTAATCTCTCTGTGCCCAGTTCCCTTACTTATGCAGCTGCTGACCAGCCTGCCAGGGGGGCGTGAGCATCTGTCCCTTTCCAGATGAGAGGCCTGTGCAAAGCTGAGAGGAAAGGCAGTGATCCAAATCCCTCCAGTCTAAGCACTTTCCCTCCAGAGAGGAGAGGTGATGTGTTTCCATTTTCTCCCACCTCCCTTTCTCCAGGTGTGATGCAGGTTCCCACGAGGTGCCACAGTACCTTTTTCAGCTGTCTGCCTTTGGAGAGGAGCAGCGGGTCAGGAGCAGGATTTTCTCCCTGGAAGCTGCATCTACTCTTGTCCCAGTAGGCCACCATCACTACGGCCAAGAGCAAAAAAATGATGCAAAATGACGCAGTTTGTGACCAGTGCGCCGCTAAACTACGTCATTTCTGTGCAGTGGGAATAATGTATCACAAGGTTCACAGGGTCCCCTGGGATGGAGTTACTGTGAATGGACATGGGATGCTGAATTGAATGCAGGTAACACTCCCTGAGTGTTCCTAAGGGAGGAGGAGAGCCGAGGCTGTGTCCTGTGAGGGAACAGGGATTGCAAGCCAAAGCCGTGCTTGAACACTCTTAATTCATCTTTAGGACTCTAGGACAGCCTTTAGGTCTGGAACAGACATTGCCATGGGATTGCACTGCTAAGTGAGCCCTGCTGAGCTCCCAGCCTGATGGTCAGTGTGGCTCCAGTTTCACCTCCCCACTGCTGCTGTGGGGATGCCTTGTGCTCTTCCAGTGTGTTGAGTCTTCCCATGCCACAGAAAAAAGTAGGTATTTCAGGAGAAAATGTGTAGATGCTTGTCCTCATGCCCCAGGTTTTTTCTGCGCTCTCTATTAAACTCCCTCAGCTTCCAGGCACCCGCTGGCTCCAGCAGCAGCCTCTTGCCTTTGACTTGTGTTCAGAAGCTCAGCAAGGGGAGTGAGAGGAGAACACAAAGGGGAGCAAAGCTGAGGAGTCTTCCCATTTCCCAAGAGTGCTTTGATCAAGGTGCGAGGATCGACTTGTGAAGTATATCTCTATGACCTTTTGTTGCCCCTGTCAGGCACTTCATGGCCCTCAGTGTGGCACCGACTGAGCTGCCAGGCTGTGTCTCAGCAGGTGACAGCTGCTCCTGCTGCCTTTCTCACTCTTTCTGTCTGGTAACGGGATCTCCTTAAACACATCGCTGCATTTGCACTGTGATGAGCAAAGCTTGCAGAGTAAAGTCAAACAGCTTGATGTGAAGCTTGGGCTCAGCTCTTGGATGGAAATTGTATCTCCATGTACACATAATGCCTTTTGCATTTTGCCCAGGAGCAATACAGTAGCGATAAAAATATCCCTTAGGTAGCAATTCTCATGACATTAGTCCCTAACCTGCCTGGAAATATCCTGATCTGCAATGCTTCTGGCCCAAGGTAATTTAGCAGAAGCTTGTGATTGCATTGAGCTCCGAGCACATCCGAGCTTTGCTCAGTGAAGCAGTGTTTGTGGAATCTCAGACTTCATTATCTTGGGGTTTGCTGGATTTTTATCTGAAGTTATGTGGGCTGGAAATCTTGCAGGCCCAGGCACGTGGGATCACAAAATCAGTTCATCTGTCTATTAAATAGGTGTAATTCCCATCAACTGCAGTGAAAGTTACCATTTTGCAGCAGAAGGTGGAATCATATCCATGCATATTTGACACAGAAAACCCATCACTGGCTTCCACTGGGCCTTTTTCCAAGGTCAGTACAAGACCCTTTCTAAGTGTCTGTGTCCAGGGTTTCACTCAGTCTACAGTGGACAGTGTCTCCTACCACCCTGCTTTACCATTAAGAACTGAAGTGTGACGGGGTGGAGAGCAAAGGCTACTGCTAATTTATTTTGTTCCTTTGTTTGTACATGGGTTTTAAGTGTTAAGTGTTTTAGGTTATGACAGTTTCCATTCTGTGAAGGCCTGGAGTTTTTCTTTTTTTGTTGTTGGATTATATTAAGCATTAAAACTGTTGAAATTAATTCCTCCTGGCAGACCTCCCTATCCCCCCAAGCTAGCTCCAATCCCACCTCCTCTGTCTTCTACTTCAGAAAAGAACAGCAGTGTTATCAAAGCTGTGTGATTACTACTGAACAGCAGAGATGGTGTTACCTGTTCCCTTGTAATCCTTCTAGTAGAGGACTAATCTTAAAGCCCATGTTGGCATAGCATTTTCACTGGGTGTAGCTTATAATACATCCACTTACTTCATGGGCTTAAACACTGGTGCTGGGTTGTCTGAGTGCAGGCACCTTGCTGTAGTAAAGCATGGGCGTGAATTTCATTGCAAATCAATCAGCCTAAATGCTCAATCAACCCAGCATCAGCTCTGTCCTTGCTATTTAAGAGTGGGACAAGGCTGACGTTAAGAAGTGGATGAAACAGGCACTTGACAGGTAGGGATGATGAGAGCCATGGCCTTTGGGGTACCTGGTCAAAGCACTCAAAGTTCGGGCTGGCAATGGCTGCTGTGGGAAAAGCCCTCTCCTCAGGGGAACAGGAGAAGTGGGCTTTGCTCTCCAGGGTCTTCTGTGCTCTCCAGCTGGTTCCTGCCATGTCTATAACAGGAATAGCCAAGGCTTAGACCTTGTCAGAGCTGAATTTCTGAGTAGGCTGAAGCAGAAAGGGACCAGCCTTGTCTTTACTTGTTTGCAGATGCTTGTAAGGTTGGAGGTGGAAAAGGAGAGGTCTGGCACTGCTGACAGCTTTTTCCAAGCACTGTTTTAGCTATGACTTGTCCCATATGTGAACTTCATGTGAGCTGCAGGCAGCTGTGCAGTGTTTCAGACCTGTGTGGGAGTCTGGCTGTTCTTTAAAAGAGACCAGGTTTGGCTTGGCTGCTTCTCACAATTTGTAAAATACCAGGGAAGCTTCAAAGTAGCCATGTGCCAAAGCTAATGAGAGTGAAAGCTTTCCTGCCTTGATAAGACACACTTTTCTGGTCTCATCTCACTGTGCCTCCAGGACTGCTAAGGGCTGTACCGACATTGCTTTGGGGATTCAGGCTTTGAGCAAGCCTTTTGCAGCCAAGATCTTCAGTCAGGGCACAAGCCAGGGGCAGTGCCACTGTCCTGTGCTGGGGACCCAGAGCTGTGCAGCTGACACCTGGCCATGGGAAACCTGCTGTTCTTCCGTGGGTGCTTTGTGAAAAGTCTTGAGGTGACAGATACGGAATATTCTGAAAAGTGTCTGGCTGCAGTTGGTTGTGTGTATTTACTTTATTGAAGATTTTTTTGAGGATTTTAAAATAGTGAAGTTCAAGGATTAAAAATCTGCATATTCCCAAAGCTGAGGTCACCTGTGCGATGTGAGACATTATGTCCTCTCTAGCACAGCGTCACAGTGTAATCGACAGCTATATTGGTATGGAGCCAGTGCATTTTCCTTACCTCAAAGCTGCTTCTTAAACAGCATTGTTAGTGTGAACAAGATCAAATGCATGCTACACTACTCTGGAAAGGAATGGAACACCAAGTTGCAATCTGTTTGTGTTCGTGAAAGAACAGAATCACTTTTTTTTTCCTATTTCCCATGAGTCATGGCCAAATTCCAACGTAGGTTATTATATTCTGTTCCCTAATTCCCTCTGAAGCTTCAAATCAGTTTAGATTGCTTTTCCCTTTCTAGCCTGAGCAATTAGATAATGTTCCTGAGCCCTGTTAACCAGCTGTGTTCCACCTCAGAGGAAGCTGTGTTTTGTTTCTCAGGGAAGCAGCCCCTCTTCCCCCACCTGTGTACATATGAAATCTTTTTGATATGAAAAATGATAGCAGAATGTGAGGCAAATTGACTGCTTCTCACAGCTGGGCTGTTTGGCATCTCCACTCTGCTAAGGCCAAGCTGCAGAAGGTGCTGAATTCTCTCGTGGTTCTGCAGTGTGCACCAGCTGCCTGGCGTGGTTTTGATCAGAGTAACAGGCTCTGCAGCAGTGCTGATGGAAAAGGGGGAGGGGGGTTGTGCTTCAGGGGTGGAAATGGCATTTGGGGTAGCAGGCTGCAGAGGAGACAAGAGATAAAGGCAGTGTTGAAGGGGAGCACAGCGCTCATGACATGGGGAATTATGAGCTGCAATATGGGGAGGGAGAGGTGCTTGAGGCAGTTCTTCCTAATGGCTCCACACTGCATATATGCATCCAATTTTCCTTGTTGCACTTTCCAGCAGAGCAGCTGGTGATGCTAATCCTTTGCCCTTACTGCTCACGTATAGCAAGGATTAGCAGAGCTTCCTGCGATGAAGCACACCCCCTCCAACTTCTCCCCTGTAAAACCAAAGATGGTGAAGGGACATTTGGCTTGATCCTTTGCACAGGGCAGGGAGAGCAGGTACGTTAGACTGCTCTCTAGTGACACATGGTTTGTATTCCTTTTAAGTCCCAACTGAGTCAGTGTAAGTGGCTTCTCAGGATTTAAAAGTGAGTAATGAGTGACGAGGGGTGTTTGTTTAGTTTCTCACACTCCCACCCCATCCCATGGACTCTCGAGTGGCTGTTGTCTTTCTGGCTGTGGTGTAATTTGCTTCCCATCATCACTTGAAGCCCTCTAAAGAGGAAGGATCTGTGTCTTGCTTGCTGTGGTGGTGTATCACTTGCACTACCAAGATTGTTGATAATCACACCTATTACTGTAATATTTGATGTGAGCTCAGATCCCCTTGCTGTGTGCCTTCAAGTGATAAACAGAAAAGATGTCATGCCTCCTATGAGACAGGTGTTTTGGGCGCTGTTGTTCCAGCCTGTCTTAAACCTCTGTCTGTAAGGACAGCTGGGGCTGAATGCCAGAACAAGCTCCTGATGCAAACATGAAAGCAGCTGTGGAGATGCTTCTCTGGGGACATTTTAAAGCTTGGTCAAGCTCGTCACTGTGGAGCAGCCTGTAGAGAAGGCTTGCAGATGACCTGGCAGTACTGTGGGACTCTCTCTGAAATATGTGTGGTTCCTTGAACTCTTTCTGTAGCTTCCCTGAGTTTTACTGTTGGCCCATTTGCCTGTGGAAAGTGTTGGCATATCTGCATGCACATATTCAGGGGAAAACCAGTATTGCTTCTATCCCTTTGGCATTAACCAAAGAGAATTGGCACCAGAAGAAACCATGTGGGCAAATGCAGTAAATAAGAGCGAAGCCTGATGAACAGTTGCACAAAAAAAAATCTGCAGTGCTTGGACATCCTGTTGATTTTGGAGTCTGCCAGGGAGCTGCTGTTGCAACCTGTGTGTGTAAAGGCAGGATAGCCTATATCACTCCATATATAGTATATAAATAGTACATATACAATATATAAAAGTACCTATACCGTCCCCAATACAAGAATGTGTGGTGTGAACGCAGTCATGTGAAGTATCTGGAGGGCTCTGTGCATGTATGGGAACACTGGGAGGGAGGTGCTCTGGCTGCTTCTGCTGTGCTGGGGAGAAAGCTGGTACTCAAGCAGTTAAAGCAACTGCCAGCAATTTTCTTTCTCTGGTGGTAATTGTTCTTCAAGAGACTTTCCAAACGCTTCTCCGTCTTTGTGCACTTGGAAGTAGCTGTACTGCAAAACACTTCAGCAGCCACATTTCTCATACTGAAGAAATTTAAAGCTGGTATTATTTTTGCCGAGCCACTGAGCTGGTGGCTCTCGATGCATAGGACTGGTAGCTGCCTGTGCTCCAGGGCACTTGAATCCTGCACAGCCCCAGGAGTGAAATTTCTCTACACCTCCAAGCTAGTGACTGAAGACCAGGACTTCAGGTGTATGGGAGTGGGATCCTGTGGGTTTACAGCTTTCTTTCAGCTCTCTTCCAGGTGTCTGTGGGGTCTCCGAGCGTATCTCACCTGTTTGCTCTCTAGCCCAGCAGCAGCTCCTGTGTAAAAGTTGTGGAGTCAGAGATGCACTGCATTAGCTGTGTTTGGTATTTCTCACTGCATTGAAAGTGTTTCTGGGTGCTCAAGAGTTCTGGTTACCCAAAATCAGCATTAAGTTGAATGCGTGATTATCACCAGGCACAAGAAAATACTTGGCAGTGTCTTGGAGACTGATGATATTGGGCTTAATTAATGGAGAGCAGTCTGTCCCCACATACATCTGTCTCTGCTTCCTCATCCTTCCTATCAGTATCAGCTTAGGTTTGTTTTTAATTATTTTTTTTAAGTGTTGCACAGAACAGTAAAACCCACATCAGATTACTGAGGATATTAATCCTTCGCACTTCTCTAGCACATTACATTTCATCCGATAACAGAGGTTTGCTTTACAAACATTAATTACAAAGCTTCATAACCCCCCTCTGAGGAAGGTAATAACCACAATAAGACTTAACATTTATATGATTTTTGCATCTTCAAAAAGTTGTATAAACACTAAGCTTTAAAGTACCCTGCGTGACATGGTAGTGCAATTGTTCAAATGACACGTGGTGAGACAAAGATGCACCAAGGGGAGAACCTGCTTGCCCATGTCACACATCAAGGCAATTGCTAAGTACTTGTTATAGGTTATTCTAGGTTTTGGGGTTTCTTTCCCACTCTCTGTCTTCCTTGGTGTCATAGCTGAGCAGGGATGCATGAGAGTGGCAGAGGGTGAAGACCATAATCTGAAGACCATTAGGTCCATGGAAGTGAGCAAAAAAAAGGATGCCATGTCTCCTGGATGGAGTTGGGGTAGTTTGAGATCAATAGGGTCCTGAAGAGCTCACATCGGTGCTCGATGGTGACTGGTGGTTTGGAACATTGCTGCTGCAGGTGAAATCCTTTGAAGTGCATTGAGCAGCTCCTCAGCTACCTCAGATGACTTTCTGCCTCCTCTGTGGCAGGCATCAACACAGAGAGCACATAGCTGATAACAGCTTGTTGTTCCCCACATGTTTTAGGATATGATCAAACAAGGAGAGGAGTTTGGAGGCATGGTGGTTGTAATATGTGACTGAGTGGCTCATTTTTGGGTGTTCAGCAGCATGCATGCTTGCTGACCTGAGAAGGAGCAACAGTCCTTGTTGTTGCCATTGCAGGAACAAGGCATGACTTGTTTTTTTCTGCCCCAAACAGTTTCCTAAGTTTGTCCAGGCTAACTTTTGTCCCTCCAGATGAGGATTACCAAAAGTGGTTAGCAAGACTCAGATGGTTCTTAGTCTGTTGCCTTTCCCTGGTCTTAAAATTAAAAGCCAGATATGGTTAAGGGGAAAAGGGGTTTTTACCTCGGTATTTATTTAAGGATCCTTAGGTGCACCACTTTGTCCAGGTGGAATGTGCCGAAATGCACACTGCAATGCACACACATGATAGATCACGTATACAATTTATAGGCCTTGCACATTAGCATATCTGTCAAAGATTCCCCAATGAGAGGCTCAAATGAACCCCCCATCCCGAGGAATCCCCCCCTGGATGGGCCTATCTTGGTTTACAGAATGTGTTCTGGAGAGGACCTTGGTGTCTGGGCTTTCTGACCCAACTGCGAGGTTTCCAAGATGTTTGCTCTCCTGGCTTAACGGGACTTTGGGTCTAAGCTGGTTATCAGACTTGGGGAATTACACATATGTGGGCTAAAAGGACTGAGGATACACAAAAGGTACATAAAAGGGTATATAAAAGGGGTATAAAAGAAAAGGCAAAAAATCATCATGGCATCAAGTCATTTACCCAAAATTTATAACAAGCAAACTTTCATCGTATTGGGCTTCAGAATGCCCCGAGACAGGTGTGCTGCCCATCTCAGTGAAACAGACTGGTGGTGTCTTGGTAGTTGGTGACATATCTTGTGGGACAAACACTGGGAAATAGTTTCACAGTCCCTGTGAGCCATCAGTCTGGTGGACTGCTGGAGAGGTATACTCCTGTGGAGCATAACCAGATCCAGAGTCTTTACCCTTAATGAAAAATTGGAGCAGACTGAAACTGAGGGCAAAACTAGATTTTGGAAAGTAAATCAATTCCTTGCCTGATGGGCAGGACAAGGGATTTGCTCATCCAGGTGATAGAAATTCCAGTAAATGCATATTTTCAGAAGTTGTGCATCCTTCCCTCTGCGGACATTTTGTCTTTTAAATGGGAAGCCCACTCTCTAGTTTGTGTTCATTTGTCCCAGAGTGTTCTGCAGCAGGCTGGGTTGGTTGAGGTCTTTTAAGAAAGGAGGCTGGTTTTTAGACTTTGCTCTCTGTGTGAGTTTGCATTTCTCTTGTCCCCTTCAGAGACCGAAGGACCATTTTGTTCTCTGTGGGATGGACTGCTCTGTGTCATTCCACATGCAGCTGAAGGAGTGTTTTCAATAAAGTGATATTTCTTACTAATATCAAGAAAACATCAAATGGAGCTGAGGATAAGTGATTTCAAAATATACTGAGGTCTTAGCCTGCCCTTGGCCTTGCCTAAGTAGGCCAAAGCTTTTTCCCTTGCAGAAGAGAGCTTGAGAACAGAAGTCTTTAAAGAGCTTTCCTCTTCAGAGATGTTTCAGCTTTGAGGCTGGTGCCTGTCAGCATTTTAGTCTCTCAGAGCTTTATTTCCTTTGTGTCAAAGATCATCTTACTTCCTTTGCAAAGCTGTCAGCCAGACCCTGGCTGCTTTGATACGGCTGCGTTAGTCCCCGAGTCCCCTGTTGAACAAGCTGCTCAACAGTGTTTGCACAAATGCATGATCTTGGGTAGAGAATTAATCCCTGTTGTTACCCCCTGTGCAGTCAGCCAGCTGAGAAATTATTTTAAACACTATCCCATGTGGATTAGTGCTTTCCCAATTTCCTCTGCAAGTCTCTGGTGTTTCAGACGATCTTTTGACTCTGCACAGATGCAGAGTAATAAATTCATAACCTTGCTTTGTGGAACTTTTGCTCCTAAGTTCATTGCTGTTGGTCTCTCAGCAGGGAACAGCCAAGCCATCATCAGCCTGCCTCGCTTCTCCTTCCCTGTGTTTCAGTTGTAATCAATTTTTTTTTTTTTGCAAAACTCTTTACTAGTCCATTTTCATTTTTCCTTGTTTTCCCTTCTTTTTCCCCCAGTCTGACAGTTTGAGCTGCTGCAGCTGTTTGTCAGAATGAACTCCATCAATATAGCCAGGATGTGGCAATGCCAGAGTTACTCTTACTTTGCAGGGTTTGGGGGATTCTCCTGAGGCCAACACCTGGCACTTGTGGTTGAGGAGAGCTCTTTATAGTAATGATCCAAAGTCTGTCCCATTTGCTGGAACAGGCTTCTAGTAGTGTGTTAGTTAATCACATGAATATCCACAGTGTGGCCGCATCTTACTGGGAATAGCTGCAGGTGGAAGAGAGACTACTGTTATGATCCCATTTCTCACACAAAAATAATGTTATGATACACCAAACTAATGTTAGGGTCTGATTATCAAAAGGTGCCCAAATTAAGGTGCAAATGAGACCAAGAGTATGGATTTTATTTAACAGTGAATGTGAGGTAGAGAGACAGATAGGAAGGGGGAGGGGGGGAAGGGGCTGGGGAGGGTGTTAGAGAGACAGACACATTATGATCACCACCACATGGGTTCCTGCTGGTCTTTTTGGTGGTGGGAGACCCCAGGTGTTCTTCTGGAGGTACCACTTTTATACAGTCCAAGTCACAGGTATCCAGGAGGCGTATGTGCCATTCCCACAACTTGGGATGGCATGTCTGTAAGCAGCTGCTTCCTTTTCTCACAGTTTGCCATGATGGGAATTTTTGTCCAGATAGGCTGCCCAGATCTGCCTCACCAGGCCTGGCATCTTCCTGTTGCTGCCATCTGTGCTTTTCTGCCAGTATGCACAGTGGAATTTTGTCCATTGTGGCAGTTCCAAACCTTTCACCTCCGTGTAGGCCTGAAATTAACACCCTCCTGTTTGCCGCCTGAGCCTGTTGTGGGGGCTTATCTTAAGGAAACTTCCTTCTTTGACGGTGCTCTGAGACAAGTTAACTGCACTCTTTAAGTCCGGACAGCTACAGAAGGCCAAAAGTGGTAGCTCAGTACTGAAGGGGCTGGGAGTGAACTTTTATTGCCTCTGAAAATGCCTGGAGATGCCACTTGTCCACTGGGCATTTACTCCCTCATCACCTCCTAAGCCTCCTGAGCAACAATAAGCAGAAAATTGTAATAAGGAGTGCCTGCCCAGGAGAGGCAGTGTGGCCAGATGTGCTGCACAGCTGGAGAGGAGTAGATGGATAATCTATTAAAGGGAAACAGTGCAAACTGTTGGTGCGGTGTCAAAGAGTATTTCAGTGCATGATCCGCACATGGTAGATGTGCAGTGACAGAAAATGCTCCCTGTGAAGAGCCTTACAGAGGCAAAGAGGGGTTCCCCATGTTCTGCCAAAGCAATGGGCAGGGGGTAACCGAGTCCAAGAGGGTTGTAAAAGACCTTCTTCTAGATTTTGTGTGCAAGGGGAGATAAAGCAGCAGTTCCTGCACCCGAATTTCGCCACCTTAAAGTCAGTCATGGAAGTATAATGGGCCGAGTCTCAGACGTGCACCACTGCCCTCTCCTGTGTGCGTGGGGGGATGCTGGTTGTGAACAAGGCTGAGTGTTGCACACCCCTGTCACTTGTGGACAGAAGGAGCAGTGCTCTGCCCTCTCCCATGATCCTGAAGTCCTTGGGTGCCTTTGCATGTGAGGACACCCTTTGACATGATGTCCTGCCTGGCAGCTTCAGAGAAGTGACTCCTGTGTTTCGTGGAAATGCCCCTAGCAGATCTGGTGGTAAGGATGAACTCAACTTTGCACATAAACTGGGAATTTGATATTTTTCTTATGTGTGAAAAATGCAGCTTACCCTCTACAGATTTACAATGCATAGTCCTCTCTTGAAGAATGAATTTGCACAGAATTTGCAAGTCAATATATTAATTGACTTGAATTAAGATTAATTTTTTTTTAAGTATCCTCAGTAAGGAATTTAGTGTTTGTCAGTCTGTTTCTTTGTCTGGAATTAATAATGTAATAACACAGGCTCTTCAAACGTGGCATGTAATTAGAATTCATTGAAATCTTATGTCTAGGCTAAATTTGAAGAAAATAGGTTGTAATTAAACTAAGTTATTAACAGTTTCTATATCTAATTATTGTGACTATGTGGTTCTCCTCTGTGTTAGGTGGGAAATCATTATCCCAAGCTCAAACCAATTGAGGACTTCAAATGAGCAGTAATTCGGGGAGGAGGCATGCACAGTTAAAAAACCCGAATAATACCCAGTCTTTTGAGTTATGGTGATTCACACCAGCAACATTCTGACTAAGATGTATTACTGCCGTCGGCTCCAGCTGAGATGGAATGGAGGTTTAAAGATACCATGTATTTTCCCTCTTATTCTGAACCCTTGGCATAACGAGCAGAAGAGAAATGAGTGCTCCCTTACCCTGCTATATATGGGATTTTTTTTCCAGTGTAATATTCAATTAATTTCCTGAATAAGCTATTCTCACCCCAGGGAATAATTGCAAGATTTCTGTGCTGTTTGTAACTCTTCAAGTAGCTGTGTGCACTGCTACCTTTTAGCTCTGTTTTCACCTGGATGCAGGTCTTGCAACGATGTATCAGAAGGCTTCTGAATCCACATCTGCAACATGTTACATGGGTTCTGGCACTTCTTATGGCGGAGGATTTTCATTCTACCCTCTGCCCCTCCTTCCTCTCCCCTCTGTCTTTATTAGGAGAAGAGGAGAAGGCAGAGAAAACAAAGAGCTGACAGAGATGAATATGTTCTATGAATCAAAGCCTATGGAAATGCTTCTGTGGGTTAGTTGCCTTCCTAGTGAGAGTAGGAGACTTGTACAAAATTTCCGTTGAACTATTCTTTTCCATCCCTGGAAAAATGCCGAGGAACTTGGACAAGAGTATTTTAAATGGCGTCTATCTAGCGCTCCTTTGTTGCCTATTTTGCTACAGCTAATTAAAAGAGAAAAGCCTTTTAATATTTAAGCACCATTAACTTGGCTGAATTATTAAATGTCAATTTGCATTATGTGCATAAAAGGATCAATAAACAAAGAGAATAAAGCAATGGAGGTGGCTGGGGTTAGAGAGATGTCAGCTCCTCTTATCGGAACCAGAGGGAATCGCTCGCTTGTCTGCCAGTCTGTGGTTGTTAATTATTGGTACTTGAGAGGGAAAGAACCAGGGACTAGGACTCTGCACACCAAAGGCACTGCAGGGACATAAAAGATGCTGTCAAGATAAAACATTACTTGGCTTGATTTCCAGGGGTGTCACTCAGCCCCTGTTGCCTCAGTTCTGTTGACAATTTGCTGGCATTTGCTTTCGATGCTCTCTCCTTTCCTTTCGGGTGGAGCTTGGCCTTTGCATTGTAGACTGGGATTAGGCACGGATTGATCCCTGGCTGTGCTTTAGGCTTCCTGCCCAATGACAGCAGAGCGCAATAGCAGCATTTCCCCACGTAACAGCACTGCTTGGGGGATAAAAGCTTCAGAGTTTTGCAAGGGCCTGCATTGGAGCTCAATCAAGCACAAAGGCCTCTTTCCACTGAGGGGCTGTATCGCAAGCAGCCTCCATGTATCATCAGCAGCACCCCTCTCCAATCCTTGATCTTGCTGGGAGCAGATGGGTACCTGGCAGAGGGGTGCCAAGTCTCAGCGGCCCCCACGGTCCTTGGCATCTCTGCCAGGTTTGCCAGTGAGTGGTTGTGCTGGGGTTGGTGCCATGGTTGCCTGTCCTGTCCCACCAAGTGGCTTGGAGCTGAGAGCAGATCTTGTGCTTTGATCCCCTGGGAGGTGACTTTGCTGCAGGGGGCCTGGGTTGTATGTGGGATATGCACTGCTGTTCCTAGAGCTTTGCACAGAGACAAGTCCCTGCTGCCCACCATTTTTCAGTAGTAAAATTGGGGTTTAGATAGTTGAATTAAGGGTAGCATTCGAAATTCCAGCTCTTTCTATGTTTTGTTCTAAACAGACTTTCAGCAAAATTTTATTTCAGTCTTTTTCTGGTGGCTCTTACCACCCTCTCCTGCTCTCATTTCCCTCTCCCCCCCTCCTTCCCTCTGTTTCACAGTTGAAATAGCCTTTTGCTTTCTGTGGAAGATGGGGATAGCAGTAGGTAAACATGGCTATTTGTTGAATCTTTCCTCTCCTGCGTGAAGAGAATATTTGCACTGCCATCGTGGCATGATTGCCCTCACATCTCCAGCTCACTCTGAGCTGTCCAGATGGGGCCCTGGAAGCAGTGGAGCTGTGACAGGTGAGGATTTAGCACTGATTTGGTGCCTGAGTATTTACCCAGCTTTGCAGACAGGTTTTGTGGTCTGCACAGAGCTCTGCAGAAACTCTCCCGGCAGTGATGGAGCTGCTTTGGTCACGTACACAGGGAGATCTTCAGGAGAGTTGGGGCACCAGGTAGTCAGTGCCTTGCTTTGCTACCCCATGTCCGCACACCCCCTCTCTGGGGTTAGCAGCCCTGAGCATACATCATCCCCTTTGGCTCTCCATGTAGAAAGCAGTCTTCTCCTCCAACAGCTCTTCTCTGCCAGTCCTCCTGCCCACCAGCCTCCAGTTTCCACCTTGGCATTGAAGAATTTGGGCCTCAGGGTTTAGCATTTTGAACAGCATCAGCTGGAGTTTGATGGAAATGCTCCTATTCTTACCCAATTTCTGATAGTTTGCTTTGATTGCATACTGGTTTGGGTTTTGTTCTATTTCTTCTTTTATTGTTTTTAATATACCTGGAATCTGAATTCATTTCTCTTCCTCTTTTTCCAGAGTGGGTTTTAGCATGTGGGTATGAATCTGGTGGAGTCTTCACCAGCAAAGTCTGGAGCATTCCCGCTGTGTTCCACTAGCTGGGGAATCCAGTTTGAAACTACTACCTCTGCTTTGCCTTTTTTTTCATGATTCAGGAGAAACAGCTGTCATCTGATATTTTTTTCTGGTTTTGATATGAAAAGGAGCCTGTAGTTATTCATTGATTGGAGTTCATGCACCTTTGCTGCTAATCTAGTCGACAGATGATTAGCAAATTGACTTTTTTCCCCTGTTTTGAAGGACTGAAGTGTCTGTGTTGTGCTCTCCTTTTATCTCCTATGTCAAATGATCTAGCCATGAAACAACAGCTGAGTTTCAAAGTACTCTGGCTTAAAGATCTGTGCATGTGGACCTCTTTGTTGAAGAGTCATTGTTGTACCAAAGGGGTTCAAAGTATAAAAAGGGGAAAGAAAAGAGGAAGAAGCAGCACCAGTGGTGGCTGTGGAAGTGAGCTGATCTTGAATTCAGGGGAGAGTGGGTAAAACCCTTGGGACCATTCAAACAAAGCCCATTTGCCTGCACAAGTTATTACCAGCAGATGGTGGGGACATCACCTGTTGGGCTTCGCTACCAGTGCTGGCAAGCTGCGGCACGGCTGTGGAAGGAATTTTTCCTGTCTGAGTGGGGATATGCAGCTCAGTGGCTCCTACGTGCTGTGACAGAGAGGCAAAAAAGGGAGAGCAGAAGTGTGAGTTGTATCTCCATCTGAGCTAGCTTTGGCTCTCTGGTGAGCTGGCTACTCAGAGGCCCCTGGAGAGGGGCACAGTGAAAGCTGAGAACAAAGGCCAGAGGGTCTGCAGTCTTTCTGGATGCCTGTAGCTGTTCATTGCCTCTCAAAGGGTGGTGGGTGCATGGAGCAGCTGGAGATTGGCTCAGGGGACTGGAAACCTGGTGGGAGTTTACATAAAGGAGACAAATTATCAAACCTACCAAGGAGCCTGGTGCTCACCTGTCCTGCAGTATTCACCTGTTCCTGCAGCACATGGGTTGGATAAACAAGTGTCTGTGCTGCCCACGTCCAGTTGAGTTCCTCTCTTTGTAGCCCTTTTTCCTCTGACTGGACTGTTTCATTTTTGGGTGTTTTACCAGCTGACAAACAAGTCATTCTGTTAGTGGTCTGCATCTTCTAGAATAGAGGATGATTTCTCCCCCAGGCTGCTTGCCTCATTTGTGTTTTCCCCTAAAATGCTTAGGAGATTTAAGTAGCAACCAGACAAGAAATGTGCAATATTTTGAGCACTCAGCTTGGCAGGATCTCCTCACCCAAGTGTGGCTCTGTGGCTCATTGGGTTTTGCACCCAGACTTAGAGATACAGCTCAGGCTCTGTAGCTGGCACAGCAGGAAGAGGGTTGGGAGAGATGATAAAATCTCTTTTAGGGCCGTTGTGAGACAGGCATGCTTTTTTCACTTCCCAACCAAAGCTGGAATCTTCCAGGACAGTGTTGCTGAGATGCAGACTCAGACTGCCACTGTATCTGGAGCCCCTAAAGGTTTGAAGACAAGCTACTTCATATTGCTGGCGTTGAGTGTCTCTAGAAATTCCACTCAGGCATAAGAGTTAGGCAGTAATGCAGAGTTTGTGCCACCATAATGCTCTGTGTGTGTAACATCTGTCACTTGATTCTTACCAAACAAAGTTGCTGATCAATTTTGCTTTGCTCCTTAGCACTCTGCAGTTGGGTGGATCTATGTAAGAATATTTTGGGAACATCTAGGAAAGCTAGTGAGCTGCTGCAGGCAGTGGAGTTGGGGATTGAGGTGATCAGTGATGATCTGGTAACTGATACTTTAATAAAGCACATAATCCTGATTTAGTTTTAAGTTGAACGATGATCTCTGGAGCAGGTGTTGCAGTCGCTGCGGGGTGTACCTGCTGTTCATGACATCTCACATGATTTTGTTGCTGGCATTTTTCTAAAAGAAACAAAATTATAGAGGTGCTTCAAGGAAGTGACATTGATTAAGCAAAAAGTTATTTTGAGACTGTGGAAATCATCTGGCTGAGCTTTGCAAAAAGAAACTGTTTCTGGAGATGCAATCAGACAGAGATGTAAAGACATAGTCTTGGTCTCTTCCAAGTGAAAAAAAATCCCATGCTATTTCAAGTAGCCAAGTTTCGTGCTCTGTGATTACTTTCCACAACTCTGTCATTTCTCTGTGCACTTCTCGTTGAAAATTGTATCTTTTTCTTCTTGCTCGAAAGTAACTGTGAAGTGTTGTGTGGGGTTAGACATGATTCTTTGCATATCTTGTGAGTGGCTGTGTTTCTTTTGTGTGTGAATTCATGTTTGTGTCTTAATCATGATCAGTGTACAAACGCCAAAGGACTCAGAGACACTTTGCTACTGAAATCTGCTGTGTTCCCTGCTGCAAATTTAGGCCAGGTGTACAGTAAGCAGATTTTTTTTTTTTTTTGAGCACATGTGGTTTGGGCTGCAGTGAAAACACCGGGGCATGAGAGCAAAAGAACCTCAGTGGAGATCTGCCTTGTTTGGGGTTATAACCCTTAGTGTCAGCAGGCAGGGAGGGCTTCCTGATATCTTTTGGTTTAGGACAGTAATGTGGTAGCACAGAGCTGCCCGGGCAGCACATGATGTTGGAAGAGTCAACAGAAGGAGCTCGGGCGAGACAGAAGTCTGATGAGTGGGAGGAGACCCAGGACCATGGATATGCTTTGATCCTCAGCTATCCCAGGGCCTTCTGCATTGCCTCTTGCTGTGCTAGGGGACCAGCCTGGCCTTGTGTTAAAAGTTTAATCAGTTTAATCAGACTGAACTGTACCGAGCACCTCCCATGGGGGAAGTTCCCTGGGCTCCCTTTGCCGTTGCACTGGGCAAAGAGGCTGTGAGGGGCTGAGGTGAGGAGGAGGCCCCTGAACAAGAAGCCAGGGAATGTGTTTGGAAAATGGTGATGGCATTTGGTTTGGAAAATGGGCTCCCCTGGGCAGGCTGCACAAAGACAGCCGATGCCTGAGCTTGGTTACACCCGCCCACTGCCATGTCCTCTCCCTCTGCTTTTGAGCTGATCTTAACTGCTGACTGATGGGTATGGCTGGTTTTTCTTCAGCCATTAATACAATATTGATCCACAACCCTGCTGACAGTGTTAATGGACACTGATTGTGTATTATTATTTCCATAATTGTCCTCAAGCTGGAGTGAATTCTCCTTTTCAAATGGCCCATCGATATCGTGCCCTGCATTGTGGGCTGGATCTGGCCTGGTTAATTTGTTTTGTCTAAAGTTTCAGCAAAGCCTGTGGTCTTCATCCCTAGTGGAGCAATCAATGAGACCAGCTGAGCAGTGCTGGAGTGCACATCAAGGCGGTTTCCATCCCCTCCCAGAGCAGGGTGTTTTGTTTGGCCGCCAGCATGCTGACCCTTCCCTGCAGACCCTTCCCATTGTACCAGGCCTTCCTTGCTGCTGCCGAGTGCTGCTAGCGCGTCTCTTCCCTTTACTCGTGTGCTGGCTTTCCTTTGTGCTCTGCTAGGGGGACATGACCCCTTCCTCACAGGTCTGCACATTGGTGTGCCCCTGCTCTCCGAGCAGATCTGCGCGTTGCATGAACAGACGGGATAAAACGCTAACTCCAGCAGTGACTTCGAGGCCTGAGCTGCCCCTTGGGTGTTCTGCCGTGCGTGGTCTGCGACCAACAGTGCTGCAGGGCAGTTCCTGGAGAAGCAGTCACTGACAGTGTCTCGTCAGCAAGGAATTCCACGTGTGGATTTCCTTAGTGAAATGCTTATTCAGCCCCACCATGGTTCACACATACCATGTGTTTTCCCATTTCTGGGAACTCCCTTCAAGATGCATCTGTTACACGCCGCTTGCTCAGGACAGGAAGGGTGAGGAAAGGAGACAGACGGGTTCATAAGAGGTTTAAGCAACAGATTAGCAGCTGATGCCCTCGTTTTTGTTCAAGTGTAACTATGCAGTGTGAGTCCAGGGAGCCTGTGAACAGGAATGGGAAGGACCTTGGCTTCTTTGCCCAGGGTACGTGCAGAAGAGGCTGAATTACATCTGCACCAGCTGCATGGAAGATCATTGCTTGCCTTGCAAAGCAGGGTGGTAGATTCAGGCTGAGGAAGAGGAAAGCTCTAGGTGCAGCTTCCCTCTCTCCCCACCCTGGAAGAGGATGGTATCAGAGGTGGATGGATTCAGTGCCCCTGTGCATTCAGCTGCAGGCATTGGCCCAGCAGCTTTGGAGATAAATGTTCTTCATCCTTGAGGCCGTCAGCAGGACATGCCGATGGCAAGGGTGGTGGTGGGACAGAGTCAAAGAGTGATGGCTGCTGTTAGAGTGCTGAGAAGGCAGCAGAGAAGTGTGGTAGGCGCTGCGCTGCAAAACGGGGAAGCAGCTGCCCCTGTGGGTGCTGACAGTGACTGAGGGAGTGTCAGTGCAGTATCTGTCACGCACCACCCTCTCTGTGAAGGAGCTCTCATCGTTGTCATTTTACTGATGGGATCTGAGGTTCGAGAAGATGAATGGCTAGACCTGTGAACCAAATACAGATGACTCAGTCCTCTCCAAAAGACCATTTCTTTCTCCTTTTCTACATTTTCATGATATTAGCAACCTCTAAGCACCAAGAGTCTCATAAACTTTCCAGGTTATGGTAATAACAACATTGTACAGTACACTGCACTGGGAATAAAGTTATTTTATCCACTTCAATTTCCTTTTGTTTTAATGTGTAAATATATCAAGCAAAAGCATAGTAGGAAATCTTGATGCAGAGGCCAAATGCGTTACAGGCCAGCCATTTTCTGAGGAAGGGCTTAATGCTGCATGTTCATAGTCTGATTTCTTCCCCTTCTAAAGCATCTGACACTCAATATGTGGCTGGCCTAGTTTCTCTGGAGGACTTTGTATTGAGAGCCTTCCCTAAGTTGATCTCTTACCTGAAAGTGGAATAAAAGCGATGATACATCTGTCACTCAAAACTCTGGGAAAAGTGGGAGAGGAGCAGTCTGTCCCTTTTTCCCCCATGGAGGCCATCAGAGGTCTTCCTTGGACCTCTGCTTTGGGGTTTGCTGGCCTGAGGTGAGGGATTCTGCCCCAGAAGGACTCAACAGGGGAGGCTGTCTCTGTGCAAGAGTTGTTCTGTGTGGAGCACTGCTGAGAATGGCTGGGGTACTCCTTCCTCTCCAGCCCTTCTTTTCCTTCCTGAGGGCCTTCTGTGAAACTGTTACTCTGACAGGCATGGTCCTGCCATCCTGTTGTGCTGGCAGTGTGCAAACTGTCTGCATGCGGAAATCCTCCAGGAGACCTGGGATGATGTCAAACAGTAATGTATTATTTCTGCTCAAGCACATTAAAAGTGCAATTAATCCTCGCAGTCTCTCTGCCCATCTGTAATACAGCATGAGGTGACTTTCCCAGCCTTTGTGTGCTGCGGCAGGCTGAGCTTGGAACAGAGGCCTTCCCAAGTCTCATCTTGTGATTTAATGCAGTCCCCAAAGAGCTGGGTTCATTCATTGCTCAGCCCCCACCTACAAGTTGTAACCAAACCAGAGGCAGTGTCTCAGGCTCCTGTGCCATCTACCTGAGTGCTTTTCTCTCCAAGACAGCCCCAAGCTTCCTGAGTTTCCTTTTGAGAGATCTGGTTCACGTGGGGTTTAAGACATGAAAAAATGGTGGTTGTTCTGCTGAGAACCTGGTGCTGTTACTGCCAGAGAGCTGTGACACCTTAAGCAGTGGGGGTTCCCTTAAGGTGATGTTCCTTTCCAGTGATTTAGCTGAAAGGTGTTAGTGATGGTGACACAAGCAAGTTCAGACACCTGCGAACAAAGCTGGATGTGTATACCCTTGCTTGTAAGCTTCATTACAGCTCCGTGTATCCAGGGAGAATTTGGGAGAAGAGGACAAAATTATGACCCATGGCTTATGCCCAGGGCTGTCGTTTTGTTGTCATCTAGTGCAGTATAAGGATTAGTTTAAATAATGTTTCTCTCAAACTCAGAGATACGCCAGCAAATTACCCCAAGGTATTTTGGCACCAGAATAGTAGCAGAACAGCCTTCTAATCCTATACCACTCTACCTAATGATTTTGCTGTTGAAGTTCCCCGTGTGGAAATGCCTCTGGACAAGTTTATACAACACAGGTGAAATAATGGAAGTGGAATGGACAAAGGGAAGAGTGAAAGTTGCAATGCTTACTTTGTACACCATATGGGGTACAGCAGAGCAAGTTAAGAGCAACATTTAACTGGGAGCTAGAGCTGCAGATAAATATTCTGATTCTCCATGGAGTGTCTGAAATTAGTTTTTACAGCAAGGTCATGTTTACAAAGGGAGAATAGAGCCACCAGCTGGCAAATGCAGCCCAGAGACTGTGAAGAGAGGTTACCCGAGCTTTGCTGCTCCAGGGTGCCAGGACCCTGCTGAAATGCAGGCAGAACAGTTTGGGGATTGGGGGAATGTGGCATAGGATGGGAAGGGACAGAGTCTCTCTTTTAAATCAGCAGGGATTCATCAGCATCACAGCCTGTGTCTCAGCCCTGTAAGTGGTGCTGTGCAGTACGTGTGGGGCTAAAGGTGTCATGGCAGATCTGCAGGAAACTGATCTAAGGGCTGAAACAGCACATGAGGCAGTCATTTGGATTAAGGTGTATTAGCAAAGGTTATGTAGGCTTCTGAATTCCTCTTCTGTGACTATTGGCTTGACAAACATTCATGATGTCTTTTCCTGATAAATCACTATTTTAATTAATGTACTTACATATCTGCATGTATGTCCATACACGTGTGTGTATACAAACACACAGATGTCTGTGGTTTGTGCTTTCTCCTGGGTTCAACAAGACTCTCTGCCATTCAGGCAGGGGAAGGTCACTCATCTGCTCAGTTGTATCAGTGAAGTCTTAACAGTCAGGTTTGGCATTCCATAATGCCCGAGCGATGGCAGGCATCTTGGGAGGCCTGCAGAAGGGGAAAATGGGGGAGGCTGAGGGATTTGTCCATGTTTGTGCCATCATATTGTTCAAATAGACATGTTGCTTCTGTTTGTTAACAGTTTGGACAGTAATAATGATTTTAACGAAGTGCCACCATGCTGGAAAGACAGAAGAGATGGAAAAACAGAGAGTAGCTTGCTGTACGTGCAGTGCTGCTGCCTGGGTACGGGGTGGCCATGGCAGGCTGTAAAGCCCCAGCAGCAAGAGCAGAGCCCTGAGTCCACTCTCATGTCCTGCTGCTTGGTCAGTGCATTGTGGTGCACAGTTCATAAAGGCTGATCTCAGAGGCAGATCTTCTCCACTAGCCCAGCCTGTCCAGGTGTCTGTACTGCTGCTGGATTAAACCAGCAAAAATCTGAGCACTTCTCTTGCCCGGGTGATTTGATCTAGAGCACTTTGGTCGTGCCAAAGGAATTAAAATAATTTTTAGAAAGGTGGTCTTTGAAGCTCAGCTAACCTTCAGGAAAAAAGTGGGGGCTTGGCTCAGCTTTAACAGGTTGTGCAAAACTTATTCTTGCTTAGGAAGGGTCTCTAAGTTCATTGCTTTAAACCCTTTGATCATCTCCTCAGTGGTTTGTTCATTTTTGTTATATTCCACTAACGGGAGCTAGAGCTATGACTCCAGAGTCACCTGAAAGCATTCTAGCAAGCTGGTTAAGTATCCCACGGGACTGTCACTGAGACACCAACTCTTAGACACGTTTGTGGGTTTCTGTGTTTCTTGAAGTGCAACCGGAGTTGCCCCCTCAGACAGGCGCAGGTGTCCTGTTGGGCTGCGCAGCCACCTTCAGTGCATCTCAGCCAGTTCTCTGATCACACAAACGCTTTGGAGAAGGGAGCCAAAGGCTGTTTGCACAGAACTTCAGAGCTGACTCTTTTTTCTTTATAAAATCCTGTTCTAGTAGAGCTTGTCACTTCCTGCTTGTCATCAGGGCTGTAGTGGGATACAGGTGTTGTTTGGTGTCATGGCATTTTATAACTTTGTTTTGGGAACTTTCTTTCTATGTACTTTTTCACCCATTTTCTTGGCCAGACCGGCAGTAATTGGTCTCCATTTGCAGCTGTAGGTGGAGAAATCCCAACAGATTATGGGATCCTCTGGTCCTGCAGAGGCTGTTTCCTCTGGCTCAGGGCTGAGACAGGCTGCTATTTAATATGGGAAAGACTTGTTTTTCCTGCAGTGTGTGCTATGCCTGTTCTAGGGATGCGTGCTAATAGCTGTGCAGAGCTCCAGGGCCCTTTCTGACTCTGCTCAGGAGTTATCCCAGCCCCCTGCGAGGTAAATCATAGTAATCAGGCTTATTTTAGACAGGCATAGAGCAGCTGTGATTTGACCAGGTCCCTGCAATAGCTGCTTGCACATACTCCTCTCTGGGAGAGACGACAGCACGAAATTTTTAGTCCTCAATCGGTGCAGGAGGGTCTACCCCAAAAAAACTCCATATTCTGCTTTTCAGTGTCTAGTGCTGCTCATCCCAACAGGACCAAAGGTTTTAAAATAGTAGCTGATATCAGTCACCCAGGAAATGGTGCCCAGGAAAATTGCTTAATAATATATCTCCTAAGACCTCCGTGACTCATTCCCAGAACTGCCTGGCTCTTCCCCTCTGTGGCTTAAGAGGTGGGAGAAGCCACCCTGGGCAGTGGGCATAAGGAGATGGGGTACTGCTCGTTTCCCTCTTTACCTCTTCTTTCCTCTCCACAGCTCCTGCTCAGGCCCAAATCATCCATGCTGGGCAAGCATGCGTGGTGAAGGAAGACAACATCAGTGAACGTGTTTACACAATTCGGGAAGGGGACACGCTGGTCCTGCAGTGTCTGGTCACAGGACACCCCCGGCCACAGGTAGGTCTTCGGTCTTGCCTGTCACCCATGCTCCCCATGGCACTTTTTTGTAGTCTCCACACAGAGGAGAACTGTAGGCAGTGGGGCGTCCAGCTTTCTCCTACATGTTGGACTCAGGTGAGGATGGCCCATTTTGCAAGCACTTAGCCTGTTAAGCTGTGAAGCATTTAAGCTCACTTTCATGGAAAACAGTCCACAAAGCTTTGCAGAAGCTTACAAAGACCTTTACTTGTCTTCAGTATGTGAAGTCCCTCCAAAAACTGAGGGTCCAAACTGGAACCCTTATACAATGCACCCTCAAATCTTTAACCCTCTTAGTACAGAGTAGGAACAGCCTAGAAAAGGCTTCCCTCATGTGCTTGCCTTAGGAGTTGGTCCTTCATGGTCCATCAGTCTCTCAGCTTCTCTGGATGCACAGCCAAGGGGACGCTGCCTGGGGGAGTTTAGGAAGTTGCTGGTAGTGCACTTCACTGAGCCCCGCGCAGAGCCTGCTGTTCATTGCTTTGTGGCTAACAAGCAGAGGCAGATTCAGACTTGCAGCGCTGGACACATCCGTGCTGTGGTCAGAGACACAGTCCAGTGGGGAGGCACTGGAGCCTGAGCTTGGCTAATGGTTGCAGTCCTTACTTGGGGTGCCCAGAGGCTTGCACAGCCTCAAGCCGGTGCTGCCACCTCAGCACCCTTCAGACACTCAAGCTGGGTGGTTCAGTGTTAGTGTGGATGTGTCCGTAGAGGTACTGGACCAGAGCATGGGTCTGCCAGCTCTGGGACAGAGTGTGGTAGGAACGGCAGCTGGTGCACACTGCAAGGCTGGATGTGCCAGAATACACTCAAGGGAGCCACATATGATATGTGTCTTGGCCCCCTTCCTCAATCCTGCCAAAGATATTTGTGGAGAGAAGCCATGCATCTGCTTATGCCAGTGAGACTCTCTATGGACTTGTTTGTGAGGAGCTACTTGAAGAAGAGGTGATGACAAAGGTGAAGATTTGAAATGGTTTTTCCATCAAAAGAATATCCTGGAAACAATAAAAAAAAATTACCTGAGCCAAGTCAGCAAAAACAACCAGCCTAGTCTTGTGACAGTGACGGGCAAATGATGCCTGTGTGCATCAGAAATGGGGACTTTGGTAGCAGTGGCCCTGCCTAAGGTTGTTGAATGCGTGGAATGGTCCTGGCAGGTTGTAGGGATTTGAGCCTGAGTAGCTAGAGAGATTTCTGGAGCAGAGCTTGTTGCAGACAGCAGACTAGTGGGCAACACTCTGGCTTGTCATTGCCCAGACCTGCACAGGGGACACCAGAGCCTGGAACCAGGCACGATCAGGGAGACTGGAACCTGCACATATAAAACTGGCATGCATCCCATTTCCACCCTCCCCCGCCAATGGATTGATTTCTTCCCCAGCTAAGCTCTTATCCTAACCTTTGTTTAATCTTCTCTTTCCCTTTCTATCAGCCAGTCATTAAAGCATGAAAATGTGGCCAAAATACTAAAATGAGATTGTGATTGAAAAGATTAAAGAGCTGGCTGAAGTGTCCTTCAAAACAGGAGACTCCAAGAGTCTTGGGGCCCTCAGACAATTTCATAAGCCTACAAAAGCTGAGTAAATCCATGGCCAATAGCTCCAAAAATCTGCTCAGCCTGGTGCTCTGGGAGTGGGATGTAGACACCCCTGCTCCTTCTAGAGCATCAGCACCAATCAGGTGATGGCAGTGAGCTTTAGGCAAAGTCTGGCAGAGTGGTGAAGGTATTTGGTCCATCTTATCTATGGCCAATGCTGAATGAAAGTATCTCTTCTTTCTGCTGGCTGATCTTGCTGGATCTCAGTCCCAAAGTCCAGATTGTCACCAGAGTAGGAGGCCGGCAGTCAGCAGCCTTTAAAAGGGAGGTTGCAGACATAGAAAACCAATGGGCTGAGAAAAGCTATCTCTTTCATTGTCTGGAGTGCACAAAACAAGGGGGAAGCTTGTACTGCCACTGAGAGGGCTGTACCTCATTCCAGTTGTAAGAGTAACCCTTCAGTCTTTGGGACTGCTGTCCTCTTGCCAAATTCACTATAAAATATCACGCAGCTCCATTGCCCCTGCAAACCAAGATCTTAAGACATGTAACATAAGGACAAAGAAATGAAAAGATGGCTTGAAATCTAAAGGGATTTTTTTATTTTCTTTTTCTGTATCTTTAAAAACAGAGGAAAAGCTTGTGTACTGCAAAAGGATGACTTACAGAAATAAAATACACAGGGTTCCCAGTGGGAAAGGGGCAAGAGTCAGATAGCAACTGCATTTTTTCACTCATGGAAAAGCAAAAAGCAGAGATAGCCTTGCTGTCCAGAAAAAGATGAGTATGGACTGCAGTAAAAGCTCTGTAGCTGTGAGCTGCTGTCTGCTGTAGTGTCATGGCCTACCAGCCACATGGAGTCTCAAGGCTGAATGCTGCAAGTCCTGTGCTGTGCAGATAGTGGCATAAAACTGAGCAAGCTGCTGGGTTTACAGGATCAGAGCAGGAGTGGTAAATATGCACTGTGTGTCTGGGTGAACTGTGGGGTTATCCTGGACTCTTGGACGTGGGGATTGGTGATGGACCAGAATCAGCGTCTGGCCTACTGAGACATACTGAGATCAGTAGTTGAGCTTTGGTAAGTCTGGTGGTGCTGTAGGACCTCTTTATGGAAGTAGCTAGGGAGGAGGGGGAAGAGCAACAAAGAGAGCTCTGCTGAATCTTGGGATCTCTATTTTGTGTCCCTGATTTCATTTCTCTTGTTCTTCTCCTGCAGGTGAGATGGACCAAAACTGCTGGCAGCGCGTCGGACAAATTCCAAGAGACGTCAGTGCTTAACGAGACCCTTCGGATTGAGAAGATCCAAAGGCTGCAGGGGGGCCGCTATTACTGTAAAGCAGAAAATGGGGTTGGGGTCCCTGCCATCAAGTCCATTCGAGTAGATGTGCAGTGTAAGTCGTTTAGCGGCAACCCAGACCTTCCCACAGTTCTACTGCATGTCTCTGCCTCGCTGCGGGGCCAGCAGGGAGCTGCATTGCCCTAGGACCACATGCACCTGATTCGGGAGCAGAGGGACCGGTGTGGTCTCCCCAGGGTCTTTTTTGCCTAGGAGATTAGATCCATCCCTGAAAAACATAGCTGTGCTGTCCTTGTGAGTCATTCTTATCCAAGTGCTTTGATGTCTGTCACTGACAGGGTTCCCTAGCATTTGCCTGGGATGTAGCATTGTGGGTGGCTTCTGCTTTCTTTGTCTTCATTTTGAAGCTTACAGTGCTCGAAGCAAGCAATGTTTCTTGAAGGTGGTAGCCCCCAGATGCTGGGGGCATTCCTGAAACCAGTGCCCTGCTCCCAGCATTGCTACTTCTGTAGCAGGGTGGAAACAGAGCCAAAAAGTCTGGAATGCAGCTGAGGAGGCTGAGCTGTGATAGGGTGAATGTGAAGGTGACTCAGCATTTCCCTGGCTGGTCGTAGTGCCCATAATGTGAAGGTGACTCAGCATTTCTCTGGCTGGTCATAGTGCCCATCCTTCTTGAGTCCTGGAAATGCTGCTAGTGGTTTTCCACCTTGGGCTTGAAGTTTTGAGGGTTTCTCTTTTTTTCTTGGACCTAATGTTTATTCTTGAGCTGCTGTGGTCAAAAGGGAGGGAAATTAAACTTATGCCATAAGTCCCATCTGGGAGAAATCCAAGATTTAATGTCTAGGCAACTTGTGAAGAGATTTACTCTCTTGGAGAAGATTACCATTATATTGTCCTTGACTATCCACTATTCCAATTTTCTCTAGCCCAACTAACACCAAATACCTCTCCTTACTCATATTATCTGAGAAGGCAAGAGGTTGATGCTAAAAAGTTGTAAGGTATGATAAAGCAGCTGAATCTGTCCCTGAACTTGTCATGAGCTGTTCCTACATTCCCTCTAGCAAGAAGGTCCTTCCTTCTGCGCAGAGGGGCACTGTGGTTTTCTGTCAGCAGAACATCCTCCAGGCTTCAAAACCCCAGTACATGCTTGGAGTCTGGGCAGACCTTTTTGCTGACAGCAACTGCTGCCTGACTGCTCCCTTTTAGTCCTGCTGTCCAGCTCAACTGTGATGTGACCCTCACAAAATGTGCCACAGACTTGGGCATCCTTAGCTTTTGGCAGGTTCACGATCCACAGTCCTATTATATGGCTGGGAGCAGCTCCCATCTCTGTTCCTTCCTTGCCCTACCCTTTATTGGAGTAGCGTAGTGTGGGCACCTTCCTACCTAGGCTGTGGAAATGGATTGCTTCAACAGCAGCCACTGTGGATAGGATGAGTGTTTGTTCACTGGCATTGCATCACTTTAGAGAAGTTCTGGCACCCACCCTAGATCTGCTTGGCTTCTCTGCCTGTTTCTTCTCCTATATGTGGTGGAGGCATATGACAACTCTCCATTGCAAAGGATACTGGCTTTTCTCAGTGTGACACCTTGCCAGGGCCTGTGTCTCTAGGAACAGGAATGTGCCATGAATCTCTTCATGCCCTGAGGGTGCTCCTGTGGTGCAGGCTGGAGCTAGAGTGATGTAGTGTCCCGTGGTCCCTCATGCAGCTCTGACCTGTAGAACTGTGGGGCTAATGGGGTGGCCAAGGGCTTTCTCATACTAACATCTACTCTGCAGATGGACTTGGTACTGCACCTCTGTTCTGCTCGCTTGGTTTTTGGGGAGGAGAGACTATTTTCTGCTAGTATTTGCAGTAAGTACAAGGGAACACATGGGAAAAGCCACAGTTTTTGTTGAACGCTCACCCAGGCAACCTTCAGCTGAATGAACCAGAATTTGGAAACAAACCCATTCTTTTCCTGCATCCCATTTTGTAGTTAGAGGTAAGTAATCACTCTCATGTGTACCTTGGTGTCCTTGACAGCTGCTGTTAGTCCTCAGTCATACTTTTACTGTTCAGCAGTGAGGTTGCGCAGAGAACATCGTTGGTGCCAAGAGGATATTAAACTGGAAACACTAACCCGTGTAGCATGATATTCCTTTGCCCCAAGTGGGCATCAGTGAGGCTTTAAAGTACTGGTGGAGAGGCAGCTGCTGTTCGGAGTTATTTCCATGTGGGAGAGAGAGAAAGTAAAGAAAAGAAAAGAATGAATGTTTACAAGCTTTTATTTTGTAAGAAACATCCCATGTGATCATCTCCATGAGCAGCCTTGGGCCAAATTTATCATTTGAGCAGCTCACTGACATCAGTGGCATTACTTGTACATCAAGGACATACATATTGTCGTAGGTCTTATTTTAGCTTTTCTCGGGAGGGCTAGACCTAGAGCTGACTGCTACAAAAGAAGGCTGAAGGATTCAAAGGAGGAAAGTTTTAGCAACCAAAAAGAAGGTGTTGTTTTCTGTGTGGGGAGTAGCTGGGAGCCAGGAGACTGGAATGGTGAGCTTCTTCTTTGGTTAGTAAGGGAAGTGTTTTACCTGCTGAGAAACAGAGTCTCAGAAGGATGGTAGCTACAGAGTCACTCATGTGAAGTTTGAACAAATAAAGGAGAGTTAAGGACAAAGAAGGAGGAAAAGAGGAAAGGCTGTGCTCAGGATCCTGGTCCAAAAGAATTTGATGTTCAGTCACCCTATGCCACATGAAGACAGCACTGTATGGAGAGGAGCATTTTTTTCCCATCTGCATATGTTTTTCTTCAGCTGTGAGGTTTTTTTGGTTGGTGGAGTTTTTTTCTGGGATATTTTTTGTGTCTTGTCATTATTCCATTAATGGCTCTACTCATATCTCTGAGATATGGTCAAGCAGAAAAATTTCAGGTCCCATTACAATTGCTGTCTGCCGAGCATACAGCTCATTAAAAGATGCAAATCCACGAGTTGACACTTGCGATTCAGCAGAGAGCAAACATTGTTTGGATGACGTGTTAGCAGAAACTCATCCCTGCTTCTCTCTTCATTTCTGGAAGTCAGATCTCCAAACTTACAAATCTGTAAAGTAAAATATTGTGAAAACTAGGTGGCATGGGAGGGCAGGCGGTGATGAGCACGTTAGCAAGCACAGAGACCATGCTGGCAGCACAACAGGATACTTGGTACAAGTACCTCAGTTTCCTTGCGGCTGAAGATGGGGTCATAACGTTCCTGAAAATACAGAATCGCTTCAACTTGAGCTCAAAAGGTGCCTTATAAGACGCACTTAAAGACACAGGGACTGATTTCAGTTTTAGAGGGCCAATTCTTGTCAAAAGGGATCTTTACATTTAACCTCAGTGTCAAAGTGGTTCTGTGAGGAGAAAGATCCACTGCCTCTGAGGTTTCCCCCATGCTACCTTGATGTTCAAACACTGATACCTGCTGCAAATTCCGAGAAAATCATCCCTTTTTATCAGGTGGGCAACCATAGCGGGGCAGTATGCTCTGTGTGGATGGAGAAAATCCTCTCCCTGCAGGGCTATTGCTTCTGTCCTTGCAAGTGTAGCCACTGATAACCATTGATTCAGTCATGGTGGCTGCGTGGCTGGTGCAGGTATGATAAGGGAATTGAAAGGAGCATCTTTTGTAAAGGGAGAAAACAAAAGAATCAGATCAGTTTAGGGAGGGGTAATGGAGTTGCAGTGAGTAGAAGTTGCCGAAGAAGGACAGTCGATACAGACTTTGAAGAAAATACACAGAGGATATTTATTAGGAAGAGAGAGAAATTATACATACCTATTACAGTGTTTTGCATCTCATATTCCCATGACTCCCCACGAGATTTGCTCTGTCTAGATGACTTTCCAACTCAGCTCCTTGATCTTGTCCTGATTTTTTACTTTCATTCCTTGTCTTGAAGGTTTGTCATGTCATTTGTATGGACATCTCACAGCAATGGGCTTAGCCCCATGATTTCAGGAGGGATTTGGGAACTAGAAAATGGAGAAATGATGATGGAACAGAGCTTCCTGGGAGCCTTCTGACCTCTCACTGAAGTAGAAAGTAATGATTTTCTGTAACAGGGGTGCCACTGAGGAAGGCGAGGCAGCCCACTGCTCTGAGACACATGGGGCAGGCAGGTGGTTTTTCTGAGGACTGCATAGGGATCTGCAAACCAGAGACTGCTTTCTATTCTCTGGAGGTTTGTGTGGTGAGCGGGAGAGTTCTGGCTTCTCCTGTCTGTTCCCTTTAGGTATTGGTTGCATTACCTGCCCTCAGATCAGCTCTTAAGTCAGCAGTTGTCATCAGCCAAATGTGTGGGACCCTTCCCCCTCCTCAGTGGTACCTGGAGCATCATCTGCTCTGCAGGCTGTACGTGCAGACCAAGCTTTGCTAACAATGGCTGCGACCCTCCCTACCTCCCTTCCAGATCTAGATGAGCCTGTTCTCACCGTTCACCAGACCATCAGTGATGTACGTGGCAGCTTCTACCAGGAGAAGACTGTCTTCCTCCGCTGCACTGTCAACTCCAACCCACCAGCTCGCTTCATCTGGAAACGGGGAGCCGAGACACTTTCTCACAGTCAGGACAATGGTGTGGACATCTATGAACCCCTTTACACACAGGTGAAAATCAGCAAGCCTCTGCCAACTTGTGTTGAGTGTCTTACTGATGCAGGGCACTGTAGTGGATGGTGTTTCCTTCTCTGTGTGGATTAGGATGCTGAGGAGAGGGTGCAGGCCGCTGCAAGGAGCACTGCCTCCAGAAGGGCTGATAGACCTTCCTCCTGCATGCAAATTCCCAGGGTACAAGAGGAGCAGAGCAGGAGGGAGTGTGACAACCTTAGGAGGACATTTCCCTTTTTATCACTGTCCCTGAGAGCAGTGACACAGCTCCCCTAATGAGGTTATGCAGCTGTTGGATGGCTGAGACTAAAATCCAAGCAAACAATCCCAAGATTGGATTTCCTCTATCTCCCATCACTAACTTTTTTTCTTAATTGAGTGCCCAGGTTCCATATATCAGGGAAGGGCTTATTGTTTAGCAGTGTGAGCAAATAGCAGGCATTGCTGTGGGATCCATGACTTTTCCTAATGGCCACAAGCAATGGGAGCCCAGCTGCCTGGGCACATCCTGACTGTTGTCCTGTGACAAGGTGTCCACGTTGTTTCTCCTTCTCCTGCCTGCCTGTGTTGGACTTGCCCTCCACAACCAGTTTTGTCCTCTAAACACCACTTTCTTCACAGTAATTAGCCTGCCAACGCAATGAGAGATGGAAGGGAATTTTTCTTCCGCCAGGGCACTCTGGGCACGTTACCCTAAGCTGAGCTTGGGATCTGAGTGTCCTTTAGATACTAATCAGCCCAGTACTTCCAGCAAAGCTGCTAGGGAACACTAGCAGGGATGGGTGGGAAGGGAGGGCTGAAAGGGCAGCTCCCCAGGGCACCTGTTTCATCCCAAGCACCTTCCTGCATTCCCAAAGTTGGGCCCAGAGCGCATTCTGGCTGAGTTTGATTTCTGAGCAATGCCCCAGGCAACCTTTAAGTTAATGTAGTCATGTTCATATTTTATTGAAACACGCCGTCCCTGTAGGTCATGGAAATGGGCATCCAAATGGAAATACTCAGGGGAATGAGGAGGGAGGAGAGAGCTGCAGGTTAGTGGCAGATTTGCAGAAACACTGTAGGTCAGTGCTGCTGTTTGGCCCTGAAGACAGCTTTGTCTGTGTGCTATGTGGCTCCCAACTAGGACATCCCTGGCCTTAGAGGAAGCCACCGTGGGCTCCTCCAGTTTTCACTAGACTCGGTGTAATTAACAGGAGACATTGCTTAATGAGAGGATGTCTTAGGACTTGGGATATTTTCTCTAGCTAAGTAAGGCATCTGGCAAAAATTCACCATGTTGCAGCATTAATGTTTAAATGACCCAGCACGCTGCAGCTCCTGTCAGGCAATGCTCCCAACATGATGGGTGATTCCCAGCTCTGAAAGAGGATGTTGGGACTGCTGTGCTCAGACAGGCATGCCCTTGCGGGATCCTCTCCTTGACACCAGCGTAAGCCTGTAAGTTCGGGTTGGTAAGAGTTGAAGCTGACAAAAACACACCTCTGCAACACCGTTGGAAGGGGAAAATCTTGCTGGAATGCTTAACAAAGTACGCACTGCTGGAGTTTGCAGTGTTGTCTTAGAGATGAACCTCTATCAGTGTCAGGTTTGAATGGGCTTTTACATTAAAAACAAGGTGAAGACTTCACTGTTTAAGCTTTTTAAAACTTACACTGAAGGCTTATACACATATACCCAAATTTACTAATCAATAAACAGGATACATACAACCCTGTAAGTAAGTAGATTACATGCATATCGTAAATGCCATAATTTGTTTGGCATAGCAACAATTCTCAGGGGACAGGACTTTCCTAGGGTTATTGGTGTCCTAGGTTTTATCATTCTAATTAACTCACTTCACATCCTTGTTCTCTGCATATTATCATCCCTGAGCTCATTGTCCAGTCCTTTATGGTTGTCCTCAGGAGGATTTGTCATGCTGACACCTCCTCACACTTGCAGGCAGTTATGGAATGGTTTCTCCAAAAGTGATTCAGACACAACACAAACACAAGGAGAACAACAGCAACAAGCTGTCGGCAGAAGATATATGGGTTGCAGAGTGTTCAAACCATAGGATGCATCTCAGAGCTTTCTGCATTCCATAAATAAAAATCTACAGAACACATCTATTGTTAATGTATCAACTTGATTCTGTTTCTATAACAAGCCAGTAACTAATGGAGTGCAGGCAGTGATTTTATTTGCTACCTTAGAATGAGAAAAGACTGTCAAAGTCTCTGCAGTCACTCTGGATTTACATCAGCATAAATGAGATTAGAACTGGAGAAGAGGGATCAGAAAGTTTTGGGAGTTCTTTGAGTATTTCTCTGATTTTTTTTTTCCTCCTGTACTGTAGATTTCTAGAGCATGACTGTTGATCTTGTCATGTTTAGGCCAGTATTAATGCCTCAATGTGCTCTGATTTACTTTGGTTTGGCAATATTGTGTCCCCAGTGACTTTCCTTGGGTTCCTACTGACATCTCGGACTTCGATCTCAGGGTCTGTTCTGGGATGGTTAAGGTTTGTCATGTTCTACAAAATGTTTCTGCGGTAGTTGATGAGAAATTATGCCCAGACATGTTTGACAGTGCTTTCAGGTCATGTCAGTCAGTTGCTGGGTGTTTTGAGAAACCCTGGAGGTGAAATGACCACTGCAAACATTTTGTGTCTCCTTTATATAGAACTGGGGGGGCTTGAAATCTGCACAGTTCCCTAAAGTTTTCATGGGAGCTGCTGGTGATCTGTAAACTTTGGGATAGGATATGGACTTGGAATGATGATCTGTGCTTTGTACACCTGTGTCTTTTTTCGCCCCTATTTTTCCCAAATCCCAGGGTGAAACCAAAGTCCTGAAGCTGAAGAACCTTCGACCTCAGGATTATGCCAGCTACACTTGCCAGGTGTCTGTCCGCAATGTCTGCAGTATCCCTGACAAATCCATCACCTTCCAGCTCACAAACACCACAGGTAAGAGGGGACATGAAGGGTCCCTGCAGGACTCTGGCACTTCACCTGCTCAACAACCATTACTCCTCTGGGAGGATAACACAGCACTCTGTCCAGGGCCTGCAGCACCTCAACCTCATTTACATGGCTGCTGGGACTACAGACCCTTCACACGGAAGTCTTGTGGCCAGGGCTGCTCTAGTTTCTCGTAGCACTACATATAGTCACTGCCTTGGCCAGGCCTGCCATGAGATCATTAAAACAGACTATGTGGAGGTGTTGAGGCACTATGTAGCTTCTAACTCGTACACTGTTTTATTTATTTATAACTCTAAGTGACTTTAAAAATAGATTTGATACAGTCCAGAGCGGGGCAGTGCTGCAGGAGTTCCTACAAATAATTCATCCATGTGTGACTCCAGCCTGGTTTGCCAGGCTATGCTCTAAGCACCTCCCAGGCAATGGCCTCCGCTGGTGCTGGCGTTTGTGGAAGGCATACTTCTCCACTGCCTTCCCAATAAATAAATTTTACACTCATATTCATACTGGCAGTGCTTGAGGGCACCTCCAGTTGTGATCATATTCAGTTTGGTGCTGCTTGTTTGAGTTGCAATAAGTGAATGAGAACTGAGTGTCATGTATCAAATACTGGCAAGGGCTTGATTGCAACCTGTCCATTAAAAAACACCTAAACCAAAACCACACACACAATAAAAAATGCTCACCTGCAAAGCCCCCATGTGTGTTGAATATTTGCAAATAATAAGTAAATGTCAGGAAATTGCTTCCAGCCCTGGGGTGTTCCATGATCAGAGAGAAAGGCATTGTAGTTGTTTGCATTATTCACCTTTCTAATGTAACACAAAGCAGTTTGCATCCCTTGTGTCATCCTTGTGCAGTGGAAACAGAACTTTTTTTGATGTTGTTAACTGTTGACGGGATATTGTTGAAACTGTTTAAATTATGTGTATTGATCTGACTTGAGTTCCAAGGTGCTGAACAATAGTTGCCTCATTTTATGTAGGAAGAGGAAAAATAATGAGCTTAAGAAAGTGAATTATCGCTAATGTCAGAAAAAAGTATTCTCTTTGTAGTAAGATCTTTGAACATGTCTCGAACAACTCACCCTATTAGCTGAATTTCTCTCAGGATGAGAGTGTAGCAAATGTTGAAATATTCCCTTTAAAAACTTAACTTCTGTTCATGATGAAGAAAGGGATATTATACAGCTCTACTTCCCTGTGTGCCTTTACCTTTGAAGAGTTAGAAAATCAAATTTCTCTTCATGTCCACTCCCCCTGCCAGCCCAAGCACAGGGAAACTACTCTTCATTTCAATCCAGCCCCTTTCCTAAGTGAATGGGGAAAATGTATTTTCAGGTTGCACCCAATGAGAAGTCAGCGATATGGCTTAATTTACACCAGCTTCTTAAGCGCATCTGTCTAGGGGTTTTTTTTCCTGTTTTTTAATTACAGATGCATATTTATACATAGTTACAGTGGAGCCTGGCATTACAAGCTCAAAGGGGCCGTGGAAAATGTGTTCTTAGCAAATGGTATTAAAAGTTGGCAGTGAAAATGAAACTGGCATTGCGGTGTGAGCAGGGTTCGTGTTAAATAGCACGACTATATTTAACATGAAATATTATGTGGGTTACTTGCCCTGTAGGTAGTACTGTGCATAGATGAAGAAATATTTTAATGAAATTTTTTAATTCTCTCCTTTTTTGCCTAGGTCTTTTCTGTTCCCCTTGTGCTTATGCTTTCATGGCTTCTCTAGGCTTGGCTGTGCCTGGAATCCTGAGCAGCTTTGCTCAGGATGTCTTTGCCTTTACAACTGAGAAGGGCCCAAAGGGTGCTGAAATGCTTGAAAATTTCTCTCTCTTAAATATTTATAGTCCAAAGCACTACAGACCTTTAGGTGAATTGGTGGGTCAGATGAGGTCAGGCCGGGGGAATCTCCGCAGCTCTTTTGCTGTTCCTCAGCTGGCTCCTCAGCGTCCTTTGGGCAGATCATAGCCTCTGGTAGGGAGATGGACTTCTCCCAAGCTCTATTCAGCATCTTGAGCCTTGCAGCAGTGAATGGGTTAATTGTCTGCAGCCTTAGCGGGAAGGAGATGTCCCTGCTCCTCCTCTGTTCTGCTGCTGTTGCCTGGCTCCAGAGCAGCAGGTTGGGTCCACAGAGCCAAAGGACCAGCTCAGCACCAGGCTGCCATCACCTGCTCCAACAGGATCAGCCTGACTTTTCCCCCTTCCTCAAATTCTGCAAAATTAAGCAGCCCAGCTGGTTAATTCTCCTGCAGTTTTACTGCAGCAAATTGGACTTCAAAGGGAATTGAAAGCGATTCTTTGTTTTTAATGGTCCCCTCGCTGCTCGGCAGACTCCGCCAGCAGGTTTTCTGAGCCAAGAACAAAAGGAATTGCCACAGGTTACAAATAAATGAGAATCATCTCCTGCATAACAATGTCTGCGGTCTGTTAACCTCTGTCTGCTGACAGGAGTGGGAGTGGGGAGTGGTAGCCCACGCAGGCTGCCACAACCAGGGTTCCATTTTGGGGCATGTCGTGGGAGCTTGCTGCCTGGAGCTCTGCAGGTGGCAGATTGGCAGTTTCCCTGCCTCCTTCATGCATGCACACACAGCGTGCCCTGATGCAGTGCTTGCCACCAGCATGTCACCTTTTTAATATGTTGCCTTGCCCAGAGTTCGGCAAGATGAATGTGGGTCAGATACGTGCACATCCAACCCTAAATCTGCAAGAGCCCTAAATCTTAACCCGAGCCTGCAGGACCTCTGGTTTGTGCTCCCCAACTCTGACACCTTCTCTCTGGACATAGGCTGGTCTCAGGCTTTCTCTGTCTCTGGCAGGGATGGATGGAGATTCCCAGGCAAGATGCCGCATCTGCCAGTTTGTCTGTGCACTGCGAACCTGAGACCAGTTCAATGTCCGAGGGCAGAAACAGCTATTTGGTGTCAGCTACACTGAGTTAGTGACAGGAATGTGTCCTGCCCAGCCACGGTGAGTTGAGCTGTTGCGTTTCTGGGCTTCATAGTATCTCATGAAACCACCGGGAACTTGGTGAGGATGTACAAATCCTTCCTTTGCCATTTAATATGCATTAACCCTTGCACACTGTTTACAAGACTCCCGCAAAGAGACCTGCCAAAGTCTCTTTGAGTGCAGGCTGTGGCCTTCCCGAAATTCAAGGGCTCCAGCCACTGGCCTCAAAATAGCCACCTTCTTCTTTAGGCTTAGCTGGCCACCTCTGAGACAAATAGCATGTGCGGTGGCCAGGGAGGACATTATATTCAGTGCACCAAAGCAATATCCCAGCATGGCAGTAGTTGTGCTACTAAATTATGGCACTGGTGCTGAGGAGAGAAGAGTCCTCCTCGCCTTGTTTGTATGGGCTGTAATTCAGAGATCCAACACAAATCCAGCACAGCTCATTAACACAGGGTCCAGGGAGAGAAGAGGCAGAAATAATGATGCTGTTAAATCAGGCTTCATGAATATGGAACAATGTCTTATTTTGCATTATTATGGCTGTTACTTAAAACATACTCCCTGCTTTTGTGCTGGGGACTGCTACTTTCTCAGCTCTGTCTGGATAGAGCCAGTGATAGTGCTCATAGAGGCTTTGAAAGACTTTTCATGGAATGAAATAGAGAATACAAAGGGAAGGATTTTGGATCAGTTCCTGGAGGGGGCTGTAGTGAGGAAGGTGCAGAAATAAAATGAAACCAAAAACCAGGTACAGGGCATTCAAAGGAGAGGTTGTCTAGACACTTTGAATCAGTCTCAGCTCAACTGAATATGAAGGAGAATCCCTGTGATTGTGATAGCCCCCAGGTGTACAGAAAAGTGTATTAGACACCTGAGGAGGTGAAGGAGATTAAGAGCAGGTTCAGAGCTACTGTTCATGGTCTGTTAAGGTGCAGACACGTCCTGGTCCTCCGTATCAGTCTCCGAGCTGCAAGGATTATCTGCTTGGCGAAGCCTTTGCCTCTCAAAGATGTCTAGTTGGGTGTGAGAGATAGAGAGGCATATCATGGGATAGCTGAGGATAGCTTTTTTGAATGATAGACCTTCCCTAAAGCTCTCTTCTTGGGATGGAAACTCTGAATGAGAGGAGTGGTTTAATCCCAGCTGTCCTTGAGCACAGATTCAAGGTTCAAGCAGGCTCCTCTGAGCCTATCCTTTCTCCTTCACCTCTCCATGAAGGCTGCAAAGGCTTCCATTGCCCTTAGGCCTGGCTGCACTTGTTTGTGTCAGAAGTCAAGAAACTTCAGGCCTTGGGCTTTTCACTGCCAAATGTTGTCTGTTTGCCACCCCTATATGTGCAGAGTGGGTTTATCGGGCTTTTCTTCTGACCTGCATCCTAGCCGTAGAGAACCTGCCCTGACCACTGATAAAATGTTATAGCTGCTTTGTGCCCCAGTCCTAAGCACTACTGGTGGATTGTGTTCCGGGGCAGTGTGAGGTCCTGCCTGCTCTGTTTCCTAGCCATAAAAGAGCAGAGTGTTCTCACTCAAAGACATGGTAATGGTCATGCTTTAGATTCACAAACACCTCATATTTGTAATCAATTCATAGATCCTTCCAGCTGTCCCTACTCAAACCAGCCATCATAAAGAACAAATCATAAAAAGTGTGAAGCTGTGCACAGGCGAGTGGATGGGTCTTTTTCAAACTCTGAAGTGTCCCTCTTTGTGCTTTTCCAGCCCCACCTGCTCTGAAGCTGTCTGTCAATGAAACGCTGGTGGTCAACCCTGGTGACAACATCACTATGCAGTGCTCTCTGACGGGCGGTGACCCACAGCCAGAAGTGCTTTGGTCCCACTCTCCTGGCCCAATGCCTCCCAATAGCCTTGTGCAAGGAGGCAACCTCACCATCTGGAGGATCCACGTGGAGGACTCAGGCTACTACAATTGCACGGCCATCAACAATGTGGGGAACCCGGCAAAGAAGATTGTGAACCTGCTGGTGCGGTGTAAGTTGCTGTTTTTCTCAGAGCATGTGTTTTCAGGGAGCAGGGGAGTTGCATTCCTCCTGGCTGTTCTTGTACAGCTGAGGGTGAATGTGATATTTAGTAGTAATTAATATTCTGGAGAAGTGCCTGTGCAAGTTTCTCTGCTCCCAGACCGACAGCTGTGTAAGCACTGCTTGCAGCTTCATCCTGGGCTGTAGCCTTATTCTGAACTGGATGATCCCAGACTGACAGATGTGAGGCCCTTGGGACATTTTGTGGGAACATAAGTGGGAGAGGTCTTTGGGCAGATTTTGCATGGAAATGTTGGCTTCCTGAGGAGCAAAGAACAGATTTCCTGTCCCCTGCAAGATACTTTGCTATCCCTAACCAGTTTTGCACTTCTGTTCATCTCAGCCATGAAGAATGCCACGTTCCAAATCACCCCTGATGTGATCAAAGAGAGCGAGACCATCCAGTTAGGCCAGGACTTGAAGCTCTCATGCCATGTGGATGCTGTTCCCCAGGAGAAGGTTGTCTACTCCTGGTACAAGAACGGGAAACCAGCCAGGTTCTCAGACCGGTTGCTCATCACCCGCAATGACCCCGAGCTCCCACCCGTGACCTGCAGCTTGGAGATTATTGACCTGAGATTCAGTGACTATGGCACCTACCTGTGCGTGGCTACCTTCCAGGGAGCACCCATTCCTGACCTCAGTGTGGAGGTGAACATCTCCTCAGAGACAGGTGAGCCTCTCTCTGGCAGGTGGGGACACCAGAGGAGTGTTTGGCATCACTGGCTGCCCCACAGCCCCATGCCTCTGGCTTTTTTTTAAAAACCTCACATGCATGTCTTGAATGCCAGTGGAGAAAGACCTTACATCCTCAGGCAAGCACTTGGCTGAGATTGGAGATGGGTAATAGTTACAACTTCTCTGTCAGATGTGTTATGTACCAAGCAGATCTTCCTTTATATTTTCTCCCTATGAAAAGTCCAAAGTGCACTCCAGTCAAAGCTACAGAGTCAGCTTTACAGTGTGATTGTTCAAACAAACCTCCAGACTGTGAAGAAGGAAGAAGCGGTGGTATTTCAGCAAATTTCAAGTGTCTCTTTGCTTAGAAGGGAGTAAAAGAGAAAGAAAGATACTGTTTCTTCTCTTTGGCAATGTTTATGATGAATGTACCTTTATTCAGAGTTGTGTCCATGATATTGATGTCATCTGTCATAGCTAATTCTGTGAAGACTTTTAATGTTTACTGGATTGCAAATGCAGTCTGTCTTGGGCACTCTCTGTGGGAGTCCCAGTGTTATAAATGCCTCCCCCCTTAAAATCAGGGTCAAAGCTTCACCCCATGGCTTGGTGAGGACAGAACCAATATGTCAGTGTTTGTCAGTCACGTTGGGGACTGAAATAAAGAGTCTCGGGGCTGTTTTTCTGTTTCTGGGGGAGTGGTGGGTCCAGCTGTGCTCTCCATTACATGGATGTCATTGTGCTGCCTTTCCAGGACCATGAGGGTACAGCACAAAGAAGCACTGGGTTAGTAATCTGATGGAAGACTCCTCAGGGGAGTCAGCTGCCCACAGACTTTGACCTGCACCTTCACAGAAGGTATTTTCTCAGTCCCTGGTTGTGCTGGATCCACAAGCCAGGCTGATTTCACTCTTGATTCTGGATGCTGTGCACTTCAGCTCCCCAGAAAAAAGTGCTGCAACTACTTTTGATGCCTTGGGAAGGCCTTGCCTCCCATTAGAAATACTGGAGCCAGCCTGCTTCCGATAGGGTTGCATCTAGTTCTTGTTGGCAGCCTGGAGCCTGAGCCCTGACTGTGCCGTGGAGCCGCTGAACACTGAAGAATGGTCCTTCTTTTCTGTGGGCAGCCACGGAAGGTAGGACCTCTCCATGCCAGCCGACACCAACCCTGTCATACCAACAGGGAACAAAATCGGGGGAACTCCCCAATCCTGGTGCAAAACGGGCTCTCCCGAACTTGTGTGGTTGATACCACCTGGAGCAATCCTTTTGCCCAAGATCACTAGATGGCAGAGTGCAGTTGTGTTTCAGACTGCAAGGGCAGGAGGCTGTGAAGGGCTGGGAGACCCTGGATGACCCCACCAAGAGGCTTGGCAGTGTCTCTCGGTGCAGGTGTTGGTCCAAGCACCAGCCAGTTGCTGCCTTAAAGGAGGTGTCTGCGGTGACAGGTTGCCCTGTGCCTGTCCGGAGAAGAGTGAGTTCCATATGCTTGTGTGGATGCTGCCAATGAGGAACGGAAGGAGGGCAGCCTGGGGCATTTTGAAGCCTCTCTTTGGCACCGTGGGCCAGCAGGACCACTTTGTGTCCCAGGGAATGAAAACAGCCATCCCTGCTGGAGCAGCCCTCCATGCAGCAGCCATGGCTATCCAACATGCAGCATCTCCACAAACAGCAACGAGCCACCTCCAACACGTGATTCCTACATAAAACACCAGGTTTTCCCCAGACCACAGGAACAGAGCAAGAGGATGGCGGCATGGCTCCATGTTTCCCCACTGAGCAAAGCCTCAGCTCATCGAAGTGGCTGCCTCCACTGAGCAGCTCTGAGGAGATAGCTTTAATTAAAAAAAAAATCTCCAGATGCAATTTACAACTTTTCCTGTGGAGAAAATTGCTGCTCTCCAGGTGAGCGGCTGCCGGCAGCGTCAGCACTGAAAGTGCTGCCGTCCCTTCGCGCCGTGCAGGACAGGGTGTGATGAGATTCCCCAGCCCACAGGAGACCTGCAAATTGAAAATGTGGCCTCCCTGTTGCATAGGGAGGTCACTGCAGAGGGAGATTAGGCTGGATCTATCCTAAATTTGCTCATAAAGAGCTGCAGGCTGTAACATGTACAATTACCATAGCACACTCTCCTTTGCTGGAGCTGAATTGAGCAAATGTTGGTCAGAAGAGCTTGTTACAGCTTCTATAGTCCTATATTTGGATTTAAATGGAAATGAAGTACATGGCCCTTGCAGTTATGGAAATGTCAATCCAAGTGTTGCCACTGTCAGCAGGAAGGGCTGAAAAAGGAGCTTTCAGAAAAGATTGTGGCCATATTTACCTCAGCTGAACTGTTGACTCTAAAGTCTAACACAAATAAATTGTCAATGTTACGTGTTAATTAACACAAAAATCCCCTTCTTGGGTTCTTGGTGGAATTGGGGTTGTGAACAGCAAACCTCTTCCCACTGACATCTCTGTACCCTGTAGTCATTGGGTTTCTTTTAAGCTTTGTTTATCAGCAAAGTTCTGGTTGTCAGTTGATAGCTGGATATTTCTTTGAGTGTTACTGTGCCTCCAAATGTAGCCTCAGCTCAGCAGCAATTCTGCTGGGTGAGCTCTTCCCAGCCTGGAAGGAATGCCAGGAGTGATTGTTGCTGGGACCCATCTCTCACTCAAATGGTTTAATGGTTTATTGGTGTGAGAAATTCACAGTGCATTCACCAATAAAAGCAAAATAAATAATAAAAGTAAATAATAAATAAATAAAAGTAAAATAAGCAAAGACACTTAACAGAGCTGACTCCTTGCTGTGGTTTGGGAACAAACAAGGATCTTGGACCTCTGAGAAGGCTGGAGATGGGAGCTACAAGCACTAATCCTTTAAGTCTTGGTTTTGGTCTGACCTGGATAAGGCGACTAGATATCTCGGCAGATATGACTTCTATTTCTTGGCCAAAAGACTGCACTTACACTTGAGAAATTCACTGACCAGAAATTGAGAAATGGATCACAGAGGCTTTTGCCTTTGTGTTCCTTGATGCTATCCCTGCAGTTGGATAGCATTTTGTAAACAGAGGGATGGTAGCCTGGGGTCTGCCCCAAAACAACTTGCACTTGCCATTGATATTGAGATACACTTTTGGAAAGGCTGGGATCTTCCTTGGTACCCTGCAGCTCCAGACCCTGTAGGATAACTTACCTGGACAGTGTGTTCGTAGAGGGGTTGCAGTGTGCCAGATGGAGTCAAGGCTGTCGGTATGACTCAATCAGAAGCATCTCAGTAATGTTCCTTACTTGCTGAAAACCCAGTGTAAAATGATTCCCTTCTTGTCTCCCTTTTAGTGCCACCAACAATCAGTGTCCCTAAGGGTCAGTCCACCATCACTGTGCGGGAAGGCTCCAGGGCCGAGCTGCAGTGCGAGGTTCGAGGAAAGCCGAAGCCACCCATCCTCTGGTCCCGGGTAGATAAGGAAACCCCCATGCCTTCAGGGACAATGACGGTGGAGACATACGATGGGAAGCTGCACCTGGAGAGCGTGAGCCGAGAAATGAGTGGGACCTATAAGTGCCAGACAGCCAGGTACAATGGATTTAACATCAGACCCCGGGAAGCCCTGGTGCAGCTCAACGTGCAGTGTGAGTACAACCATTCAGTGCTGGAGTGCCTGCCTGAATGCTTTTGTACACAAAAGCCCGGGGGCTAGGCAGGGCTGACCTTTCTTACTGGGCTGAGCAGACACATCTCTTTTGTCTGGGGACCTTTGAACAGTTTATATTTAATTGGTCAGGCTACACAAGGCTAAGGGCAGGGTACCATATGGCAAGCATGTTGCAAGTGGAAAGGAGAGGTGTTGTGTGTGTTTGTGTACAATGGTTTCTATTTCCGTGTCAGGGGACAAGTGCAGCTTTACCAGCTGTGTTTATGTGCATTACCTGTGTGTAAAATACCTTCAGGGTATGTTAGTAAGTTTGTTAAGTCAAGCACTCAGAAGGTAGCAAATGAATGTTATTTAGACCATTTCCACGCCACAACCCTTTCTTCAACCTAGTTACCCTGGATATGCCTGAATCATTTTGCCTGAAAAGCAGTGCTAGGCAGACCTAACAGGGAATGTATACTCCCAAATGGTTTTCATGCAACCAGGCTGGGAGTAACAGAAAACTGATTCTTAGCAGGTGTGGTGTGTGGGGTGATTTCAGCTATGGGTGGTTCTCCCAGCCCCACTTGAAGGCAGTATCTGTACACAAAGGTGAACAAAGAGGGTGCAGTCCTGCATTGGGTGACATCTCCACCCTTTCCCTGCAGTGGTTTCTCCCTCCTGAGAGAAGTGAGTGCCTGCTTAGCCCCCACAGCTGTTGAGGTGTGTTTTGACGTGCAGGAGTCTGTGCTCTCTCTCTTTCAAGACTTCAAATCAGACTGGGGGAAGGCAGACGGGTAAAATGCCTTGGCTTTCCCTGCAGATCTCGTCCCATTAGTACGGTGCAATTGTTGAACGCTTGCAGAGTACTCTGAGCAGCACAGATCTGACAGGTGTGGGGCGGGCAGGGAACAGGTTAATTTACACCTGGGCGTGCTGCCTCTGGGCTGTGACTGACGAGCCTCCACACATAGCATAGCAGCACTCATTAGACATGCTGCCACACTTCTTCCAGGCTCTCTCTCCAGGAGTAAGAGAAGTGAGACCGGAGCAGACAACCTGGCTGAAACCAACCAGACAAACTGCTCACAGATGTGAGCTGCTGGGAGCACAGCACTAACAGAAGTGTGTGAAATCCTGCAGGCACTTTGAGTATTTGAAGAGCCCCTTTTAAGATTATCTCTGTCTATTCAGTAGTGTGGCAGGATTAGATTACAGGATGAGATAGGGAAATGTGTGAAGATTTCCATGCAGGTAACTATGTGTGGAGAAGCTTCCCTTAAGCAGGGTGAAAATGTGCGTCTTGGTTTGAGCTGTTCAGGAAGGCAGCCTGGTTCAGTCATATGGGGCTTGGAGGGACATGGCAGGGAAGGTAACTTTCAAGAGGTGATGAGATACGTCGCAAAATTTCCCTTGGTAGCAAAGAACCATCAGACCTGCTGGTGACCCCAGTTTGGTGTTGCTGTTTGAAAGCTGTGTGGACCTCGCTTGACCCTGCAGAGGGAGCAGCAGTGCCGAGGTTGGGATGAATTCAGTCTTACTAGGTGGTCTGGAGGGGGATCACAGCCCTGAATCTTGGGCTGAAGGGGAAGGACACGACTCGCCACACAAGAAAGATGGTAGGTGCAAGCCAGAAGCTGTCTGGGGCAGAGACTTTGATGTGACCCTCAAGAAAGCAAAGATGCGATGAACTTCTGTGTAAAGAGTAACTGAACATACTCTTCTTATAGATCTTTCCATGGCCAAGAAATGCTTTATTGTGATCTTGCCCAAGTAATGGTCTCATGGTCCATGTGCCAGCCCACCCAAGCCACCCCCTTCCCTTGTCAATCAGTTCCGTGTACCCTTAGTTGAAGCTGGGTGCATACTGAGTGTTAGTTCACCTGATCTGTCTCCTGCTGCCTGGAAGACGTGGAAGGACTTTATGGTGGCACTGCCTATTCTGTGCCTCAGCAGCCAGCTTTGGTTTCAGTGCTGTCAATTGCTCCTTCCATTAGTATGAAAAAGAAACTGCAAAGCAAGAAAGTAGGGCAAGATTTGCCCTCGTCCTTTTACAGCCTCCTCCCTTTCCCTTCGTGCAAAAAATAGACCCAGAAACAACACAGCCCCTGTTTATCCCTCTCCTCCTTGTTCATACTGCTGGAAGGATGTGAGTGCGGCAGGGGCTGCTGTGGTTAATTGAAACACAGCTTTCCAGCGTGGGCAGCTCATTAGTTCAGTGGCTTGCTCCGGAATTCTCATCTTGTTGGAAATGGGGATCGTGTGGCTCCTGCAGCCTCCGTGATGAGCGCTTCTCTCACCTCCCCCAGCCCGCGCATCCCGTCGGAGAGCGGCTCCGGAGGGGTGCGCATCCGCGGGGCCGCGCGCGTGTGTGCGCATGCAGGCCGGGCTGTTTGTGCGGCAGCGGGACCGCCGCGCTCCGGGGAACGGCGCACTCGGGTTGGTAATGTGCCTGTTTCTCTGATTTGCTCCAAAGCTAAAGTTGCAAAAATCAATACAGCAGATCTGATTAGATGTCAGAACCTGTTTCTGTGTTTTCCCTTTTCCCTTGGTTTCCTCCCTTCATCCTCATGCATATAGTGCTGTATTGTAACAAACTCGTCCAGAAACAGGCTTTTCCAACTGCGCTGCAAGAGTGGAAAGAGAATAAGAAGACAAAAAGAACAAGTCAGCTGTCAAAAAAAAGGTGTTTGGACTTTTTAGTATTTTTTTGTATTTAGAAAGCAGAAAAAGTTGCTTTTCTTTTTGTATTTAGAAAGCAGAAAAAATTGCTTTTCTTTTAGCTTATGAGCTGAAATTGTCTATCATCAGTTCTTTACCAGGATGGATGATCTGTTCCTTGGACTTCTTGGTCTGTAGTGTAGAGCTTTGAAAGATTAGTAAGTTTATGAAAGCCCGTGCAGCCTTATAGCTGTGTGTTTAAGATGAAGAAATGTTGTATAATGGTTAGAGCAAGAGACTGGGCTTGTCAGAACTCCTGGGAGTCTACCACTTGGATTGGCAATGTCTTGTCATCTTTTCCTGTATCTTCAAAACAGGAGTAAAACTGATGCATCTCATCAAAGATTTGTGGAGCATAATAAACATATCACCTCGGAGTCTTGAAATAAAAATACTAACGGAGTGGCAGAGTGCTCTTAATAATATCAATGCTATCAGTGATGTTGTTATCAAGGGTTTTCTTCAGGACCAGGTACTTGAGAAAATCCCAGCAGAAAAATGAATCATCTGCTGAGGTGTATTTAAAATCAGGGCTGGGCCTGAAGGAAGTAGCAGGGGAACTAGTGTAAGGCTGTGAAACACACACACTGGGCTTGAAAATGTGCAGCAGTCTGGGGTTTGGAACACAATAGTGTCATTTGAGCTGATATGTATGAGAAGAGGAAAGAAAGCATGCATGTGTGGATCAGTGAAAAGGATGCTACTTAGATACTACTTTAGCAAGTACGTAACAACTAATTGAAAAATGTGTATTAGCCATGTATCCTAAAAGACTGGTCAAAAGAGTATTTCCAGGAATTACGAAGGTTAGTAGTCACTCTAAACTCTGGCTGTTGCTAGAGGTAGCCCTTGAGATGAGTGTCTTACCATGGTGAATATGACATTTGCTCTGTTAGAGCCTCACAAAAGAGTATGATGAAAACTGAAATCCTAGTACATTATCCTGCTTGAATAATACTGTGTCAGCTCTGATGCTTTGCCAGTCCTGAACAACATCTCATAAACTACTGGACAAGTCCATCCAAGTCCAGCTCATCCGTGCACTCCTCGTCCCACCTGATCCTTGAAACATCTCCTCCTGTATTTTCCTGTGGATGGCTGTATCCTCCTTCACAGCACTCACTACTTGCTGTCTCAGGCTCACACTTGAATGGCTTCTCCCTCTCTGGATAACCATCAATGCCTGGGAGAAGAGCACCTGTCTCCTCTGTTGAGAGCTGTTAATTAGTTCACCAAGTTCTGAAGATGAGATAAGCAGACTTTTGCTGCTGCCATTTTTGCCTTTGGCGGAGGTTTTGGTGTCTCTGGGTGCCCAGTGACAGAAGAGTAGGAGGAAAGGGAGATAGTTATATATGGCTCACTTTGTTTTTGGTAGTCAAGTCTGCAAATGGCCCTGTTTCCCATGCTGGGATCACACAGCAGGTGAAATCTTTGCAGGAAGAAAGACTAGAAAAATAATTAACCTCAGTATCTCCTTCCTTGTAATAACATGGTCTGTGAATTTTACCTCTTCTGGATCTAAAATAATAGCCCACAATCATCTGGGATTGATCTCCAAAGGATTACACTTACTGCCCTTAGATAAATTCTCCCACATTAGGCAGCAGGTGAGTTATTGTGCTTTATTTTCAAAGCATAGTGAATGTTAGGTGTAATCAGGAAAGCAGACTGGCATTCCCTTTGGAGGGATGGTTATCAGGACTTCAGGAGCCATTTATAGTCCTAGACATAGGCATTGCTATAGGGCTGGTGACTAGCAGGTCTGGATCTGCCCTGACCTGGAAGACTGCCAGAACACGTCCTGCTGGGGCATCTGTTGCCATTGTCACTTTAACTAATGTGCAGGTGGGCACAGATATGTTTTCCTATTCAAGCTCACACACTGGCAAATGTTATTCCTGGTCACACACTGTTGACTCATTCCTCTTTAAAATCCTGCTGAACCCATTGGCAGTGCTGTACATCAGGCAGGCGATAGTCAGCATCAATTTCCCCTGTTATCTATGTAGCAAACACAAGAGCGGGGAGCAGGGGAGGGGGTGATACTGTAAATAAGTAAGAAACATTGCTGGATCCATGCAACTGGAAATGGAAATGCATTAAACTGTTTCGATCAAGTGTTGAAGCCATAGCTCAATGTCAGTGCTCTTTGCTGGTGCCCTGCCCCCTCCTGAAACATAAGCTTGGATATTAACTGCTCTCTTAAAAGTGCTCTTGAGACATGCTTTTGGCATGGAGATGTTTTTGCAGAGTGGCTAAGACTGAGCTTTTGGCTCCTAAGAGCTCCCTGCAGCTCTCCCTGCTATGAAGGGAGTCAAAGAGAAATGAGACTGTCAGGGGCCAGAGCTGACCCCCCTATCTGCGGCTGAGCTGGCTTATCTGTCTTGCTGCTTGGCCATGTGAGCTGCAGTATGGAGCCATCTGCTAAGAATTTTAGATCTGGTTGGTTTAATTTCTGAGTGTATTTATGAATAGTGACTGTTTTGTTTTTCTTGATTTTCATGGGTAAAATTCATCCTGATACCCTCCTCCAAGCTGAAGAGCATGGTTCAGGCGCTAACTTGGGGGCAGAAGATGGTTTTTCTACTCTTGCAGTGGCTGGAGCTTTCCTGCTCTTCCATTCATGTTTCAGTATTGCTGTTCTCCATGGTACAGGTCTTGCTGCCAAGAGAGGGAAACCTCAGTCTCTCCTGCCAACTAGAACTCTGGTGTGTTCTGGTTCATTTTAGACCATCAGAGGCTTAAGTATGAACTGATGTTCTAGGGCAAGTGTGTCTGTATTCAAAGCCAAAGGAAAACTGTGCCCTCTGCAACTTCAGTGTTTGCAAATTTGGATACTTTAACTGGTAAAAAGAATACAGTAATTCATAGCCGTGGGCATGACATTGAATCACCAATCTGAACAAAGCCTGACCTGGTAGTTAGGTTTCACTTTGACGGAAATCCTCCCTGCTTATCCCCAAATAAGTTGTATAGAGGTTTGTGTGACTGAGCTGAAAGTATACATGTTATTTCTGCATTTCTCTCAATACACAGCACCCCTCTGCTGCTCCTGTTAAGAGCAGAGGATTTCATTCCTCATTGTCAACACACTTTTTTCTTGCAGTATTGTGTTTGTGATTAAGCTCCTTAGAGCTTGTGTTTGTGCACGCAGCCCTGTCCTGGGTCGTACAGCATTAGGATTGCTCAGTCCGCTTCCCAGTGCCCGGGCTGTGAACAACTAATTCGAGTTGCCAGTCTCAGGACAGGCTGAAGTTTTACTCTGTTGTGGCTGTAAGACCACACAGCCACAGTTCAGAGCAAAGTGACAACCGCAGAGACTTAGAGCTGGCCTCAGATTTGTCGTAACAATTACCATCTATTGGTCCTGGGGCCTGATAGACGGAGTCTGTGACAGCGCTTCCATCAGTTTAGGATGGGGTCCTCACGTGGGGCTGTACCAGAAGTTACTGTGCAGGACTCGTTAGCCCTCCCCTCCTGCCAGCCTCATGGCATTAAGGGGCAGACCGTCTGGCAGGCTAAGGATGCTTAGCTAAAGCCTTCTTCTTTGGAACACCTTTATGTTCGTACAGCAAAGCCCCAGGACTCCCAGTGCTGGGAATTTTTGTAGCATTTGTTATATGCAGCTTTAAGGAAAAAAAAAACCCATCTTTCATAGGGTAAAGCAGTTGTATGAATTTTGACTGGTCTGAAATTTTGTTGTCAGTGTTTAACAGCTGGGTCTTACAGAGCTGTGGTCTCTTCTCTGCTTGCTGCCTTGTGGGGAAGGTTCCCATGTGCTGCCACTCACTGAAATTTCTTGGGAAGTCTCCCTTTTGCCCTGAGAGCTTTTCCAGTTTACCTCTTTGATTGAAATTGGTCTGACAGAGCATGTCTGCACGCTGTGGTGGCCAGGAGATACAAGAGACTTGAGACATGAAGCAAAAGGCCCAGATGGCAGGAGGATTTCGGAGGCTGGGGAGCAGATTTTGCAAAGCTGGCATGTCCGGTCTGTGGCAGCACACATCAGATGCCAAGTACAGTGAGGCCTCCTCGCTGTGCCCTGGGTAAAAGACTGTGAAAGAAGAGAGGAAAATCCCCAGGTATGTGCGTCAGGAAGGTGGGAGCCTGCCTTAAAGCGGGAACCTGGGTCTGCTATGTGAGACTGCAGCCCACCTGCTCTGCCATTCAGCTTCTGTGCAGCTCATTGCTCATCTCTCAACACCTCTGTGGTTGCAACAATAGGCTGAGTAAAAGCTTGTGTGAGAGCTCCTCGCCTAGAGAGATGAATTTGTTTGTTCAGAAGAGAACTGGTTTAAATCGGTTAATCCATTTCTCGGATATTGTTGGGAGAAACGAATACATGTTCCATAATCTGCCATTATCCTGTTTTTTGGCCAGACTCTCCAGGAAGAGCAACTTAATTTTATTGAGAGAGACACATTCAAGCTGTACAGTTTTGCCAGGAAGGGAGAGACAAGAGCTGTATAGACACAGTGGGTGGCAGACAATCCTGGTCATCTCTCTGTAAATATTTGCTGACTTGTGGCCCTTTCAGGGCTGAACACCAAATCTCATACTGTTCTAATGCAGACATTCCTTTTAAGGTTTTCCTGCCTTAGCAGCTATTTTCCCTGTAGGACCTAGGTCTATATCAACTTGTTGGGATAAAAAAACAACTCCAGAATCCTCTCAAATGCTTTGTGCCGAGCATCCTGCAAGGCTGTGCACGTTTGGGTCTCACCCACGCATGTGCTTAAGTCACAGGAGCATACTGCTGCCAAAGGACTGTCAGACACTTTCCCAATGCTTCCCATCTTGCCATTCTGAGGAAACTGCTTTGTTTTTGAGTCCTGTTGTTGTCTAGGCTGAGACCATGGGTAAAACCACCTGTATCAAAAGATCTCCAAAGTGCGATACAGCTGGTGATACCCAGATTGCATCAAGACAGCCTGGCTGGAGGGAGAGGTTGTCCTGGCTCTGCTTCTGTTTGCACAGGGATGTAACACACACTGTGAGTACTTTTGCCATGTGCTTATTTCCAGTCAGGAGGTCAGAGGTAGTGAGTCTGGCACTGCAGCTGTTGCTTTATCTTTGGACCTGTGCAGCACCAGTACGGGTCCAAGAGACGTGGGAACTTGGCCAAGGCAGAGAAAGCATTGTGGATCCTGGAGTGTGGGGTTGTGGGATATTCTCTGCCAAGGGTGATAAATAGGACTGGTATCCGAGTTCATGGGGCATCTGTTAGGGATGGGAGGAGGATCCAAAAAAAAAGGTAAAACTTGTGAGTTGAGGTAGGAACAATTTAGTCATTGAAATACAGTATTATATTAATAGTAGTGATAGTAAAGTAAAGGAGGCGGGGGGGGGAAGGAGAAAGACTCAAGAAAAATAAGTGAAACACAGTACAATTGCTCACTGCTCACTGACCAGTGCCCAGCACATCCCCAAGCAACAATTGGTGCCTCCCAGCCATCTCCCCCCAGTTTATATAGTGGGCATGACATTCTATGGTATGGAATGTTCCTCTGGTTTGCTCAGGTCACCTGTCCTGGCCATGCTCCCTCCCCACTCCTTGTGCACCTGCTCACTGGTAGAGCATGAGACAATGGAAAGTCCTTGAGTTAAAGCACTGCTTAGCAACAACTAAGACATCAGTGCATTATCAACATTACTCTCATCCTAAATCCAAAACACAGCATTGTACCTGAATCAAAAACACAGCACCATACCAGTACTACGAAGAAAATTATCTCTGTGCCAGCTGAAACAAGAACACACAGGCTGCAGCAGTCATGGGGCAAGGGAAGTGAAAAATGGAGCAAATCAGAAAGCTGCTGTCAGCTCTCATGTTTTGAGCCTGGGGTCACAGGACAGGAAAAGAGGCAACGGCTTGTCCCTATCAAATTCTGCCTCTTGGTTGTGGAGAAGCAAACAGAAATTGTAATTCATTTTCTCCTGTTAACTCCCAGCCTCTGCACAAGGGCCTGAGGCACAGAGAAATGAAAACAGCTGTCCACACCTGCAGGGGAGCATAGACCACCAGACCTGACACAGAACCTGTGCCAGGGAAGCAGAGGTTCTTTTCCCCCAGCCTCTTTTCAAGAGAGAGCTATGTGGTACAATGTGGTACAATGTGGTACTCTGCCTTTGCTTTTCTACCAGGATTTTTGGCTGTAAACCATGTCAGGCAGCACACGTGACAGTGCAGGAGCAGAATCCCATGCTGCTCTTCACCTGCTCCCTGGATCCTGGCATTGGAGTAGAGCTATTTCCTCCAGCCCAGGAGGACTGGAGGACTGTGGCAGGCACGTGGAAACAGTGCACAGAATAGCAGTGCCACTTTTGAGGAGGGGACTTATGCAGGGAAGCCCCTGAGACATTCCTGCTATGAACAGAAGCCCCAGTAGGAAACAGAGCATCCTGGGTGTGTTTTGAATGAGCTATGACCATCCTGACCCCGAGCTCTGAAACAGCACTAATTACATTCACCCCTACAGGGAAACTGTTTAAATGAGAATTAAATTTCAGAGGTGCTCAGGCTTCTCTGCATCCCAGTGGGTCTTCCTGTTGCCAGTTCTCTGCTGGGACACATTACGGGGAGGTTGAGGGCTCAGTTTTTAGCAAGGTCATAGAGACTTTTTGGAGCTTTCTGTGAAGCTGCTCCATGACTAGTTTTGGACTTTTCCACTTGGGCCAGTTTCTGAGCAAGAAACTGGGGTTTTTTTGAAGCCAGGAAATAGTGTTTTCTTAGTGAGCAGAAATCATATTTCCAATCCTCTCACCTTATTTCACTTCATATAGTTCCTGATTTCCATTCTTCTGTGCCTCTCTATTGCAAACACAAATAAGCTCAAGCGTGCACACACTCCTTTATCTCAGCTGTTGCTTCTGATTCAAATATAAATGGCCTTCATTACTCAAGGTAAAACAGTTGGTTTTCTTTTATATTTCCAGTAATGAACCTGCAAATCCATCATTGGTCCCGTGACAGACATGCCTACATTTCCTATTTGCATGCCTACCTGTTGCATTTTGTTTAATTTTGGAGCCCTTGTTTCTAGGGTCACGTGTGGTCACAGGAAACCATAGAAATTTTTGTTACTGTTGACTGAGAGAAAGCTGACTTCTGAGAGTGTACACTTAAAATCATAAGATTGGAAAAGACCTCCAAGATCACCTTTGGTTCAATACCACCGTGGCCACTAAACCATATGACAAAGTGCCACATCCACTCATTTTCTGAACACTTTCAGGGATGGTAACTCCACCACTTCTTTGGGTAATCTGTTCCAATCTTGACCACCCTTCAGGTGAAGAAATTTTTCCTAATAGCCAACCCAAACCTCCCCTGACATAACTTGAGGCCATTTCGTCTTGTCCTATCACTACATGCCTGCGGAAGAGACTGACCCTCATCTTGCCACAGCCTCCTTTCAGGTAATTATAGGGCAATAAGATCTCCCCTAAGCCTTCTTTTGTCCAAATTGGACAACTCCAACTCTCTCAGTCACTCCTTGTAGGACTTATGTCCTAGACCCTTCATCTGCTCCTTTGCCCTTCTTGGACACGCTCCAGCCCTTCAATGTCTTTCCTGCAGTGAGGGGCCCAGAACTGGACACAGGATTCAAGGTGAGGCCTCGCCAGTGCCCACTACAGGGGGACAATCCCTGCCCTGGCCCTGCTGGCCACGCTATTGCTGGTACAGGCCAGGATGCCATCGGCCTCCTTGGCCCCCTGGGCAGACGCTGGCTCACGTTCAGTCGCTGTCAGCCAGCACTCCCAGGTCCTTTCCCGCTGGGCAGCTCTCCAGCCACTCTGTCCCCGGCCTGTAGTGCTGCAGGGGGTTGCTGTGACCCAAGTGCAGGACCCAGACTTCACGCTGTTGACCCTTACTGGTCTCAGCCCATCGATCCAGCCTGTCCAGATCCCTCTGCAGGGCTTTCCTACGCTCCAGCAGATTGATATTGCAACCCAAACTGATGTGTCTGCAGACTGACTGAGGGTGCCTTCGATCCCCCCATCCAGAGCATTGATAAAGATTAAACAGAGCTGTCCTCAACACTAAACACTTGGAAACACCGCATGTGACCGGTTTGGTTTTTTTTTGATCCCTGGAAATGCAGGCTTTCCAGCCCCTGTATCCCTGAAGCTGTAGACATTTTACTTCTCTGAACCATACCACTAATTGCAGCTTCGGACAAAGCCTGAGGTCCCCAGTACCATGGGTGGCCCAGATTAAGAAAGATGTGGAGAGATCAATTTTGGCGCAGTGTTGTGCTCTACTTGGCATGCCTTTTCCAGTCCTAGTATCCCTGCAGCTGTAGCCTTCATGGTTCTCTGAACCCTAAACCTACTGCTAGACCAAAATGGCAGTTTGGGATTGAGACTGAGTTCTCAAGTTCTACAGGTGGCCCAGATTAGAAAAATGTGGAAGGAAAAATAAGACTCTTGATCTGTTGTGACCTCCTCTCACAGTTGATGAAACGAGTGCTGCAAATCTCATGCAAATGTGCTACAGCTCTGGGCCCAACTCGGAGAAGCATTTATAGGAGGAATTGTTTGGAGTGCCAAAACTAACAGAGGTTCCCAACAATGGCTCTGATTGAGGTCAAGAGAACAATGAATGACAGTAGCATTTGCACTGAACAGGGATTTTCCTTACAAAGTGCTGATTGCGAGGAGATACTCACTGTCCTAATCACAAGCTAGAATACAGTAGCTAATAACTTAATGCAATATAGATGAGCTTAATAGCACTAAGTCTGCGGGGATTTTCTGAGCAGTTCACAGTTTATGCATAATACAGGCCCTTCAGCCAACATTCTGGTATGCTGTAAAATGGAGAAATCGGGCTTGAGGGAAAGTGAGCAGCCCTCCATCTAAGACGGGTTGCTGGAGAGAGTATCGTGGATCTAAAGGGATAAGAAGATGGCGGCAGTTGGCTGGATCAGAGGAAAACAGAGCAACTCTAAATAGGGTTTTGTGATTTGGAAATCTTTCTCTTCCCCTTTGCCTGCTTGTAATGAGGCTTTGCAAAAGTCCAGACTTATGCATGGAAATGGGTAAGTTTTCATATTGATTCACTTTCTAGGAACCAGCTCACATGTATAAATGAAAAATGCAAATGAAACTACCTACAGATTTTAAAGAGAGGAGGAAAGAGTTGGGGTTTGTGTTGGGATTTTTTTTTTGTTTTTTTCAAAAAACCCTTTGGAGAAGTTTATGTGCTCCAATCTGCTTATCCAAAATGCTGTGACTCCAGCTTCCCAATCACTAGGAGAAAGCAAGAGCTCTTTAAATCTCTCTGTAACCATTTTGTGCTGTTTGTCTGGAAAAGAGACTTATTTATATGCCAGACATAGTCCCTATCACTGATGGAGCTGAGGAACAAGGTGAGTTTACCTTTGTGCATCTAAACTTGGTACTTGTATTTGTACATTTTCAGTGCAGCATCTCCTCACACACCGAAGAGACAGAGAATTCAGTGTGTTGCTCAGTAAGTTGTTCCAGTGTTTTTTTACTCTCATGGTTCAGTTGTCATCACTTAATCTAAGCCTGTCTCATTTCGTTTCCAACTGCAAGCTCTTTTTATGCCTTTGTCTTCTCGCATAACGAGCTATTTGTTATCAGCAGTCTCTTCCTCGTGTAGTCTCAGACACCAGAACAAGTTATCTCTTAGCCTTTTCAGTATGCAATCCAGAAAGAGTCTCTTTAGCCATTCACCACAAGGCATGTTTTCCAGCTCTATATTTATTTTTATAGCCCTCTTCTCTTTTTTTTTTTCAGCATCATTCTGTCAGCATGGTGACACATATTAAACAGACTTTCAAAAATGATCTCACCAGTGCAGATGTGATGCCCATCTCACAATATGTTTAGCCAGCTTTGGCTTAATCATCCAAGGATTTGGACATCTTTGGACTACAGAATTAAGCTGAAAGCTGATGTTAATGGGTTACATTAACTCATGCTCCTTTTGGAGTCATTGTCTCTTTCCTTGCAAGAGTGACGCATTCTTGCCTCAACAGTTTTCTTTCCAGAACCTTTACATTATGACCTTTAAAGGTCCCTACCACCCCAAATTTTCTATGGTGTTCTGCAATTACCCAAGATAGATTGAATGGAGTTCCCGTAAGACCGTTCCATCAGGCAAGCTGAGTTGTCCTGTCAGAGGTACTTCTTTAGTATGTTATTTACTGCTACATATTTTGTGTCTTCTACAAATGCTGGTTCTTATCCTGACACAGGCACTTAAAGATGGTGATTGTCAGCTATCACTGCCTTTGTGTGGGAGGGAAGGAAGCAAAGCCCAAGCCACATGCCACAGATGTGCCGAAGCGTGCACCCAGTCACACCAGCTGCAAACAGATGTGAGGTCATTCAGACACTAAAGGTGGTTATGTGCAATGTTGGCTACACAGCCTGAACAGGGCGCTTTATAACTGATAGATTGCAGCTTTGCCAACCTGCTGTCTGGATCTCTGACCTCAACAGAGGTGTGAAATAGCATCCATTTAAGAGGTTCGTGTGGGTTCTTACCCGAGATGTCTTCCTAGAAGAGGTGTTCCCTCTCGCTAGAGAGATCCCAATGGTGCGTGTAGCCATTTAAAATTTCTTTTTGAACTCTTTCAGTAATGTGTTTTTAATCTGCTTAATGTGGGCTGCATTTGAATAGTATTACATCTTCAATTAGTCTGTCGTGTGGAAGCAAGCCAGGTTCTTTCCAAAGCCTGAGGATGTTATGACAAGATAGTTACTTTTCCTGTTGCTTTCTCAAACACTACCCAGTTTGTCTGCCAAAGACCCGTAAAACTATATTAACCATCATTCATTTTTAACTTGGAATGTTGCATCCCACATTCATCTTCCATGAGTTTTTTTATGGAATCAGTGAGGAATAAAAAGGTTTATTGCTGTTTATTCTGAGGTTTCATTTGCTTAGGTTAACCCAATTGATTTGTGTTTGTACTGCCATAGGCAATACATTCATGGAGGGTACAGAATAATTTTATCTCCTCAGGTGTTCACAAGGTGCTATCACAAACTTGCCCTTAAAGGCCTGGCTGGATGAAGTTTTCCCGTATCTTTCACTACTTTCTGTGGCATTTTTTAAGATTTTTATGATCTGTTGTTAGTCTGCCATTTTTGCACTGATGAATTCAGATCAGGGTATATGGAAGTAGCTAGAGTCTTACAAACAGACACAGCCTATCTTTCCATCTTCTCTGGCTTGTATCATGGATTTAGCCACAAATATTTCCAGATTAAGTCCACACAGGTTCTTTCCAAAACTGTACACAGAATTATATTTACTTCCTGCCCACTACAGTGAGACGTCTCAGCAAATGTTGCTGAAACTGGTTTAAAATATCCTTTTCACCTGGGATATCTGATTCTGGGAGGCATTATCATTTACTATGGAGAGGATGGAAGGAGCAGGATGCTGTGTTGCAGTGTGTGCTGGTGCAACCCCTCAGAATGACAATTGCTGATGGTTTGACTCAGGCCAGGATCCACTTTCAGATCTTGATGCAGTGGGTCAGAATGAGGAAGGTAACAGCCCTAACTTTTGTGTCCCAGGAGAGTTGGGAATGAGAATAATGAAAACTTACGGAACCTACCTCAGATGTTTATGTGTTGGACCAAAATCCAGGAACTGGGAGAAGAAATAGAGAGTGTCCTTCCCACTTGTCCTGCATATCACCTTTGCTGCAGTCGAAGCTCTCCTCAGTCAACACGAAAAAGTGTCTGTATGAGATAGGCAAGTGACCACACTGCAGGGATGCTGCTCATCCAAATAGTTCCTGCTGTACTGGCCCAGTTTGAGGTCAGTCATGGAAAATCAAATGTCAGATCAGATTCATCCAGTGAGTGGGACTGTTAATAAATTTCCCTCTTCTGGTCCAAGTCCAGAGGAGATGGGACAGAGCCGATAGCCATATGGGGAGGTTAAGGGAGCAGGCTGCTGTCCTTGAATGGTTGCCAGTTCACTCACTGGCCTCCTTCCTGTGCCCTCTGCTGCAGAGGAGACCCCGAGCCCTGGAAAGTGTTTTCTGGGAGCCCACAGCACTTGTGGCTGTCTGAAGTGACAGTGCCCTCCCTCATGCAGGGAAAGACCAGAGCTACAGGGCTACACCTGCTTCAGCAGCAAGGCTGGTGTGCTGCTGAGCCTTGGGAAACACAGAGCCGGCGTCGAGAGAAGACAGGAGGTTACCAATGCAAGAGTAAGTTCTCTACAGCTTGAGTCCATATTGTTCTCTGAGGTGGGTGATACCATCCATATCTGAAGAAATGGGATTGCCAGATCCTCTGTAGTCTCCATAGGCAGGCAGCAGCTTTTGGAATAAAGTGCAGGGAGATGATTCTCTGTAAGCAGCAATCTGCTGAAGATACATTCATGAAAACTATGACAGTACTAATAGGACAGATAAAGTATTTTTTCCATAATTAATTAATAGAGTAGGAGTTGGACAAAGGTCCTTATGGATGTCACACATTTTAAATGCATGCAGGTAATGGTGTGAAGGATGAAGGGGAAAGACGGGATGTACAGATGGCAGAGATGGCGGCTGTTTGGCAGCTGGCTTTTTGGAGCCAGTCACTGTTCTGAAAGACCTCAGCCATTTCATCTGAAGACCTTCTGAACCCATCCTCATTTTTCCATCCTTTGCCCGTGATTGATTTGATCTACCTTGATTCATCTGAAAATGATGATGACAATGATGAAGCGGTAACCATCCAGAGAGTGACAGTAAAAATGCTTACAGTAAAAAATGTTCTTGCCTCTCCTTTCTCTATGCTGTATATACTGATTCCATGTTTTTAAATTGCATGCATTTCTTGAGTTCCTGTATGCACTGCCCCCCTTGTTACATTAATTCTTATGGGAAAAATTGCTTTGATATCTGTTGACCTCAGCTGTTTCATCTATGAGACTGAACGTTTGCCATAAATCTTGTAGCTTGAGCATCCTTTCAGCCTCTTTCTGAACAGTTACATTTTCATTGTCGTCATCTTCCTCAGATGAATCAAGACCAATCAAGGGTGAAGGATGGAAAAATGGGGTAATGATGGCAGTTAGTAGAGCAGGATATTGAACAACTGGAGCAGAACTCTGAAGTAGCAGATAGAGAAGTGGTGGAGAACTGAGTGTTGCTCCATGCAGAATTCTTCATCCTTGGTCCAAATTCCCTGCTAGGCCTGAAGGAGAGGCTGAGGAACAGTCTGTTTTGTGTGGGGAAGCTTGTCCTCTTTCTACTCTGTAGATAAGTGGTGAACCACTGTATTAACTCTTCCTGGTCCAGCTTTGCCCCATGCATCCTTTTTTGTTCACTACTGTGAACAAAGATTTCAAAGTAAACATATTAAGGAGTGCTGGTTAGTATTTGATTATATCAGTTGCTTTGGATAGCCTTCCTTCCCCTACCACGCTCTTCCTGACTTGGATCTCTCCCCTCTCCAGCTCTGATCCCACCACACCAACAGTAAAGCAGGTCTGATTTTTTAACCAGTGTTTCTGGTTTTGGCTGTGCTGCCTCTCGCTTTGCCTGCCTGTTGGAAAGCAGCTGTGGAGGGATTGCCTTGTGGTCCCAATTTAGTTTTCAAACTGAAAACAGAAGGTGAGGTAATGCTGTGGTCCAGCCTCTGATCCCCTGCAGCCCTGACAATAACTGCATTTCTAAAGGAGGGACTCTTCTCCATTTTGACAGGATTGCAGTCCTCAGAGGTACTTTTCTCCTGCAGCCTCCCTGCTTTTAAATTTCAGTTCTTTTATTAAAGGGGTGTAAATATATGGAAGTAATTTAATTGCTGCAGCAGCTGGCAGTGGAATAGGAGCCTCTTGCTATTGGATTGATGCTTGGAGTAAGCAGTCACCTCTGCCCAGTAGCTCCTCTGCTTGGGGGTGAGAGCCTCCAGGAGACAAGGGGGAACGCAGACAATTCCTTGTAGGTGGCAGCTGCGTACTCTGAAGATGAGCCCTGGTGGTGGCACTAATTGGACATTGGACTCTTTGGACTGGAGTTCAAAGATTTCTCACTGTGTTCGCTATGGGGAATGTGCGGGCTGGTGTCTGTTTTCCTTCCCAGGTGAGCTCTGTTGTGGCACACAGCAGCTGGAGCACAGGAGGTGTCTCCTGTCCAAGAGCAGGATACACTGCCCGGGTTTCAGATATGTGTTAGACTCAGCCTACTGATCAACTCATCAAACAAGGCACTGAGAGTTCATGAGAGGTTCGTGTGGAAGGGGGGCACTGGCCACTTCAGTGCATTTGCTTTGCTCTGCATTCATACCACCTAGCAGAGCTGTGAGGGCTGGCATCACCTCAAGCTCCCTGTGCAGGTACAGGACAGAGGCTGGTATGCCAGCTAGGAATTCCTAGCATCTGAATCATCCTCTGGAGATGTCCCTCTCACTCTATTGCCTTGGAGAGAGGTGGCATTCCTAAGCTGAGGGTCTCAATGAAGAAGAATGGGATGAATTTGTCCTCTAAAGTCCTGCTTCAGCTAGCACCAGGTTTGCTGTCAAACCTGGGGAGGGGAGGTTATCAGTCCTTTCCCATTTGTTCCAAATCTTTCTCAGGAATGTGGAGGGCCTATCCTAGGACGATGAACTTCATAGATTGGCTGTTTTCCCTCTATTTTCCCTTCTTTACACACTGGGGATAGTACAGAGTTGATTACTAGGACATGAAAACACCTACAGGGAGGACTTCCAGTAGGCTTAAACTGCAGCAAGGGAATTAGGTTAGATGGTAAGAGAAATTAGTGGTAAAATCTGAAGTAAGAGGAAAGATGTGGATTCTTTGCTTTGGAAGAACCTCATTTACTCTTTTTTGTGGGTTGATTTTGTTGGTTTTTTTCTTTTCCTTAGTTTGCGCTGGCAATCAGTTGCTTTATTCCCAGAACTGCCCAGCTGAGTAGCTCACCTATGAATTATTGAGTAGTAAGATAACTGGTTCTCTGCCAAAAGTTAATGCATATAGGAGGCTTTTGGGGAAAGAATATCGTTGGCTGACTGTTAGTGAATGTTTGCATCTAAACTATTTATATGCTATTGGGAGCGGCGTGTCAGTGCCAGCCCAGTTTGTTAAACAGAGGCATGTAATAACAGATGCATGGGTATGAGGTGACACCTTGTTATCTTGTAGAAGACAGGCAGAACCTGAGCGAAGCGTTGGTGGTCTGACACTGCTACACATGGAAGGGCTCCCCTCTTGTGGGTATGTGGGTGGGCAGGAGAATGAAGGACGGGCAGATCCACCCTGGCCATGACGCTGCTTCACCACGTTATAATTAGCAAAATTAGTTGCAAGCTAGAGAAGATATTTTTGTGTTAGTCTGTGGCAAAAAAAAAAAAAAATCTAGGTTTGGGGTTATGCCATTGGTCTGGCAGTACTTGAAGGTATTAGCTTTGAAATGCCCACCCTTACCCTCTATATTTCTCCTGTGAGCAGCTTTGCTGATTGGGTGGTATGTGGGTGGGGGAGGCTTATCAGCATGCATCTAACACGTGTGTGTGTTTCTGTACATGCACCATCTTTTTCTACTTATCTTTTTCAATTAGGGGAGTGTACTGTTTTGAAACGAGGCACTTGAAGGTAAGTGAGGCATGGGAATGAGGTGGCTTTACACTGTAGAAGAATACTTGTCTTTGTAGTGTCTTGTTAGCGTGCATTAATTGGGCAGTGAGTCTGAGTGGCATTCCAGCATGTCTGGGACAGATCTTTTTTTGAGGAGGCATGTCTGTGAGGCTAAAGGTCTGGAAATTCCCACCCAGGATGGACTTTCTTCAAAGCACTTGGTAAAGTGAGCAAGGGGTCTCATGTATTAATCAGCACAGTTCGTCATGCAGAAGAGGAAGTCCTTTAGTAAATCCCTCTTTATTAAAACTAGGTGAAGACTGGTTGAATTAATTGGCTTGGAAAGTTCAGGGAAGAGCAAAGAAGAAAAGCTGGTAGTGAATACATTTCATTTGCTCTTCTTTTAAAAGCAGTCAACTAGCACAGAACTAAGCATTCTCTGAGCCCTTCCTCTCCAGACCTTGAACTCACTTGTCTAGCAGAAAATGTGCTCAAACAAATTTGTTTTCTTTGAAATAACAATATTTGCAACTTGGCTTTCAAGCACTATGCAAAACCCACACATTTTATCTCTTCATACATGGTGAGACTGAAGTGCAAAGACAAAAGTCATATAAGATGAAAGAATGAGATTTGGCTTTTAGCTGAAATAGGTTGAGCAAGCCTTCCTGGATCTCCCTTCTTCTAACTAGTCAATTATATATTAAACAAGCATATGAGACTGGGCTTGTAAATATGGGTTGGATATTTGTCTCCTCATGGGAAACTATTGGTGCCTAATGTGTGTTCCTAGGATGTGGGGTGTAGGTGCTGTTGCAAGGGACAGAATTGCTCAGCTGTGATTTCCCAGCCTTGTGACAATAAAAGAGCTTCCCGCTTCTTCAGATAGAGAGTTCTGGTCTCTCCTGGAGCTGAAACCATGGCATTTTCTACATGCTGTGAGAAAAGGATTGCAGTATCTTTGCTGTCTGTGATACCTTTATTACCCCAGATTATGGGACCAGAGGTTGGGAAAGGAAGGCACCCTTTGCTGAGGTTGCTTTGGTTGCCTACAGAAGATTAGGGAAGACTGCATCCAGTATGACTGCAAAAGGATAGCTATAAGAAATTGAATAGATGCCAGATAGACTCGTATAGGTCTCATAAGGTCCTAATAGCTGCCTGTGCTGATTTGCTCTCTAGAGAGAGATATTACTTCCTGTTGTCATTAGCTTCTTTGATAACAAGACAATAATTGTAACTAACCACTAAGTGCAGTCTTTCATACCAGGTTGTCCATGTGTTGTTTGCAGTGTTAATCCCACAAATGAGTGGTCAGTTGGGTCTCACCAAGGGACACGGTGAAGACCAAAGGCAGGAGTCCCACTGGTGCTGTGATGCATGGCTAAGCTTTGAGGTAGTCAGTCAGTAGGGTGGGATGAGAGCTGCTGAAATTAAGCTGCTTTCTAATGTAGCACAGCTTGCTCTTTTCATCACTTGTGTTACATACTGCACTGTCTAGATTTAAATAAAAATTTAAAGACTGATTCTGGAGGAGAGAGGAGAAGGTTTCTCACAAACAGGGAAGCCTAGGCTAAGAACGGAAGGACCAGGATATGGGTCCTGATACAGAAGGTATCCTGATTTAGGACACCTTCCTGAAGTACCTTCAGGTACTGAAGGTGAGGATACAGGACTCCTGCACTGCTTCTGTCTGATCTGTGTGTGTGTGACCTTGATTAGGGTGCCTTTCTCTTTGTGCCTCTCCTTTTCCCCTGGACATTGCTGTGCTGTGGTGCTCTTTGCAGCAGAGGAAGTGTTGCGGGAAGTAAATTCCTGTAGCAAAATAAGAATGTAGCAGCCCATGGCAGCGGCACAGACCAGCAGTACAATGCTGGCAGCTCACCACCCACAGAGATGGCTGTTGTCAGCTGTACATGGCAACATGGGGGACAAGGCTGCTTGTGAGTCAGAAAGCAGGTTGTGAGAGAGCTCCCTAGCTCTGGCAAACCTTCCAAAACAAGCCAGCATTTGGGATTTGATCAGGTTATGCTATTCACAGTTACCAAACGGCAGTGGGGAAGCAGAGTTTGCATGTTTCTTGCATAGTAGTGTTGTCCTGTGATATCTAGGATATTCAGCCTTCTCAGTTAATTGCCTGACCAAGTCGTGTGAGGTCTGTTCACTCAGTGCTCCCCTGTTCTGCAGATGCTGGTTTGTCTTTAAGCTTGTCACTGATTTCTGTGCATCAGTCCACTCCAATAGGAGCCTTTCTTTGTCTTTCATCCATACCGGATTGAGCAGGCTCATGACAACATTGCCAGTTTCTAATTTAGAGGAATTTTTTTCTTCTCTATTTACCCCACAAGTAAAAAGCTTCAAAGTGTATCTCTGCTATCCTGGCATGCTCTGACTTCATCACTGGTGGTAAAGAAACATGTCTGCCTTCTGGAGGCATCTGTATTTGATGGGAACCTGCAGCAATCTGACAGCATTGCAAGGGCCAAGTATCCCTTCCTGAGCCGTGCCCAAGCAGGACAGCACAGTAATAGCACAAGGAGAGACTGTGGTCTCTCCATCGAGCTCTTTGGCTCTTGTAAGGAAGAGCCCTCATTCAGTTTTACCCTTTCTCAAGGCTAAAACTAAAACAGACTTAAACCAAGCTGACTATAACTCTAAACTGTGAGAAGGAAGTGCACTTCTCACTCACCTAGCAGGATAAGCATTTCAGTTCTGGTTATTTCCAATAAAACCAAGAAAATAAGAGAAGCATTTGACACAAAGCAACACTCCTTGGTGTTTGACATTTTGCTGTTGTACTTCCCTCGCTGCTGCCCTTCATCGCTGTGAGCAACTTTTGCTTAGCAGCCCTTTGGTGCAGAGCATCTGCTCTGGCTCACAGCGAGGAGCTGCCTGCAGCCCAGCTTTGCTTTAGGGTGCCTGGCACGCTGGAGTAGGTTGCCTGTGTTTGGCTGATTGGAATTGCTCCTAACTAGCTAATTCTGCTGCTAAGGCAGACCTCCCTGCCTTGTGTTTCACAGCAGCCGCATCATTACGAGGTTGCTGGAAGAGCCTCGCTTCAACATTGCCTCTTTACCCCTTTCATCACTGCTCTTGCCAGCGAGTTCTTCTAGAGTTAAGCTGTGTGCTGAGAGAGAACAGTAATTGTCTATGTTTGTTTGCTCTGTTTCTTGCCAGGGGATCCTGAAGCTCTGTATGTGCACAGAGGTTTTTTACCTCCTGGAAGCGTAGCAACTTGCTGCCTGCAGTGTGGAGGCTGCTTAAAAGAGCACTTCTGATACAGGCACTGGAGTTCAAGGGAGATACAGAAAGGCATTTGAGGAGCCTCTGGGTGAGGACTCACCTTTGGAACTGGGCTAAAAACTTAAAGAGCAATGTGGCAGCTTAGCAAGCCAGAATAGCCAAATACAACTTCTTTATAGCCAGCAGAAATGCTGCTTCCCTGTGAGTATTAAGAGGCCCCTTGAAAATCATTATCCTTTCTGCAGCTCCCTGAAGGTGTCTGTGCAGGACACATGTCACAGGTGTCTCCTCCAAGACAGCCCCCTCGCAGGTGTACTGGAGCTGTTCAGTTCCTAGGTCTGGGCAGCAGGAGCACCAGCTCATTTAAACAAGCTTTAACTTTTGCCTTTAATTTAGGGAAAAATGACAGAAACAGAAAAAGCTGTGTTGTTAGCGGCGAGGTTTTGCAGACTGAATCCCTGCCTTTGTGGTGAGTCTGTCTTTTGTGTATAACCTCCTTGAACAAGTATGAACTCCCCAGTAGGCATTGGAGGCCAGAGCTGATGTCTGACTCTGTAATTGCTGTTGACCTTCCTTTGTTTTCATATCCATTGGGAACCTTGGGGAATAACTGACCCCTGGTGTAGTTCTCTAAACTTTATAGTGGTGGGATAACCTGCTTCAGCTCTCTCTCCAGAAAACCCAGGAGCTCCAGGACCACCTGCGGAGTTAATGCTAGTTGGGTGTTTCCTAGTGCCAGAGACAAGAGGAAAAAATGCAATCAATTTTTCTTTGATAGGCACTTTCAGGCATTCCCTTTGTAAGATAGTAACATAGGCCCAGAGCCTGTCCCAGTGCAAATCAAGTAAATCCCATTTCCAGCTGAAGAAGATTAAATAGCTTCTGCGTCCTTGGCTGCCCTGCTGTTCCAGTGACCTAAGGAAGCATCTGGAGCATCCCAGCCCTGTTCTTCTGTGACTCTTTACCAGCCTCAGACACTCCCTCAGTGAGGCCCAGGAGGGCACTTTCCTTGCAGCACATGTCCTTGCACATGGTACTTTGTCCAGTTTCAGACCTTTTCCTCTGTCCCAACTCCATTCCTGGCACAGCTGGATGCAGTGAGGGAAGCTGCTGTCCCACCCCTCTCTCTCCTCTTCAGGAGGCAAGAGTGTTCTGAGTATGTCTGAAGTGGCTGTGCCATTTTTTTGAGCCTTCTTTTTTCTCTTCTCTGCCCTTTTTCTCTTTCTTTTCCCTATATTACCAGCTGGCCTAGATTATAATGTGAGACCCCACCAGCTTCAATTAAGGAGCAGATGTGACTGAAGAAATGGGATAGCAGCTAGGGATGGAGGTAACACATTCATGGCACTTGGTCTAATCAAACAACTTCTCACACTATTCTCACTGTGAGGTGGGAGACGTGAGCCAAAGGCAAGTCAGCACTTGGAGCACTCGCAGAGACACATCTCCAGGAAAGCCATCCGTAATGAGCTGACCGTGCCACTCAGCACGGCAGCATCAGCTAAGGCAGGGGCTGCTTTTAATCCACCTAAATGCAGCAAGGGACCCAGAGACTTAGAGTTGAGAACAAGGTACTTTGAAAACAACCTCATCAAAGAAAGGCTGCCAGGTGGAGGGGATGATGGGGATGGTTGTATACTGCCTGTACCCACAGATGCATTTGTGCCCCTGGGAGAGGGGACACGGCATGCCCACCTGTGGGACAGTGCATGCACCACCTTCACCTGTGGTGATGATAGAGATGTCACTAATGTCACAGAACTGTTGGGTCTTGCTGGGCTCAGGCTATGGGAGAAAAGAGACTGATGTGCTGGAACCCTTCCCAGCATGGCTATGTTCAGGGCAGCAGGGATGCTGAGTGACCCATGGCTGTTGGTGGAGCTGTGTCTGTGGTGCTGCAGATGCTGGGTGTTGCAGGGTTTTGGGCCTGGCTGCGCTTGGCAACTCTGTGGCCCTTTAGAGGAGGCAGGTGCTCTGTCGATCCGTAGGGCATAGAAATTGTCTGTGGAAGAGCAGGTGCTTCAAACCTGGAGAAGGTCAGTTGTGATTGTGCTGAAGCTGCTATAAATCAGTTCTCCCTCTTTTACATTCAGGCTAACAGCTGTTTTGTGTTCAGGAACCTTTTCTCATTTTAGATGCAGAGCTTCTGGTTATCCCCATGCTGTAGTGCTTTAATTAAGAGTTTATTGCAAGTGAAATGTGTCTATCAGATGGCTGTGGAGATTTAAGTCCTCTGTCATTGCATTAAATAAGGAATAACCCAAACAGTACCAATCCGACTTTCTCCTTGCTGTGCCTCAGCCATGCCCAAATCATGAGATTCCCATAAATTTTTACACGTGCTGAAGAAGTGCTAAAGATGCAGTAGTTTCCCTTTGCTAAGGAGGTGAACACACATTGCCATTCCCATTCTCACACTACTGGCGGAGAAGCTGACATGGATAGATGTGACTCACCTCCCAACATCAGGAAATTGTTGCCAGAGATAAAAATAGGACCCAGAGTCCCTGTAGCCAGTCTGTGATGTGTTGTATTGATGTATTTGGGAGAGGCCCTCTAAAACCCCTTCAGGTCTGTGGGGAAAACCAGTGCAGAGCCCTCCATCCAAATACAGTGTCCTTGATAACCCTGCCAGACACTGACAAGAAGAACATGACTGCTTGGGAACTTACCTGCCTGCTTAGGGAATGTATTTTATGCTGTATAAGAGGACAAGTTATTCTGATTAGATCTGAGGATTGAATCCAAGCTGTGATACAGCTGCTGCCGTTGCACTTCCCACATGAGAGAGCAGGGCTTGGTAGCTGCTCCAAGCAGTGCTCGGTGTGTACTTGCTAAAGGTTCCCCCCTACCTCATAAATGGGAGGGAGGTAGAATGTGGCCCCAGCCCAGTCAGAAAGGAACATCAGACAACTGCTGCTTTTGGTGTGATGGATCCTGGCTCCATTCCCTTGGAAATCATAGGGATCACCTGTGTTGTCAGAGGCGGTCGGGGTGACCGAGCTGAATGAGGCAGCTGTTCCCTGATGGCATCCCTGTCTGTTGCTCTGTTGGGTCTCCAGTCCCCCCCGTGGTGGAGCCGGCCTTCCAGGATGTGCGGCAGGGCACGGGGCACAGCGTCACCCTGCGCTGCACCATGCTCAAGGGCAGCCCCATGAAGGTGGCCACCTCCGTCTGGCGCTTCAACGGGAGCCTCCTGGCACAGCCCCTGGCAGAGCAGCAGGACTACTCGGAGCTCAAGGTGGACAGCGTCAGCCGGGAGACCAGCGGGAGCTATGAGTGCAGCATTTCCAACGACGTGGGGGTCTCCACCTGCCTCTTCCAGGTGTCTGGTAAGTCACAGAGTGCACGTCAGAGCAAGCTGTTGGATGGGGTCATGGGAAGCTTGCTCCTCGTAAACTGGTGCCAGTACAGTGCCTCTACTGCCTCCTCTGTGCCCAGCATTCTGTTCAGGAGGAATGATTTTCCATAAGCCAGCAGGGACATCTGTCTCCATCGTACAGGCAGACGGACCCGGAGAAGCATTTTAGCAGTGTTTGACCACTTACAGGACTTAAACTCAAGGCTGCCATCAGCTTTCAAGCTTGGACAACCTGTATGATCGATAAGTATTGACCAAGGGGAGGTGAAAAGCTCTGTACATCCCTCCAGCAAGCTCCAAACTATCTGATTTCCTCTTTAAAAGCAAACAAACAAAGAAACAAAAGCTGTATTTTGTATTCCTGTGCCTTCCCTGTGACTCCTGTCTGTCTGCATCTCACAGTGCTTTCTAGAAAAAACATGAGCTGGGAATGGGCACTGGTACTCAGTGGATTTGCTGCTCACAGTTTTCTGTGAATCCATCATCCACTGTAACAGGACTCCTCTCCAGCACCTGCAACTGCAAAGAGGGATGGCAGAGTTATAGCATCTAAAGTGGCACATCTGACCTGGCCTCTCCAGCTGATCATTAAATCTGCTTTTCCCATGACCCCAGAACTGACTTGGGCACAATTTTCTAGAAAAGGTCTCCCATGAAGTCGCCTTAATAAACAATAAATTCAGCCCAAATAGTCGGGTTTGAGTCCAGGGCCAATTTATAATACTTTTCAATCCAGGGTTGAAAAAATGAAAATGAATAACATCCAGAGAGGCCTGATTTTGAAGCAGGTCTTTCCTAGGGTTTGGAGAAGCTAAGATATGCTGTAACTCTGGGATACTTACAGAAATGGGGGAACCCAAACTACTTCTACTGTTTGGGCCCCTTTTCAGGACCTCGCTCTTACCCCTTAAGATTTCCTGGCATTTGTCTGGCAGCAGATTTTGCTTGAGAGCTTTGGCCCTCTCTACCCTTTTCATATGCTTGTAACTCTCACATCACTAAGTGATAGCAAACCATATCCCTCTATGAGCCATCACAGAAAACTGCGTCCCTGTCAAGCCTGGGAATGCTCCCAGGAATTTCTCGCAGGTGGCAGTAACAAATACATATTGGCACCCAGTGTGCCGTGCTGTGCCTGAGATAAGATCCCCTCAGCAGAAAGTAGGATTCATCCCTAGAGAGCACTGATCAGGAAAGCAGCAAGCCTTTATTTTTCCTGCATCCCTTCTCCTTTTCCAAGACATTGATATCTGATGGTAGCTGTTCAACTCCAGACATCTCTGCCTGTGTCCTGGACAGTTACAAATTAATTAGACTTTCTAAGCCTGCAGAGCATCCTGAAAAATATTCCAGTGACTAGACTGCTGTACTTGGCATCAGGATTGCTGGAGTTTTAATTCCCATCAGCCACAGCCTTCCCATTTGAGCAGGGAGACTGGCATGATCTCTTTTTGTTTCTGTTTCTTCTCTGTGGAAAAAAAAAACAAACAAACCAACCTTCCTATGCGACAGAAAGACAGTGACTCATTTGTGACTGTGGGGTGTTCAGATGCACTGAAAATACAGTACATGTATCTGACCAGGATGGGATTATTTTCTTCTATGGATGGGTGATAAGCTTTCCAGTATGTTTTGGAAGGATAGTGAGACATCCAACCCTTCCCAATTCCTCTTGAGGAAGTTATCAGGGCAGCCTGTACTGTTCATCATCTGCTCCCTCACCAGCCACAAGCACAGAAGAGCTTGAAAGTCAGAAGTGGATAACCTTCAGCTCTTCCCATCAGTGGTAAGCAAAAGAAAAAACTTTCCAGCAATAGTAAAAGCTTGCAGAAGGAAGTTCTGAAAGTATTTTGATGTGCAGCATTTCTATCAAAAAGCTTTTTTTTTCCTAGCTGCTATTTCCATCTTGGAGTCAATTAATAAGGAATTAATATCATGCAAGATAATGATTATCATCAGTTCTGATTTTATTTTGAAATCCATTATGAAACTTGACTTCCATAGTCAATACAAGTTGAATAAGCAGCAATTAGTCTCTGAGGTGGTTCTGAACTTCTTGCTTGTGCAAAAATTCAAGTCAATAAAAATAATAAGAGAAAAAGGACTTGGAAATAAATATCAATATTATCCATCTGAGTTCATAAGAAATAAACATTGAATCCTGTCAAGCCTAATTATAACCACAGAGAATGGCAGGGCCTGTGATTCAAGTGGAAAGGTGCAGCAGACATCCTGGGGAGATGGTGTTTACGCCTGTTCTGCTCTCCAGCGTCCCTCGCTGCCCAGGCATCTTTCTGGTCTCTGCTGGTTCAGACTGGACCTGAACCCAGACACCTGAGCTTTTATTTAGGTCCAGCTCCTGCCTGGCTCAAGACAGGACCTGCCAAAAATTGAAGTTCACTGGGTGAAATGATTGTAATTTCAAATAGGGCAAAAGCAGTTGTGGGTAAGACCTCGAGTTGCCTGTGAGCGCTGTGCATTAGTCCACCAGCTGCTGGGCTGCATGGCAGGAGCCTTCAAATTCTGTTCGGTAGTGATTCGGGACGGCAGCTGCTGGGGAAATGACGGGAAGTCCTTTCTTCTCTGAACTGCTCGTTTTCTCTATGGTACGTCTTTCCTCCTGTTTTTCCCTTCTCCTGCTGCACTTAGTTTTTAGGGAGAGACATGGGTTTAGAATAGACATCTCTGCCCCTGCCAAAGCTCCCACTGCTTTTACCCAGGCTGAGGTCAGTGGCCCCTTTGCTGCCGAGTTGAGTGTTGTGTTACAAAGAGGCTGGAGCACTGTGTTGCCGAGGCAGGGGAGGTGCAGAAGGAGCAAGGTCTCCTTTTTAATGCCATGGTCTCTGTGTGATAAATAACACTTTTCCTATGACCTACTGGCCAAATGATCTTTCCTCAGGGTTTGTTAGCAGGAATCTCTGTAAAGCAGCAGATGAAACGGGAGAAATGCCAGTTTAAAGCTGTTACTTCAATCTAAACTACAAAGCAAGGGAGAAAAGATAAGAGCTGGTTCCAGCTGGAGAACTGAAGTTGTTCCCACCTTCTCAGGTGCTGGCCATGTCCCACTGGTGTTGCAGGGCTGTTAATCCTCCCAATAGTTTAGGCTGTGAAAGCAGTAGCGATTCACAGAAAATGGTGGCACGTTAGTGCAACAGTAAAGGTGTCCATCACATTAGAGTCAGGTGGATAAGCTGGGTGAGTGGAGCTCCTCCACTCTCACCATGTCTCTTTGTAAGTTTTGTTCCCCTTGATCCCACTCTTTTACTTTCCTCCCTCTTTTTTCTTTTTTTCCCCTCCAGCAAAAGCTTATAGCCCAGAGTTTTACTATGACACTCCCAACCCCACCCTGAGCCAGAAGCAATCCAAGAATTACTCTTACGTCTTGCAGTGGACCCAGAAGGAGCCTGATGCTGTGGATCCCATCCTCAAGTATCGCCTGGAAGTCCGGCAGGTAAGGTCTGCTCTTCCAGAGCCCCAGCATGTGGCCTGAGGAAGACAGCCTTTCAGGAGGCACTTACATCTATGTCTCCTTGCTGATTAAGAGCTGAGGGTGATGAAATTGGCAGATCCTGCTGGTCTTGCACCTTGCCCACTGAATGGAAGGGACAGGCCAAGTGCTCAGCTCAGTGTTCATTTTTACCTCTGGGGCTGGGTACAGTCGAGGTCTTTCAAAGCCCTGCGGGGCCCTATTGTGCTGTTCATGCTCAGTGTTTTGGATGGGGTTTTAATGGGAACAATGCCTTATAGTCATTAGCTGGTGTTGTAGATTTTGTAGGCCAGAGATTCAAATTAGTGGAATTCCATCCTCCTCACTCGCCTGGAAAAAAGGGAATAAGCTGAAGAGCTCTCCAGGCAGGAACTGCAGGAAAAAGTCAGTGGCTGTTTGTGTTGCAGAAGGGCTTTCATCCTGTCACAGTAACTAAGCTGTTTGGACTGTATGAAATCTGTAGGGGAAGAGAAGTGGGTTTCAAGGTTTCTGAGTTTTAAGAGAAATCATACTGGGGGTTGGGGGCTGGGGGAGAGAACTGAGTGAAATCTGAAGACATCACTGGTTGGAGAATGTTAGGGAAAAGAGTTTGATGTTTTTAAAGAGCACATTATCTTAGCAGGATTGCCAGGTACTTTCATCCACGCCCAGCAAAGCACCTGCATTCAACATTTTTGAAAAACGGGGGCACTTAAAATTGGTGGTTCTTGCCATTCAGTGGTAGCTGGGAAGCAAATGCATTTTGCAATGAAAAGTTTGTTTACTGTAGAGAGAAAACAAAATAATTAAAAAGATTCAAGTGTCTCTTTCCTCTAGTTCTGCACAGTAGGCTCCAGTTTTATGTCTCCATTTGATTGTGAGCTCTCTGGGGTGGGACAGCCTTTGTTTGTTACTCACACTGCATGGAGCACGTTGTCAGTACTTAATAATAATACAGGACACGGGGGAGCCTCTAATAATGAAGGCAGTTTGTCATAGTAGATCTTCCCTCTGAGCCCAGTTTCGCTATTATCAGCACTGCAACTCAATGAACAAATTTGTGGGTTTTATCCTTCTCCAGTAAGTTGAGGGTTTTTTTCTTTCTGCACAACATCTAAAAGTAATCTTGGTTCTCTTCTTCACTGAACTCCTACTAAAAGGGATCTAGAAAAGGGAAAATCACTTTTCTGCTTTAAGTTATGACATGAAGGGAGCTGAGTGCTGTGCAAATTTAAACACACACCCCCAGTTTTGTTCATACTCCATTGGTTACTGCTGTTAATGTTTTGCAGCATCACCACGTAGTTGTGACTACTGAGTGCTGTGTTTTAGAGGAGCATGATACCGAGGCCCTGCTGTAGCCCAGTCATATGTATGGGAAGGCTCTTAGAAATGGTTACAGGTGTCATCATGGTGGCCTGGGACTGGATAAGGGAAGGCAGAGAGGAGGAGACACGGGAGCTTTGTTCCCACTTCTGTCAAGCACAAGCAGGAAACACTTCATTGTGGTACTACTGTAAACAATTAACCCTGTCCTGGCTGAAACTAGGACACACTGGAAAAGGTTTTCATGGTACTGCCTCCTCTTGGCCTTTCTCCAATGACAACACTTGCATTTTGTGGTGAGGTCTCTACCTCCATGAGCCATACTGAGGTCTTATGGAGCCCTCTTAATTTCCTTGTCCCAGAGGATCACATACGTCCCCTCTTGTATCCAGCCTATTTCTTCCCTGTGTTCATGTGCTGCCTTCTTGGCATTTTTGCTGTGATGTCTCACTTAGACTCCAAGCACCCTTGTGACACCTTCTGACCTTTCACTCCTTCCCTTGCTCCATCACCCCCTCCCATGCCCAGCAGATTATGGTGCTTTATGGCACCTTCTTCTCTGTGCTGGGGCACCTGGGTGAAGCTTTGCATCCTTCTGTTCCATCGTTGGACTGCAAAACATAGTGACCTTAGTGAATATAACTGTGAAAACCTTAAAAGCTTAAAAGCATTACTGACTGAAGAGCTCTTAAGAAAGGGGATTTGTCTGCCTGAATGTGGAGCTGCTGTTTGCCTGCACACACTCCTCACTGGATACGCTGGCTTTCCAGGCACCAGCTCTGGTGGCACAAAAATCCTCCTCGAGAGCTCGGATTGAACTGGAATATTCTCCTTAGGTGAAATGGGCCTTACACATGGCCAGACACCACTGATTTACTGCCAGCATCAAGCTGGTGAAAGCCTACCCAGCCAGCCAGTCCACCTTCTCCCCCCGTCCCAGGAGCTCCGCAGCCTCAGTGCTCATGGCAGGGGCTCTTCAGCACCTTAGAGATGAACGTATGTGGTGGCAGCAGCCCGCAGTCTTGGGGTGGTGAAGGGCTGTCAGGGGAAAGAGGGGGTGGAAAGAGGAGAATTAACTCTTGCTGAGCTGGAATCTAAAAGGCAACCAGCTGGGGTGCCCACTGGTTGCAATTTAGTTTGCTGGCTGTCATTTCACACTCCCTGGTTTGCTCAAGGAGCTCTTGGCATATGTAATGTGAAGATCCCCAAGTAGCAGGATGCTTTGCAAAGCACCTGGGAACCCTTGAATTAAATTTGCTTGCTGCAGCTGCTGAAAATGGGACTGGGTGAGAGTCAGAGTGCTGCTTATTAATTGGCTGGTGCCATGCCTCCTCCAGTTCTTCCAGGCTGTTGAGCAGCCTCCTCGGGTGTTACTGGGGGGATTGCAAGCAGTCTGGGGGAATTTGGTTTCCTAAGCAATGAATGGGGGCTCCCAGCAAGATGGGCAGATGCACTTCCACCAGAGCTGATTGTTCCCAGCACTGCAGAACAGGCTGAGAGGGGCAACAGATGCACCAGTTCCAGTAGAATGAGAATTAACTTTCGATTAAAACCACATAAGCAGCTTGACAGCTTGGAGCCACCGACCCAGGAAAGTGCGCGTATGATAGCAACTTGGAGCAAGCTTCTTGTAAAGGCTCTGCTCTGTATCTCGGCAAAGAGGCTGTTATTTCCTGGAGGGTATCGTTCAGGTGGGCTTAGGCAGTGGCATTGCTGAGTGACAATTCAGAGGGGAAAAAATTCCCAGTGAGGAACAGCAGGGGCCTCACAGCCGTTGGTCCTGACAGCTTGGGAGGTTTTCCCTTTCTTGATGCAAGGCAACTGATCCAAATGCCAACCGCCTTACTTCACCTTACTTACTTGACCTCAGTGAGGTCACAGCCTTGGGTGGTTTGGTTGTGGGCAGATGCCATGAGGCTTTTGGGCTATTTGCGTGGTGTCTTGGTTTGAGACAAATTGGAAGGAATGTCCGAAATGAACGTCCTCTGATAGAAGGCAGGTTACAGCCACCCCTCCCCCACCAGGTTCAGAAAGAATTTTCCTCAGAGGAAAGTGAAAAAAAACCTATTTATTTAAAAAGTAAAAGTGCACGCAGGCACAGGGAAAAGAATAATGTCAAATAATAAAACCTCTTGCTGTGAAGAGAACCTGGTAAAATTCAAAGTCCTTTGTGGTGTGGCTCTCTCCTCTCCAGAGCTGGGGTTCGGTGTGGGCCCCTCTGGGCCGCGGTGTACGGCCTCCCAGTAATGTTCCGGTGTTGCTGAACAGTCCAGAAGAGAAGAAAAAGAAGCCAAAGTCCCAGGGTTCTGTGCTTTAGCTAATGAACAAGAAGCTAGCTAAAAAACAAGAGAATGCCACTCTCTTCCCTGCTGCAGAGAGACAAGAGCTGAGGGGAAAAAAAACCAGGATGATGCTTTCCTCCGCTCTGTAGCAGCAAAAAACACAAGGGAGTGTATATCTGTGTCCTTGAAGCACAAAACCGCTCACTCTTTTTTTTTCCTTTCTCTCGGACCCAGCTTAAAGGCACAGAAAGGCACAGGATTCATGTCTAGCACAGAGCAGGTGATAGGGGATACAGCATCATAAAGTCACCCCAAGACATTCCACCCCTTATCCCGGCTCAATGCCCAAGCTAATATATTTTAACTCTACACACACACATTTATACATGCATATATATATATACATATATGTCACCCCAAGACAGTGGTCAGCTTTTTTTCTTCCATGTATTCTTGCAGCATAGAAAAGGCACTGAAGTACTGCATTCCAACTGAAAATGCTTTTCATTGCTTGGGGATCCAAAGCAGCCTCCCCAAACCAGATCTTTGCTTAAAAAATAAAAAGCCTTTTAAGTTGCTTGTTTCTCTGTGTGTATTTTATACCCATCCCAGGGCTCTGCTCTAACATTAAAGAGAAATGAAAAGCCATTCTAATACTGCAAGCAGGTTGCATCATGGAGGAAAGATCTAAGTTGGGCTGGTGGTTATGGTTGTGGGGCATAGTGGCAGAATAACTGTGCACTTAATGAGCTGGAACCCACCCGTGACCTGAGGCTGCAAGAGAAAGAGGAAGGAGAAGCTCTTGGTGCAATAGGAAAGTTTAATCTTCATTGTTCCCCTCAAGGCGACCTGAGGCTGCTGTCTCCTCTGTACCTTCTCACACACAGGCTCGGGCCAGAACTGGGCCAGCTTTACATATTCCTGGCTTTCCCCTCCTCGGAGCAGGCTCAGTCTACCTGCCATACAGACCCCTGAAATTTGCACCGGGACAGGCCCCAGACCCATTTGCTAAATTAGCTCACTGGGTTGTCACTTCGGATTAATTCCTGTCAGGGAGACTGTCTTTAATGAGACTGGCCCTGTGCAATGCCTGAGTAATTGTATGGTCTCTCTTTGTTTGTACTTTCATCCCCTCCATGTTGGATAAACATTCCCTGCTGTCTACAAAACTCATCTGGGCTTGGGAGCCGGCTGCCACTTGCCTCATCAGCCAGCCAGAGCAGCATTAATGAGAGCTGTGGCAGTGGGGAGCCTGCACACCATGTGGGGAGGTGACAGATAACAGAGCTGTTTGGACAGACATAGGACAGGGGCGTTAGCAGGAATTTAATGACTGTGATTAGAGTGGAAGGTTAACTCCGCTGATAGCCATCCCAGCGCCGCGGGAGAGGTTGTATGCCGAAGCCCACGGCCTATGGATCTGTATCACTCCATTTCTGCCTCTGAGTTGTTCTTTTTCACTCTTCTGAGCCCACTTCAGCAGCGTCTGTCTACTGCTGCCTGTCTTTGGCTTCATTAGCTGTCGGAGCCGGCTGCCCCTCCGAGGGCAGGGGGGTCTCTCCCACTCTTTACACACTGAGCAGGGGTGGTACTATGCAAAAGGGAGGATGAACGAGCAGTGCACCCGCCCACGCTTTCCCATAAATGTTTGCTTGAGAGTGCCTTTGGGTCCCAGATTAGAAAAGGCTGTGACTGCAGAAAGGTGATGTACTTGAGCAGGTGGTGGCTCTTGCAGCAGCCCAGCCGTGTGTCCTGGGAGGTGAACAAAATTCCTTTTCTTCTGCACATGCTACTGTGGCTTCAGGCAAAGATTCTTGGAAAAACGAGCAGCTGGTGCCTTGGGGGGCTGCCTGGGGGCTGCACCTCGGAGCAGGGGGGACACCAAAGGCTTGGCAGGGAGGCAGCTCTGCACAAGTCAGAGTTCAGGGTGGCCAAACTCCCTGTACAAAGGCTCTGACATTTTGTTGGCTGCGCAGAACAACGCTGCCATTGCCAAGGCAACCGCTGCAGACCAGGTTGGGTCCATAGCCCTCATCCCAAGGCTCTGTGGTGCACTGTGACCCCATTGGCCCCACCCTGTGTATTCCCACAGTAGTATTGCAGTGGGGTTTTCAGCTGGGGGATGCTGCAAGAGCTGAGGAGGTGATATCTGGTTTAGGACTTAACTAAAAAGCAGTCAGGGCTATCCTAGTTTTCATACTAGAAAATGAAAAGCTTAAAGAAGAGTTGCAGGTTGTGAGCTAGGGAGGGACCCATCCTGCTTTGGATAAAATGTGCTCTGTGGTGCATTGGCCTGGTGTTACCTGGAAAAAGGGAATAGGTTTGTGATGCCACATCCACCAAAAAATCCTTCAGCTGACCGGGTGCTTAAGTGGACAGCCCAGTTTGATGTCCAGGGTAGGACACAGGGCACATGGAACAGGGATGTGCGAGTCCCTTCACCTAGAGCATCACAGTCCCAGCTGGCTGCAACCAGAAAGGGAGTGTGGCTTTTCCTGAAGCAGCATATGGTGGCCTGGGCTGCATGTGACATACTGTGTGGACCGAAATACTCATGGAGTGTGACAAACCACATCCCTTTACTGTTCAGCATTGCACTTGATACGGGCTCTGCTGGTCCTGTCTCACTGGTGTTTGGGCTGGGGACTCAGTGACTTGGCTTCACAGTGTTTGCCCAGCACTGAATCTCAAAGCAGACCTTCTGTTGCAGGGTGGCTTTTAAGTCATATCTGTCAGAAAGCTTCTCTAGTCCTCTCTTCTTTTTTTGCCCACCTTGTCTGCCAGTTTGATGTTTGATCACAGGTTGCTGTCATATGGGATGTCAAATCAACGCAATTCCATCTACCTGCAGAGACATTTTCTGTAGTGGAAAAAGGTCTTTTTTTAGTTCTAACTATCCTATCTCCCTACTGATGCTCTTTTTTTTTATTATTTCAACTTTTGTTCGGGCAGCGAGAGTAGGCAGATCATATCTGTGCTCTCAAGACAATTGCCTTCAGTTGTGCTAGTGGCTTATGTGATGCTGGGCAGGACTCAGCCCTGAGGAAGAGGTGGAAAAGGATGCAGAAATAAGCCAGTGTCAGTGGGAGGTGTGCTTGGCAGATGGTTTGAACAGCCACCAAGATGCAAAGCCAGGGAAAGCAAGAGAGAGGAGAGGAGGCACTGCCTTTCTAGGCTGCAAGATGAGGAGAGGTTTGGGACTGAGTGTCAGCCACACTCCGGTGGAAGGAGAACTGGCTGATCAATAACATATGGTGGACAAGCAGTCCTTGAATCTTAGTTAGATTGCTGTGCAGGACCTGGAAGTGAAGCAGTGACTTTGCCACAGGCATGTGGGAGTGAAGACAGCAGGATCTTACCTCAGCTGTGCTCTCTGCTGCCTGGAAATGGGACACACCATCAGTCACTGCAGCTGACAGCACATTGAACCATCTCTCTCTTCATCCCTAGAAATCTGTCACAGAGGATGCTGCTAGAACAAGGTCTTCTCCACCTGTGTTATAAGGGAAGATCCCAGGATAGCTGAATGTTTGGTGGGGGTGGAAACAAGGAGCTTTTTCCACATTTCAGGTTTGTGCTCTCTATTGGCAAAGTCGACAACAGCAGAGCCTCCACCCAGCACAAAGGAAGGAAGTTTTCCCCTGGCCATTACTCGCTGCAGGTGGAGGTGTCTGCCTGGCCATGGCTGTTGTTGGCCCTGTCAGACAGAGGATCAGAGTGTTTTCTACAAGGGTGGCCAGGGAAGCTTGGCACAGGCCTGACCAGCACTGATGGGTTCGGTATGATTTCAGTGGGAGTGACTGGTAGCTGTGGGATAAGGTTTCCCCCTTTGGTAGTCTAACAGTTTCCTATGCCACTATTGGGACTTCTTCCCTTTGCCCATGAGAGCTCAGCAAATGATGCTTAACTAATGAATTAGTTTGATTAATTCTGTCTTCTTGCATTCACAAATTGCTCTTCAATGTACATGGTTTTCCTGAGCTGGTTTTCCCTAGTCCACAGATCATTTGTAATCAGTTAGTTGGGAAAATTAGTAATATGAGCAGTGGCAGATTAGTTGTGCCTCAGTCTTACGGTATCATTTCTCTTCTGTGATTATCCAAAGTAAGTAAAGTGTAGTTGGTTGATTTTGGCTGGATGCCAGCTGCCCACCAAACTGCTCTATCCTTCCCGTCCTCAGCAGGACAGGGGGAGAGAAGATAAGATGGAAAAAACCACGTGGCTCAAAATAGAGGCAGTTTAATAACCAAAAGCTAAAGCCGTGTGCAGAAGCAAAGGAAAACTAACAACTGATTCGCTACTTCCCATGGCAACGTCCAGCCACTTCCTGGGAAGCAGGTCTTCAGTGCATGTAGCAGTTGCTCTGGAAGACAAATGTCATAGTAACAAATACCGCCTGCCCCCNCCCCCCCCCCCCCCCGCCATTTTCCTATCCCTTTGGTCAGTTTGAATCAGCAGTCCTGGATATGGTGTCCCCTCCCAAGATCTTGCCCACACCCAGCCTACTGGTGAGGGGAGAGTGTTGGAGAGACAGCACTGGTGCTGTGGGAACTCTGGTGTGTTATCAAGTTCTTTCTAGCTACCCACACAAAGCACGGCATTGTGAGGGCTCCTGTGGGGAAGATCACCTCTGTCTCACCCAGATCCAAAGCGTAAGGTAACCTGCCCGAAACAGGGTAGCTGACAGTTGTACAAGGTGTCTTGCCATTCGTAAGGTGCCTTGCAGAGAGATTTTGTCTTAACATTAACTTTTCATAAGTACTGCTCCTAATGCCGTTCAAGTACTTGACTGGGCAAGAGAGAAAGCAGGATATTGTTCAGCTTTCCTAGTACAAGGGAATAATCCAAGCAGATGTCCTAGTTTTAGCTGTGTTTAGAACAGTTACAGTGGCTGAGAAGAACAATAAAAATAATCTTGCCGGAAAGGCTCATATGATCTTAAAACACGTATAGAAGGAAAATCTCATGTCTTTCTAGCTCCTAACACCACTGTTCAGTGTTCATTTGGGGTAAGGAAAATGTGAGAGAAGAGATAATCAGATTCCCCAAGCCAATACACCCCTCACAGCAGCCTTGCAGGGTAGAGATGTTGTTTTCACACCACTGTGCTTGTTCATATCCAGCAGGCTCTTGGCTTGTGTTTTACAAAGCTGACTGCAGAATGAAAAATGCTTGCCAGGTATCAAAGTCAGTCCTTTTTGTCCATCTCTTTTCCACACTCCTTCGGTGGCATCAAGGGATATGTGCTAGTCCTGAGTCTTCCTGAAAGTCCCTGTTGATAGGCTGTGATACAGCTTCTGCCCGTTTACTCTGCTCATCTGTTATTTTCAGTAGTCAGTCCATGTTCCTCCTACTGCCTCACCGTCTTTTCTCTGTGGATCTTTGTGCCTTTCCCTGCTCCCCTTCCTATATTCCACCTCTTCTTTTGTTTCTGTTTCCTTTTTAGGTTTTGTTCCTGGTTTTGTTTCTGTTTTTCCCCTGGCTCTCACTTCCTGGAACACATCAGAGATAAGAGATAAGAGTGTGTGAAACATAAGGGTTTGGAAGAGAGATGTAGTCTCTCCCATAGCTAGTCACAAACGAGCAGGAGTAGGCACTGGATGGATGTTTTGGCTGTGTATCATAAAGAAATGAAGCGGGCAGCAATGTGAAGGGCTTTAGGGTTCTCCCTGCATATGCTGTGCTGCCTCTGCCTCCTCTTTATAGACAGCCTAAGGCTCTGGAATGATACCTATATACCTTCACTACAGGTACCAGGCTGGAAAGTCCAGGGTTGCACAAAAAGGCTATTTCTGCTCCAGAAAGCAACAGCCCCATCCTTTATTAGTTGTTCACAAGGGTGAAGGTGCCCTAACAAAGGGCTCTGCAAGGTTCTGTTGAGAACCCAAGAAAAGAAGCCTGGGAGATGGCAGCTCCTGTTGGTGGAGCATGTCCTGCTGCAAGTTACACCCATATTATAGGCAAAGTGGCTCAGAGCTCAGCCTAACTGCAGCTGGGCAGACTTGGGCTGTGCAGAACCAAATTGCTTTTTTTTTCCTTGGAGCCAGAAGTGCTGACAGCACAGTGCATAGACATGTACGTGGGTCTGGCTGCAAGCAGATGTGTCCAGTGCATGGAAATTGGTGGAAGAGGAGACTGCGCTTACTGACATAGGGATGGGTATAAAGTTGGATCCAGTAAGGCCACTGAGCAGTGCTGATTTTCAGATGTGAGGCTCAAAAGAGCCTGGAACCATTGCTCTATGCAAGAGGGGGGTGTGGAGGAACATGAGAGATGTTGTCTGTTATCCAGCTCGTGCTCATGCAATAGACAGCGGTGATTTCAGGCTCCGCAGTGCGTACTCAAGTACAGGTAGGAACTTGCAGTAACTGTAGAGAGCTTCCAGTCTGAAACAGAAGGACTGCATGTGCCTTCAGGGTTGAAAAAAAGGTGAGACAGTAGAAGAGAGCCTCAGTAAAGGTTTGTGCTTGACTGCCTCTCTGACAGAGTGAAGGCTAGGTCTGTTCTTCCTTAGACCAGGGAACATACGCTAATAAAATACATATTGCTTTCTGATCAGATCCTAATGAAAGACATTATTGAAGAGCATGGAACAAGCACTTACAGTAATTCATGACAGCACCAATTTGGCTTCTCTAGGAAGCCATAAACTGCTGCTCTTGGCACCTAATGAGGATGGGCAGCTGATTGCCTGTGCAAGAGGAAGAGAGAGAGACTGACTTCCAGCTTAGATGGCTCCAGCTGTCCTCAGAAGCCACTGAAGGTCGCAGTTGCTTCTCTCTCTGGAGCTGGGAACATTTCAGCCCAGAAACTGGGCCTCCTGATAAAAAACAGTTCAGTACAAAAAGCTTCCAGGACTCTTCATTTAGACTGAATAATGGATTTGTTTTGGCCATCCATCCTTGCTTAATCCCAGGATCTGAACCTGTGTGCTTGGCTGATGAAAAAAAAGGCATGAATTTCAGTTCACCAATGTGCTTGTCTGGGAAATGCCAGCTTTGTACTTGCAATGTGATTATTTGTTCTGGAAACCCCTTGGGAGTAATGGTTATCAAGCAAGGAAAATGAAATAAATCCAACTTTAAACTTACCTTAGCCCTTTAATTGATGAGGTTAATGCTTGACATCATTTCCGTCCAAGATGGTGATTAAGTGCTAACCAAGGAAAATATTTTAATTCAATGTGACAGACAGAGAAAGTTTGATGAGAGATTATAAAGAAACATCACAATTACTATCTTCATATCCAAACCAAATTTCTTCACTACCCAAAACTTACCCAAATGGTTTTTCCAGAGTATGCAGGCATCTTCCCTGCAGCTGATACCAGCCAGTGAGTACAGAATCCTCTATTAGGATTGTGCTCTTGAAGTTTTGTGCAGCTGACACCAGGCTGGGAGACAAAGCCGCCTTGGTGAAGGATCAGGAAGGATTGGAAGAAAGATTTGAAAGATGGAAAACTACTTGAGTGGTTCTGGTGGGATGAAATGCAGTGGTACAAAGGCAGGGTCATACATGCAGAAGGTGCTGCAGGCTGAGAGCTCATCACTGGGAAATGAGTGCATTGTGCAAGTGAGTTGACTTCAAGTAGCTGCTGAGAAGATGTAGGTGTGAGAAAGGGCAAGTGTACTCCTAGATGAAACTTGAGGTACTTTTGTGCAAGGTGGAGAAGTGCCACTGCATCCTATATGCAGAGCTGGGGCACCAGACTCCAGCAAGTGGGATTTCCAGCAGAAAAAGATTGTAGAGTCAATCATGGGAAGTGAGAGTCTGTGTTACAAGAGGAGTCACAGAGTGCTCAGCCATCTTAGCCCAGCAAAGCAAAGGCTGAGAAGTGGTGCGAATGCTGTCTATAAAACATCAGGGGGTCAAGCAGCAGCGAGGGAAAAGAGCCATTGAAGCTAGAGGACAATACTGCACAAGATAGCTGGGTGCAATCTGCACGTGAATAAATTCAGTCTGGAAATGAGAACATTAGGGCGGTCAGGCTCCGGAACAGATGTCCAGGGGGAGGAGCAGGCCTAAAGGGAACAAACCGCTTTTAAGATGGGATGTGATACATACATAAAATTAATAAGCAGAGGCAGCCCCTCTGGTGACAGGGGACTGGACCCTGTCAGCCAGGAGTGTACCTCCCCTGCTCTGTCCTAGATTGTAGCCGTGCTTTGCCCTTATCTGAACTCTGGGGGCAGAGGGGTTTTATCCCTCTGCCAAAATACAGAGATCGAGCATCAAATTCATGGTGTTCAAAAGAGGTGTCAAAGACGTCTTCCTCTGCTCTGCCCTGTGGTGCCAAGGTGACATCAAGGATCACAATCTCAATCCACTGCTATGTGTCAGACAGTGAATAGGAAAAAGGGGAAAAGAAGGGCCAGATTTATGGCATATTTTTCCAGCATTGTGGAATATATTGGAGCCTCGTGTTCAAGAGAGTTCCCTAAAATTTCCTATCCCCACCTTCCTCCTGACCCTGTTTCTGTGCATTTCATTCCTCTTTTCCCAAAAAATTACTTCTACCTATGGAATTCATCTGCTGGGCTCTCATTCTTCAGCAATGGAGAACTGGATAATTTGCTTTCAATCTCTGATACACATAAATTCTGTAATCATATTTCTTTTTTTTTTTTTCCTCTAAGAAGTCCATGGCTTCTAAACTCTTTGTAGTTGCTTCTCTGCCACATATCCTGTAGCTTTGGAGGCACAGTTGGGGCAGGAATTGAGGACAGGGAATGTCTGATGAGGTAGCAGGAGGTTTGGCACTGCAGAGGCCCATGTTCATCCCAGGAGCTGCTAGCAGCGCCGTAAAGAAGCTCAGCCCCTTCTAGTATCTTGGGAGTGTTTTTCCTGGCTGTCACCAGTTCAAGGCCACAGACATTGCCAGTCGCATCATGTTGAGGGCAGTGGTGTGATTGTTTCTGGTCTTTGTGAACAACGCTCCCTTAGGAAGGGAGCAGCTGTATCCTAGCTGGACTTTGTTGGGATGAGGTCATCACAGTCGCAGCCACTGGGGAAATCTGATAAGAGATGATGCCTGCAGCACTTTAGGACAGAGCTGTGTAATGAAGCCAAGACTCTGTGCAAACAGGCTGAAATGAGAGGCTCTGTCACACCCTGAGTGGTATTGCCTGTCAGGAGAAAAGTGCCCTTCTGCTATTCTCACCTTCTCCTGGCCCCTGGACCTTGCTAAACAGGGATGTCTGTGTGTGCTGAGAAACTGGGCAGTTTGTCACTGAGCTTTGAAGAACACCTTGAGTTCTGGTTGCTTGAAGAGTGCAGCCCATCAGCCGCGCAGGCAGTTGAGGATTATTTTGTCCAGATTATTGCCCCATGCTTCGTTTCAGATCTTTTTGAGATACCTGTGCTTCCTGCACCACCAGGCTCTCCACAGCTCCTAGTCCAGTGGACGTCTGCTCTCCAGAGTGTCCTGACACTCACAGATGAAAGAGGGAGGGGAGAGTGGGGGGGCTTAGGACACCCCACCGGCACACGTGCCCAGACAGCATTTGTCTGGTGTGCTCCTCTGTGGAGCTGCACAGGGAGCAAGGAAGAGCCTGCCAGAGGGATGGAGCCTGCGTGCGAGGCTACCATGCCACAGCAGCCTGCCTTTATCTGCTGCCTCCTCTGCTTTCAGAGAGGCTGGAGAGGCTGTGGATGGAGCTGGGAGCTTTCCCAGCAGCCCATATCTGCAGTTATGGAATGCGGGAATGCAGGCAGCCACCTCTGTCTCTTTTGTGCAGCAGAAAGGAGCAGCCAGGGGAATTTGAATGAGGCTGAGAAAAAAGGGTGAGAGAGTGAGCATGTGTGGAAAGGATTTGAATGGAGATATTGGAAAGCAGAGCTAATGCTTGTGCCCTGAGCTGAGAAGTTGCTGAAGAAGCGGGACAATTTAAGAGAGAGCATCACAAGTGAATTGCAATGCTGGGAAGCTGGATGCCTGAAAAACAGTTCCTTTGCTCTGATCAGCTTGTTGGGGCATCTACATTATTTTAATGTACATTTTTCTAGCTGGTATTTGCTAGAAATACTTTGGAGTTTGGTGATAAAACAGATTTTCTTTCTAATTTCTCCCTCAAACAAGCGTTAATATACAACTGGTTGTGAGCCTACACACATGGCTTCACAAGTCACACCAGTCTCAGCACAGGTAGGTTGGCGTGGTGGTGTAGAGCAGAACCACAACACTAACTCTTGACAGATGTGTTTATTAATATCCTTTAGCTTTATTAAGGCTGCTAGCTGGTACTTATCTGGTGTAAACATCATTCAGTCTGAAAACACTATCCTGTTTCTTTCCTTTAATAGCCTATATAAACAGAAAATGTAGGTGTGGCAGTCATACCTTGTGCCCTCTGATGTGACAGTGCCCCAGCTGGGGATGGAAGCAGGAGCAGGGGTAGTGTAGCATCCTGCTTTTGTCTCTGAGACTCTTGGTGCGTGTTCCCGGTCCGTGGGCCAGATCGGCTGGCTACCGAGGGACAAGCACTGCAAGCACCACAAGCAGAGCTCAAGTGATACGACAGGGGAAAGGGCAGGTGATGGTGAGGAATGAGAAAGAGCAGCCCCGGTTTGCAGCTCCCAGAGATTTGGTGGCTGGGTGCGTGTGAGTGAGCTCTCCCCGATCACTAATACTGCTTACGGTGGCAGGGGAAAGGGACAGGTTGCGTACACTGCACATGAATACACACAAACCACGTGGGGCTGATTTTGCCCTTTGTAAGGTGTTTTTAGTGAACCCATTCTACATAGAACATTCTCACCTCTGCAGCCTGCGTGATATTCACAGCCAGCTGGTAGAAACTGGGGATTGGTTTGGGTTTTTTCCTTCCCCATCCCCTTCCTCGGATTATTGGGAATGGAAGGAGGTAAAGGCAGAGGTGACGCTGTGCTTTGTGCAGTGCTCCTGTTCTGGCCCCACTGGCAGCTTCCTGAGCCTGGTGATGAATGAGCTTGTTGCATGAGCTCCTCCACTGAGGCTTCAGCGTCTCTAATAAGGTGGCCAGTGTTTCCCTGTCCTCTGCGCCGGCCTCTGCTTTATTAACTGCACTGCAGCAATATTAAACTGGAACACTGGGTCAACATGATCCGGAGGAGAGACGCCGAGAAGGGGGTGGAAGGAAGAAGATACCAGGATATCATGAGACAAGAGAACACACGGAGCAGGAGAAAGGGAAACAGCTGGCAACTGAAGTGGATTGAAAAATGGGTTCCTACTGGACTGGTGCATGCAGCTCTGCACAGGCCTGCTGCTGGCAATCAGGGACGCAAAGGATGTTTAAGGAGGGGGATGCAGAGGCAGACCTTGGCCTTTATGTCTCTGTCTGCTGGACCTGTGCTAGTGACTGCAAGCCAGCACCTGCTCCACATGCACACAGCAAGCAGCTGGCTGGAGCTGCCCCCTTTTCTCCCTTGCACTAATTTCATGCCCTTTAAACTGTGCTGGCAGCACACCTGGCTCTTTCTACTGACAGCTGCAGCTAGCTCAGGGCCCATGCTGCTTTTCACAGAGAAGCCAGTCTTTGCAAAGACATCCAGGGCCAGTTCTGTTGTGATGCCAGGACTGTAGAGACCGTAGTAAAGATGTGCAGAGGGCAGTTTTGCTGGCAGCCAGTTTCTGTGTCTGTCCAAGTTGCATATTGAATAGAGACAGGACATAGGCTGAGAGAAGATTTAGCTACAAAGTATTTGGTGGAGGGAAAAGACCCTCTTAAAACCTTACCTCTATGCACCAAGAGGAGATACATGCTGAGCCTTGGCTGTGCCTTTCCCAATACCTAGGGATCCAGGTCTCTTCTGAGAAGCAGGGAGGTTGCAACTCACAGGAAGCATATGTGCCTTTAATTATTTCTGTTTTGCAGCCAAACCTGGGTGGCAGCCAGTTATTTATTTGGTTACACAAGTCCCCGAGAATAGACTCACCTGGGGGATCCAGAGCTTTGCAATCCAGACTGGGGGCTGATTTCTCAGTTTGTCCTGGATTAGATGATGTGGGAGAGTACGTGATTTGACCTTGCTCCCAGAGGCTTTAGATACCCAAATTCCACCTAACTCCCAGCTGAGGTGGAATTTGCACTGTCTGAATCTCACCCTCAAGTTTCTCTCTGACTCTCCATTTTGTTTCTCTTCTAAAGGTTATGTCTAGACAAGGGAAATGGCTCCTGACCTCCTCCTATTCGCTGGCTGCCCTCCCAACACCCCAGCAAACGGCAGCCTGTGGGGAGGAGCTGCTGCCAGCCCTCCCAGTCACACACCGCTCCCCAAAAAGTCTCATGCCAGGAGCTGTACCACTCCAGCCTCCTGCTTCAGGCTTCTGACTGCTCCTCTTCTCCCAGATAATTGGGGGTCTGGTGCTAATGATCCCAGGTTAAGACCCTGCTCCTGGGAACCATTTCTGCCACTGCTTGGCCAGAGCAGTGGTGCGGAGGACTGGCAGATGGGAGGGCTGAGCAGTCAGAATGCCAGCTGGGTCAGAACTGCATGTGTGCAGATAGGGCGTTGTTGATATGAACAGATCCTGGCAGCATCCTGGTGTCTCTGGGAACCACTGCCCCAGTCCTGCCCACTAGGACTGCTCCCTGGTGCCTTGTAGGGCAGCACCAAGCTGGGGGAAGGCACCAGAACAGCTCCCAGCTCTCTGCTCCATCTTGCCCAGGGGAGGAGGAGGAGGAGAGTGCAGCAAGTAGTTCCTCAAGCAACTTATACCCTGATCTGTTCAGGTACAAAGGTCTCATTTAGGTACAATCTGTAAGGCAGGTGAAAAACTGTTTTTCACTGTGAGAACCACATGCAGCCACGGGTTCCCAGGGACCGGTCCCTGCCCCTTCGCTTGGGAGCACTGTCCAAACTGTAGGCAGATCAAGGAGGTGGGTCAGTGGGTCCTGGCCATGTTGGAAATGAATGGGGCTTTGGCAAGCTCTACAGCAGCAGCCATTGCTTCTGAGTTTCAACTTAGAGTTACGTACGAGAGGGCTTGGGACAGGCAGAGGAGGGATTGTGTGTACTTGTTTTTACTAAGTGCCACATCAGCATTGCCCCCTGCCCTGCTTCGATAGTGGCCTCCACTTCTGCTGTGCCCTCACTCCATCTTCTTTTCCCATACTCTCTACATTGACAGATTTGCTGTGAACCTTCCTCCGGTTCCAGTAATCCTGTAACTTCAGAGTTAATGAAGAACACTGAGATTGCCTGTCAGGAGGAACTGCCTTTGCAATGAAAACTTCAGCCTAGAGGATATATCAGAGGCTGGGGAAAGCTTAGTGAACACTGGACTATGGAAAGTCCTGCCAAAGGTCTTTTTACCAGGACCAGCATCCCCAGTAACATATCTTGACACAAGGGTCCAGGCACTGCACAGCGACAGGCAGGAAATTGTATCTTCACAATGCAATCCTCGTTCTTGTCCTTTCCCAGCCAAGCAAGCATGACCATGGCAGGGAAGTTTCACTGACATGTAATTCATCATTTTTAGTGATGGTGATTTTGATAACGATATTTTCCCCATTGTTTTGTTGAAAATTCCCTGCTGCCTTAGCAAACTGAACAATGTTTAGCTGGTATGGTTCAGCTAGCATGGTTCAGCCCCTTCCAATGGGCATCAGAGGAAGAGGGAGCCTATGAGTGACTCCAGAGAGCCATCGACTGGAACTAGACCCCTTGCTCTGGTCTGCGGAGGCAGTGTGGGCTAGGGTTCAAGGATGGACCCTATGAAAGGTTTCTGAGGAAGTATGGTAGTAGACTGGTCCCAGTGAGACCATGAAACGCCGTGTGGCCCCGGGCACCAAATGAATGAATTCTGCAGCAGTGATTGTGAACTGAAGGGCATCTTGGTGAAATGCCATGCTGTGTTTGCACAGGACCTGGGTGCACAAACAGGGGTGAATTTTCTCCCTCCTGAAGCCATTGATTCTGACACAAAATTGCTTCAGGTCCTGTAGTTCAAGTTGTCCATACAGTCAGGAGGACACCAAGGCGTCCCTTTAGGGAGAGCTCAGGCTCCTGATCATTGTTCTGTACCAGGGATGGCAATTTTCAAACGAACACTGCATGAAGATCTCATGGAGCAACCAGATGTACATCTGTATAGGAAGAGGAGGAATACGGTGTTAGATGATGGATAGGATTGCTCAGGTTTCCAGTTTCAGGATTTTCATAACACTGTGGGTTCTTTTCCTGTGCAGCTGTCTCAGAGAAACACCATCCAAACCTTCATTCCTGTGAAGAAAATGGAGAAAGGCCTGTTGCTGGAGCACATCTTGCCCAACCTGAAAGTGCCTCAGAGCTACGAGGTTCGCCTGACGCCCATCACCAGCTTTGGGGCTGGAGACATGGCTGCCCGCATCATCCGGTACATGGAACGTAGGTGTCTCCTCCTCGGTCCTGCCTACGAGAGCAGGTCCGAGCCTCAGGCCTGGGGATGTGGGCAGGCAGAGGTGTGGTCTTCTGTGACCCTTGGGTGGGTCTCTGTGCTCTGAGGAGTTCTGATGGCACAGTGCTACCACATTTGACTGTATTTTGGATGTTGCCATCAATGCAGAGCACTAAATAGAGACCTCTGAAGGTCAGTCTCCACTCATCCTTCACTCAGCAGCTCTGACTCACACTCTCCACTCTGTGGGCAGGAGAACCCCAAAACCCCAGTCAGGCCATGCTGCAACTACCCATGGTACAGTGGCATATTATACAAGATAGCCACTGGATGCTGTGTATTAGCCACACACCCGTAAAAGTAAGAGGACTTTGGGAGACTTCAATTATTGCCAGAGCTGAATGCATGATTCCTTTCCTAAGCAGTCCCTCGTAAAGCTGAATCCCAGATTATCCCATTGCTATACACTGACCATACTGCTCTCCCCACCATCCCAAGAGCTCACAGATCTCTCTATTCCCACAACTCTGTGATTTCTTTACTCTCCAACAGGAGTTTTGACCCTCTATTTCAGCACGAAGTACAGATCCTTCTCCTCCTATGTTTGCATGATTTCACACAACCCTCTTGTCCTGTGGACTGACAACGTGTCTGGTGTCCCCAGCATACCTGTCATCTCAAACTTGCACAGTGCACCAAACTGCTTTGATGTCCCTCTTAGATACCAAGCTTTGGTATCTAAGTGGGTGCTATCCCACTGGGTGCTCCAGAAGGAAACTACTTGGGTTGCCAGAAGGGTTTCCCTATGCAATCCCAGGATCATGCCTTAGGTGGGGTTTTCTTAAGATCTGTTGCTGCTTGGATCAGAGTGTCAGCATCTTTTTCCACACCAAAACAGGCACCAAGCACTGCTTTTTCACAGGGATGCTGCCAGGAGACTCATGCATTTGTGGCCTTTCTTGATGTGTTTGTTTTATTTTCAGACTTTGATTATGATTTGTGACTTGGAGGAATACTAGCTGTTCTGACTCATTTTTGTGTTTCTTTTTCCAGCAATCAACTATCCCAATCCAACAGGTAAGCAGCAAGACCTTTGGTTAATGCTTTGAATGTAATGCACGTTAATCAAGTGCTCCAGCAGATCAGGCAAGACAAGCAGCTGGAATACACAGCTGACTTTGTCAAATCCTTTTCCCCAAAAGAGGATGGAATTGCATACACTAAAGCTTCCAGTAAATATTGCCGTTTGTTGTATCTCGAGTTATTGCCAGGAGATTTACACCAGGGATACGTCTCTCACTCACACCTGATATCTCTCTGACTGGGTAGACTGTGATCTTGAACACCCACCCCCCCGCCCCAGCACAGGCAATCTACTTCCAGTAAGGGGGTTATTAAATGTTCCCCAAAATATCTGTGTTTAGGAATATTCCACATCCTCTTCTGACTAGGAAATGCACCACTCGGTACCTCTGCAGGCTTGTATGGAGCAGTCTCCAGCTCGGATCTGGCTCTTCTTGCAAACTCCTTGAGCACAGTCCCTTTCTTCTTCCCCTCCAGTGTCATCACTGTTAACTTGATTATTTACCTTCTGGTCATTCCTGGCAAGATGCAGGCCCGTCTGTATTGAACATCCAGAGTTCCCATTGATTTTGAGAGCAGAATACACAACATCTAAGAGCAATGGTCTTTAACACCAACATGATAGGGCCCATTGAGCATAAAAGAGGAATTCTAGCTTGCTGTAAGTAGTGGGGGAGTGATTTTCAGGGAATGCAACAAGGTCCCTTTGCTTTGATTGTAGGATGTAAGCCCAGGCAAAGCTCTTGGGCAGAGATGGGCAGACTACTTGCTAGTGCTCCATGGAGAGCATGGGGCTGTTTCTCCCTGTTTCCAGCTGCTGAGTCAGTGTTCAGTGTTTTTATGTGTTACTCTATGTGTAGGTGAGTGCTATTGCTGCACTGCATGGTAGCAGTGGGGAGGAGAACCCAGGATTAGGCGACAGAAGCCAAGAATCAGGATAGGGAGCTGTCTTGCTAAGGCAGCCACAAGGTGTTAATTCTTGCACGTTCACACTCTGAGGATGGTTTGATGAACCATACTCTGCCTGAGAGTAGGAGCTTCTTACAGAGTCAGAGGGATTTTGTGGCTCTAATTCCTGATTCTATTTGCTTGCTTTTCCTCACTTCCCGATCTTCTTTAAATACTCTCCACAGAAGACTCACTGGGAAACACGGAGCATATTGCCAGGGACCTACTCCAGAATGTGTCTCTCAGTACTTGCTGGAGCAGGCAAGCGTCCCAGCCCGCAGGTGGAAGTGACAAAATCTGGCCTTTTGCCACTTCCTTTTACACTACATAAATCACTGGTAAACCCAGAAGAACTGCAGTCCTAATTGTGTCAATCTCTTGGGGTCTTTGTAAACTGAGCCTTCAGATTGCCCGCCTGGGGTTGCTTTGGCAGCTTGATTGAGTCCAGAACAACTGCAAGAAATTTGCCTATGGTGGAAGATAACTCAGTCACTCATGTTTTTCATGCAGTAAACCCAACACTTACAGTTTCCTCTTGATATAAGCTGCTCGGCCTCTGGTGGATACTGGGACCTCTGGGCCAGTTGTGAGGGTCTTGCCCGTGAGTTCATGCCTTGAGATTGACTGCCTAAAATCAGACCTACCACACTTGCTTTCAGATACGCCCTTTCCTTTCAGTGCTTTCACTGCTGCCAGTGAAATATGAGCCCAAAGGCTTTTGGCTCTTTCTTTGGACCACAGCTGAGTTCCCCAACTCTCACCCCAGTAACGTGGAAATCCCTCCTGCTACCTCTTCTTTTCCTACTTCCCCTGCTACCACCACCCCCAGGGAAAAGTTCACACTGGGCTGCCTAGGCAAATTCTGGGAGCAAACATAGAGAGCTCTCGAGTGAAAGGCAAAGATTAGATGATTAATGCCTCTGGCAGCCTGATCCAAGGGCATGCACAATGGTGATTAATTTACAAACTCTGAGAGTCACTTAATACAATTACTTCTTCATGCATTTTCTCTCTCAGCCTAATAAGATGTTAATAACATTGGGGCAGGCATGCGTGTGGCATGGTTACGGAGCCAGGTTTGGGGTTATAAAGGAAAAGCAAAGGAAGAGCAGAGGAAGTGAACAAAAGACATTGGGAATTCCAAATATTTAGAGGTCACCAATAAGACTGACTCTTAAAAATCAATTAATCTGGTTTTAAAAAACAGAATTTGTATTTTAAAAACTGCCTAAGAATTATCTTAATGCTAAGATTTTTACCTTTAAGTTCTCTTAGAATAACTGATTATTTTAATGTCATGACCAAATTCCAGCGCTGGGGAATCTGCTCTGTCCTTCTTACCTCCTCTGCAATTTTACTTGGATATAGCCTTTGCTTTCTAACCTAAACTCTGGAGTGCTTCTCCACAAGCCATTCCTCAAGCAGTGGGTGTTTTGGTTTCCCTTGTTCTATCAGATGTAACCTTGCAGCCTTGGCAATGAGGTCAGTAAGAAGTATATGGGATAGCTGATTTATTTTTCTGTTGGCTGACGTGTCTTGCCCTTCCAGAGCAGCAACACTATTTCTCACATACCTGCAGTCTGGCTGTGTGTGGTGCTAAAACCATGATTTTGGGACCATGGACAAGTACAGTGGGTGGTGACCCGTGGCAGATGTTGGTTGTTGTAGATTAGCCTGGCTTGTTGCTTACCATCTATTGCTTGTGTGTCTGGTCTCTGATAATGCTCAGAGTCCAGAGGAATCCAAGTTTGTTCAGGTAAGAACATGAGGGAATGAGATGTCAGCCTGTGTTTAGAGTTGGATTACTCAAGTGTGTGCCCATTCTTCAAGAATGTTTGTAATGCAAAGGTTAGAAAAGGTGACAACAGTTCCTTGTATCCTGATGGCAAATAGGATGACTTAACCAGTTACAGTATTGCAAAGCTTTCTTCCATTACTGGTTATAAAATCCCTAGGAGCTTGCAATGGGAGAGACTGTTAAATGTTGTCTCTTAGATCATAACGTACTTTGAGGTCTCAATACAGTTCTCATTGTTTTCATTTCCTAGATGGGAAAACTGATGTCCAGAAAGTGATAGCCTGTGGGTCAAGCAGCAGGTCTGCAGCAGAGCTGGGGATCAGAGCGTGGCCGTTTATACTCCAAGCCAGTGTCAGTTGTCAGGCCACAGCTCAATGATGAAAGCAATTTTATTCAAGTGCACTCCATCTGCTATTCACCCATAGTCTGCAGCTAGAATGGGATTATTATTTTTTGCATTCATATGGCAGCCAGAATTTCAGAACCAGGGATGGCTTTCCCCTAAGGAGTTGAAAGGAAAACCTCCATTATGTTTCTCAAAAAGGCAAAGCAACGAGAAATGCTAATAGCCACAACAGAGGGTCCCTCCCCTGGGAATGCAGGGAGGTGTCTGTAACTTCGAGCAAACATCTCTGCACTCTGAGCTGCCAGCACTGCAAAGCCTGCCAAGGAAATCTGTTTGGTGAAGACAGCTCTAACTCCAGCCTTTGAGGAGGCAGCTCCCCTGCCACCTCCACCTCGTTTATAACAATCCAGAGAGCAACTTCTGTGTTCAATTTTTAAATCCACTGCTTAAATTATAAACAGGAAGCTTCATTTACACCTTGATTATGAGCCAGGATCCCTGGCATATGGCTGGAGTCTTCAAGAAGGTTTGCATCACACAATCGAGATCAAAAGTCAGATCACCTCTGTGGCACAGCAGGTGATTTAAAGGCTTTCTTTTTGGCTGGATCTGCCAGGTTTCTCTTGGTGAACCTTGTTGATAACCATCCAGGGGTGACATGCTGGCAGTGTCCCAAACCACACTGAACAACTTCCTGGTTATTCATGGCACCTCCACTTGTAGCTCAGAGAAACCACGGAGCTTTGCTTTCCTGTGGCTTGTTTTAAACCAAAGGACCAGGAGTCAGAGCACTTGGGTTCTGTTTCCAGCTTAGGCACTGCCTGCTGTGACCTTAAATGTGTCTCTCTATACTTCATGCATCTGTTTCTCCATGTGTAATGCAGAAGATACACAGAGAGGCATTGCTATGCTACAGAGAAGTTAAGAAGGCTTGTTCATTAGTCGTTGCAAAGCTCCTTGAGCTCCCAAGCTAAGCAGAGGCAATGTGCTGGAGTTACAAACTCCTGCGCAGCAAGTGGTGTTGCACATAGGATGGATCATGATGTTGATTAAGCAACAGCATTGCTTGGTCTGTGATGCACGGGACCCTTCTCTATTTTATGCACTCTGCTAGAAGCATTGCCTTCTGGAAGTAGCTGCATTTGAGTGAGAAGAGAGGATGCACTCAGGGCCCTATTTGGACATCAAAAGAGCTCTCTACAGGCTTTTGAGTCAGCTTCTCTGAGAAGTCTCATCCCATGTATGTGGCTTCTTACAAACAAGGCACAGTAGTCCACCAGGCTGGCACAACCAGGCCTTGGTGCTAAGCTGGGAATGCTGTCCTCAGGTCCTCTTGTCTTGCACAATTCTCTCTGATCTCCACCTGAGCTTGTGCTCTGTCCTTATCTGCCTTTCCTTTGATTTCTGTGCCTCCTCATTTGTGGTTTGTTGCCTTTCAGTCAGTTGCCTGGCTGGCCTCTGTGTTATAGCTTCCAACTCTGCTTTCCACCTGATATTCCCTGTTAAGGTAATTCTGTGCTGGAGAAAGATGTCATCTTTCTTTGAAGGTCCACGTACTCAGCAGGGTCAGAGGTACAAACCGCCCTGGTGCTTTTGCAAAAGGACAGTCATTGTGGATCCTGCTGTGTAAGATAATGCCATTCTAAGAGAAAATGTGTCTCTTTTAACTGCAGCTGGCAACCCATGAGCTGGAGTCATGCAGATCTTTGTCTTTGTTCCAGTGGAGAGAAACCAGGGGTGTTACACAACCCAGCAACATCAGCAAGTTTGTGGGCTCCAACCCCTCCTTTGAGGACCACTGGGTATCTGGTACAGCCATGAACTTCCTTCTCTCAGCCATGAGAGCGGAGGAATGACCTTTAGGAGCTGCTTTCTCACTCTCTTCTCCTTCCATCTCTTTGTTCTGGGGATGAAAGAGTCCCCCTATCCCACATAGTTGCCCTGTCTCAGACCCTGCGAGCATCTGCCCTGTCCTCTGCTCCTTTCTCCTTCAGTTCCAGATGCCATTCAGGCCCCTGTGCTAGGCACTGCAGAGCAGTGGCTAATTTGGATTTGGATGCTAATTAGAAATGAGCAGATTGAACGGAAAGCACTTAGCCAGGGTTAATGAGCAGTTAAGTGGCCAGCCCAGACAAGTTCCCGATGTCGGTGCTCAGCCCAAAGGAGTGGGCACGTGGCGTTTCCCGCGAGCTTAAGGAAAACCCAGCTGCCCTGGTCTGTGAACTAGGCCTTGGCTTGCTACACATTGTCCAGCCTATGCTGGCAAACACATTTTTGCAGGCCACAGCAGGAGGCTGCGTCCTCTTTTCTCACTGCTTTGACGGGATGCTTGAAAGAGACAGGCAAGAAGGGGGAACCCACGTCCCTACGACAGGGGTGTGCAGACCTTTGATGTCTGTTTGGATTAGAGTTGTTTCCATTTCCAAATGGGAGGGGATGGGGAGGATGCTAGCCGCAGGGTAGCCATCAGAAGGTGCAGCATCTCAGAGTCAAGATTCTGTTCATTTCATGGGCAGTGTCTCTTCTCTGGTACAAGATAACAGATTTTGTTGTGTGTGGTAGGTGTATGAAGCTCCTAAAATTACATTGTAGTGTGTCTGGAGCTTCTGGCCCTGACATTGCAGAAAACTTCCCTTGCCTGTCCCACCCTTGGCACCCAGCCCATAGGTTGAGGACCCTGCTCTGCCCTAAGTGTCCTGCCAGAGTCACCCATGCTAGGAGAAAAAGCCTCCTGCCCAGGAACCAGAGCAAGTCATCACTGAAGATACAAAAAAGCAGGAGCCCAAGTAGGCATTTGGGCTTCTTTTCATCTAGGCATGATAAATAATAGTGGGAGGTAAACACCAAAAAGTTGAGTCTTGCACCAGCCTGCCATGGATGAGGTTCCTAGCCCATCCCAAGCCCTTGTCAAGAGCCTTGTTTCCCTTTGTGTATGTGTTCTTTCATGGCTTTATCTTTCAGTTTCATAGCACACCTCCTTGCTCTTACATAAAAGCAGCAATTAAAGATATCTGTGCTTGCTGTATCTACATCACTCACAAGCTCCGAGTTCCCACTTCCAGCTCATTCTCCAGCTCTGGTTTCTGCCCAGGGACCTTTCACAACACACAGCAGTTTTCACATCGGTTCTTAGACCTGTTTTCTTCTTTTTTGCCTGTTTTATCCATCCCTCTCCTATTGTGTCAGCAGTGTAAAGCTGGTTCTTGGCCTTTGCTTTTGTGTCTCAAAACTACCTTTTTAACACAAAGGTTACAATCTTCAGCCTGGTCATGTCCAGTTCATTCCAGTCTCTGCAAGTCCATATTGGGTTATGTCTATGCACAAGATTTTTCATCTGTCTTACAATATTGCTGTAGGGTGTAACTGTCTTGTGGTAGTAATAAAAGCGAGCCCTATTGCACATGTGCTTGATGCTACATAAAAATCTTTTACCTACGTGTTTTATTTTGTTAGGGGAACCAGCATAAGCTGCAAAATCAAATGTGCCTTTTAGCTGGTATAAATTAGATGTACTCTGGCTAAATGACACGTTTGTCACACTGAGCTGACCTCTTCTCCACAGCTGATTTTTTTTCATGTGTGTCGTAGTTTAGTTAAATATATAGCCTGAAGGGGGGTCATCTGCTGCTACTTTTTCCTCTCTCCTGGGGAAATTATTCTACCATCAAGTTGTTCTGATATAAAAGCCCTTGTAGCCAGTTTGCCTTCGGTGATCTTTTTACGCTCCTCTACATTTGCCCCTTCAGATCTCTCAGAGAATCTCTTTCTTTTTAGCCATAATAGCTTTATTCCATTTTGTCAGACCACATCCATCAGCTTGGATTAACACTTCTGTAACAACACTAATCACTGATGTAGTATGGGTAGTGATAGGACAAGGGGGAATATTCTTAAATAAAAGAGGGGAGACATAGATTAGATTTTAAGAGTCAATTCCTTACTCAGAGAGTGGTGAGGCACTGGAACAGGCTGCCCAGAGATGTTATGGGTGCCCCATCTGTGGAAGTGTCCAAGGTCAGGTTGGATGGGGCTCTGGGCAACCTGATTGAGTGAATGGCATCCCCGCCCATGGCAGTGGGTTTGGAACTGAATGGTCCTTGAGGCTGCTTCCAGCTCAACACATTCTGTGATTTCTGTCATTTCTATGATGCCTTCCTTTGCAGCCTCCTCCTGAGGTCGGGGGCTGCCCGTCTGCCCCTGGCTTGACACAGAGCCTCAGTGGTGACACCGCACTGCTGTGAGCACCCAGGCAGCTTGGGGAGGGTGTTCGAAAAGCAGCAGCTTAGCAGCCACATCTCTCCCCATCCCCACAGATAACACCTGCCGCTTTGAGGACGAGAAGATCTGCGGCTTCATGCAGGACAAGATGGACAACTTTGACTGGACCCGGCAGAACGCCCTGACCCAGAACCCCAAGCGCACCGTCAACACAGGGCCCCCCACGGACATCAGCGGTACGCCAGAGGGTAGGCACCAGTCTGGGTTTCTTTCGGCTTGGCTGGGGAAGCGAGGTGCACACCATCTCTTGTCAGGAGTCTTACAGCTCTGGGAGCTGATGGAGCGCTGATCTGCTTTCTACTTCACACGGGGTGCAGGGAGCAGGCAGTTAATTTGCATGTTATTGATTGGCATTAAACACACAATTAAAACACCCACAACTTTGTTGAAGGGAATAGTGTGAGCATTAGTTCTTGTTGTCAGCTAATTGCCTGCTGCCTAATGCCCTTGCACTGTTTGATGCTTGTTTTGAAGTAAAAAATGGATAAACGAGTAAGAGAACAACTCTAACACCTAGAAATGGCCCTGTAGGTTTTAGTGAGCTGTTTCCTCAAAGAAGTTCTCGGGGGTGCAAACAGATCTCCTCAGTACCAAGTATAGAAGCATGAGAGACCAGGCAGGAGCTGCCTGTGGGGCAGGAGGAAGCCTCACCTATAGCTGAAGGAGGCTGGTGTTATTTATTCCTTACGGTAGCTGTGCATGGAGTGCATGCTCCCAGTTTAGCTGGGTATTACATCCCTCTTTCTGTAATAAGAAAAGTAAATTTGTATGCAAACACATATCTTTGAACTCAGAAAAAAATGGGAAACATCCAATGGCCAGCTAAGGAAATGGCTTTTCCCATTATTGTTCAGTACACCAACCTGATTGAGCATTGAAAATGGTGTTAACAAATTAAATGGCTAATCTGTTCTTCCCTGGGCTGTTAACAACTGCTTTGGTGTTGTTCTCTTTAGACAACAATATTGTTTAGGCTAGATGTACCGAATCCTCTCTCCCTCTACTTGAGGCAGAGAAATTAGTCTGGAATGGTTTCTCTTTCTGGTGTTCTCCTTGCACAGTGCAGTCAGCCCTGAGGCTCCTTCTGCTGCAGGAGCAAGGCTCGTTTTGCACCCAGACAGAAGTGCATGTGCATGCTCAGGGGTTCACCTGCTATGTGTGCTCACAGCAGGTCTGCAGATGCCCATCTCTCCTGCTCTTCCCTAAATACTGCCGAGGCAGAGGAGGCACTGCGGACATCCTGCAAGTGCCTCTGGCCAGCATCACAGTGAGTGCAGAGCAGTTGGGAAGAGCAAGGCCATGTCTCCCAGAGGAGGGGTGGTCTCCCCACCCCACTGGCATTCCATCATTTGGAGGAAGGGAGACCCAGTGCGTGCTGCCTTTGCCCACCTTTCCCTCTCATTCTGCAGGTTATTACATGTTCATCGAGGCGTCCCGGCCCCGGGTGACAGGAGACAAAGCCCGGCTCATCAGCCCCCTCTACAATATCACTGCCAAGTATTACTGTGTCTCCTTCTACTACCACATGTACGGGAAGCACATTGGTGAGTACCCTCTGGGGAGGGGTAAACCCATCCTCATGTGGGCTCCTGGGGAAGATCTCCAGCCTCTTGCTCCAGCAGCTGTGCCTGCGACCAGCAGTTCCAGCGGGTGGGAGTCCTACTCCGGTATTCCAAGCAACAGGGTGGCCTGCTGCTCTCAAATACTTGTCCTGTAGCCCAGCAGTGTCAGGGTTGTGAGGTTGTCACAGCCCATCCTTGGGGCAGCACTTTACAGTCAGTCTGTTCATTGGACTGAAGAGACTGAAGGGGTTTTGGGAACCAGAGAGCTCTGTGGTGGCCACAGCTATATTGGGGTGGGCAGGATGTGTGCTCCCCCAGCTGTGCCAAGGGGCTGCCTGCTCTGCCTGGCTCCCTCCTCTCACTACTGTAAGCCTCAAGTGCAGTGAGCACCACAGAAGTGCCTGGCACGCTAATGAGTTTCCATATCCAGTCAAGGAGCAACTGCTAATTCGTCACCTCTTGATTATAATTTCATTAATTTGAATAATAGATGCACTCTTCCCACAGCACACAGGGTTATTAATCACCTGCTGGACTAGAGCCTGACTGAAAAATCAGGGCCCAGGCAGGAATGTGTTTGCCCTTCAATAAGGGGGGTTAATTAACAGCTCTCTGCTCAGTACGGTAGATGTCACTGGGAGGGAACATGCTCCTGAGTCTGGCCATGTCCCTGTGCACATGTGGCACAGCTGAGAGGTTAAACTGCAAAATCTGGGCAAGGCTGAAACCCTGACACCATGGGTGTCAGGGGCTAGGAGCTGGGCTGCAGTTCACTGAACAGGTCTCCATCTGTGTCTGTGTTTTGAGGGTTAATATCTGCTCTCTGCACTTGGAATCGGGCTAGGTCAGAGGTGTTTTCACACACCTGGATTCCCCCTGTAGACAGGCTGCTCCATGTTGTAGTCATGCCGGCGGTGGCAGGTTGCTCGGGCAGAGCACTGTCAGTGCTGGCTCACACTAGGTTTTCCTGGACCTGCTGGTCCTGCTTAGCTGACAGAGTCCAGCTGCTAATGCTGTCTGGCAAACTCATGTGTTCCCTGCAGCTGGCCCTTATGGTAAGTCAGCTCTGCTGCCTAATTCCTACACATCTTCTCCTGGAGCCTTGGAAAGGGGTCTCATTCTTTCACGAAGAATGGCCCAGACTGGTAGGAGATTGGCGAAAAAAAGATGTGGAGAGAGGAGGCCTCTCTTGCTTTTTTTTCTTGTGTCATATTCCCAAGTTCATTTCACAGGTGAAGTAAAAGCTCATCGACATTTGCTTCATTCTGGAAGAGAGCTCGGTTTAACAATTCTCTTGTGGTGGTCTGTCCGGAGATGGGGTGGACAGGACATGCCAGAGAATCAGTTCATTACAGGTTTTTTGCTTTTAGCATTTTAACTCTTTACTGATTTGCTCCACCCACAAATTACCCAAAAATAATTACCCACAAATTACCCAAAAGACAGTGACTCCCGAGACCCAAGAAAGCCTCTGAGTGCCATTTTCTATTTCTCAGCTTCAGACGCCTTTTATATCTGTTGATTTTTCCCTTCATACCCAGTGTTATGGCCCCTGCCTGATCCCTTTTTTCCTCTTGTTGTACAAAGAGGAAAAACTTCTGCGAGGTGGACAGACTCTTTAATGCTATATGATTTCCACGGCGGATGCTGCTGAGCTGAGCACAAATTTTAAAATTAGACTGACTAGATAGAGACAGAGATTGAAAGAGAACAAAATGAGAAAAAAGTTCTTTTTCTCTTGGCCTTTGGAGTACATGACTTGGTCCAGCAAACCCACCACATATCTGTCTGCAAATTGAAACTCAGTACCTTGATGCCAGGCTTGATGCCCTAACCGGCTGAAGTCCTCTCAGAGGCTTTAGGGCAAAGCAAGTTTATTCAGCTCTTCTTCTTTAGCCCTGGGTTAGAGCAGGGCGTAGGACTCAGTAGGACTTCTCCTGTGAAATGAGGAGACAGACCCTGCCCTCCCATCCACCCCACATATGCAACAATATGAAGGTAAAGGTGAGGTTGCTACAATCCTGAGCCATGCCTCGCTTCCCAAATACTTGGCTATCCCTGATGCCTGCAGTCACAGCCACAACCCCTGGCTCACCTAGTGCCAGTGCAGTCCTGCCAAGCCAGGTGCCAGCAAGAGCATATCAGATTGCTCCTGTCAGCAGACAGTGCCAGCAAGAGGGTGTCTCCCATCCCAAGCCTTTTCCAGCTCCATCGTGGAGCAAACTGAAGCTCTGTCACTACAAAAAGTAGCAATATAAAATCCCGACATTTATTTATTTTTTTAATAACCCTTTTATTACCTTTTTTTTCCCCCACTACAGAACCTGAAAGCTGGTTTACTCTCACAATTTGACTATAAAATATCCACAGCTATCCAGGCAAATCTTCCCTGGGAGAGTTCCCAGACACTACTCGTTTATAATAGATATGACGAAAGAGAGAAACAGAATACAAATGTACTGGTTGTAGCCAGGATATAAAATATTCAGTGACTAGCAGAGCAGGACGCTGTTGAATATCTCTCAGCTGATGAGAGAGCAGGATGAAGGGGGCTCCCTGGCGGCAACTCCCATTCTTCTGAAGTTATTTGGTCATCCGTTTTTCTTCCTCTGGCCCCCTCTGTAGCAAGCATTCACATTGCCCTGTGATCCTGCCAGCCCCAACACAAAAATCAGGGGGAGGGGAAGAAAAGAAATCCCATTTCCACAAGGCATCCAACAATGAGAGTGTCTTACATACGGCTAGCGTAGAAATATCAAATGAGGCTCAGTTGGTTGGAGCCTGGTGCCATGGTCGTGGCATCAGTGCCTGTGTGGGCCATTCACTTAGGAGTAGGACTTGATGATCCTTGTGGGTCCCTTCCAGCTCAGAATATTCTGTGAGTCTGTGTTTCTGAGGAATTGCTTGCTTTCTTCAGGGGAGGGAACTAGCCATGGCAACGAGCAACTATTTGCCAAGTTCAAAAAGCCTCTTTGCCAGGTTGGCTGGGTGAGTCAGCATCGCAGCTTGGAGCAAATCCTCAAGTCCTTGCTGCAGCCATCAGACTCCTCTTCCTCCCTTCCCAGGGGCTGCCTGAGAGGGGAATGCTTTAAGAGGACCGTTTCCCTGACAGACTGGTTCCACTGCAGTCCCCTGCCACCTTTCTCTCGCGCTTTCTAACTCAGTGGCAGCCAGGTTATGATCTGTACAGCCTCCTGCTTGCTGCTGGGTGCTCCTTCAGGCCCTGCAGCAAGAGATGTCTTCATGGTCAGCTCACAGGATGAAGATTGCTGAGAGGGACATGGAAATTTCAGCCACAGTGAATTAAGAGTTAAGGGTGTGACTGTTCCAGTGCTGACACAGACCTTACCTGACCACCCCAGCTAAGTCTGGTCTATGTATAATCAGGATAGGAAGCTTCCAATAAAATTGTAAAGTATTCATTGCTGTCTACAGCTTCTTGAGGAGGGAAAGGGGGTGAAAGGTGCCAATTCATGGTATCCAGTGACAGGATGCATTTGAATGGTTCAAAACTACATCGGGGAGGATTAAATTTCTTTATTGAAAGGGTGGTCAGACACTGGAGTAGCTTTCCAGAGAGGAGATCAAAGTGGTCAGGCAGTTGGACTTGTTGGTGGTTGTGAGTCCTTTCCAACTTTTCTTTCCCTTCACTTCCCTTTCCCTTTTTTCTCTTCTACTCTGTTCTAAGATCCCGTGAGGAACAGTGCTGGGGATTGCTTAAGAAGGATTTTGGTTCTGAGTCACTGGAAACAATGAGACCGGATCAGATCTCTTGCCACAGCATCTGAGTTCAAGAAAGCCATGGCTGTTTCGCAGAGGGAATTGGGTTGTAGGCAGGCCACTTACGCAGGCAGTGTCACCACTGATGCCATCCTGCTGAGGAGGAATCACAGGTCTGGAAGGCATGCCAAACTGAATTGCTTCTTTACTTCTTTGACTCAGATCAGACAATCAGTGCAAAGGTATGTCTAAAAGGCCATGGTGGATGATCACACATAGGAGCCAGCGGGTGCAATGTGGCTTCAGCTTGTTTCTGACAAGTGACAGTAGTCAGAGCTGTCAGGTCACACAGATTGAGAGGTACCAGTTATGTCAATGTAAAAACAGCTTGAACCACAAAGCCATCATTTTTGTAATATTCAACATTGTAGCTCCCTCGTTCCTACCCAAACTTTGTTTATGAACACAGCACCCTGCCACTGCACAGTAATACAGGTGGCACCCTGGAGGTAGCTGCATTCTTTTGGATACACAAAATTTGCCTTATATAGAAATGTGTTGTTCATTAAATCCATGCCGTTATTTCCAGTGCAATAACTCTACACAGTAGAGATTACATCACTGGATTGATTGAGGGGAGGCTGATTTTCCTAATGAGTATGATTCACTTCCCTCTAGACTCTTGAAAACAAGTTGCAGTTAGAGTTAAGTGAAGAGTTTGTAATGAAAAAATGTATTCAACTTTTTAATACTCCTTCTTTTTCCACTTATTCAGATGTGTTCTTGGCTTTACTCATTCCTCCATTGATAAATACATATTTGGCTAATGATTTGTTAAGAGATCCAGCACCTTCCTGTGGGCTGTGGTATGGACCCTTTGGATAGACTGTGGTCTCTTTTAGTAGTATCTGCATGGGTTTTTTGGGAGGCTAGCCAAATACCGTGATCATGAGCAAGGATTATAAATGCCTAGCAAGACGACCACGTATTTGTAAAGTGTCATTCAACCTCTGTAAGTTCAATACAGTGGCTCTGAACCAAAGACAGATGAAGTCATTGTTTTTCTAAAGAATTCAGTGAACTTTGAATTAGAGGCATAGATTTAAAGATTATTAAGACCCAATGGTATTGATACACCATCTAATCAAACTTCCTGCATAACCAAGGGCAGAGAATTCCCTTCAGTTACTTTTGCTGGAGCCCAGTAAATCCTATGTGTCTATACGTTCATTAGATGTTTACTTACAAAGAGCACCAACAGCATGTCTGATGTAGGATTGAATCATCCCTAAGCCAAAGAGCTTGACATCTAAAGAACACATGGAGACGAGGGAAGGTGCTCAGATGTGGATTGGCTACATGCCATTTTTATTCCACAAATGTTGATGCAGGCATTCTGTTCAGTACCTTGAATGTGGGTTCACTGAGGTTCACTGATCCCTGCCTTTCCTTGCCCCTCACTAAAAAGGCATCACTGAATCAAGTTCCCAGTGCAGATAGATCGAAATGTTGCCTTCTTCAAAAGTCCTCTTCTGTCTTACCAGCCGAATGTCTGCCTACTTTCCTGCTGCAGATTTTGTTGGGAAGGCTGTCGGAGCACAGATTGCTGGCACTCATGCATTTGCAGGTGCCTTGAATCCCCACAGATTTCCTTTGCTCCTGATCACCTGACTGGAGACACAGTTATTCCTCTGGTGGACAGTTGCTGTGATATCTCCTCCCTTCATTCAGCAGAACATCCTTCCATTCAGACTTTAATCACAGCAGCAGCCTTGTGCAAAGTTGAGGAGCTGTAAGGATACACTGCAACCTGATTGTCTCCTGAGACATCAGGTGTTGCATCAATTATTCAGACTCTGAAATTGATATATACAAAACGTAACAGACACTTAAGAGGAAACAGGAGCTCTCAGAGCATATCCAGCTACTTCTTTAGCACTCCCTTGTCGCTCTTCTATTCTCTCTATAGACCATTAATTATTTCACTGTTGGTCATTCCAGGTGCACATCTGGACACCCCCCTGGGTGCTCTGACAGGATAAAGGCTGTGGGGCCAGAGTGCAGAACTATGATACACCACTTGTGCATCCATCCCAATCTGTACTTGAGCTTCAACCAGACATGGTTTTGTAATGTATGGAAATGTGTCCCAGAAAATCAAAGAAATGCTCAATAAGTGCCAGTCACCACCATCACTTCCAGGAGTGACTTCCTCTCCCAAAGAGAGCTCTGCAGGGATGACAGGCACCCCAGCACTTGAAGGAGTTTGCAGTTGCAGGTTTGGAGTCTCACTGTCTGAGCTAGTCACCTTGAAATTTTGTGGTGCAAGTACGGCAGGCATGAAGTGGGAAAAGTCTCTTGCTATAATGCATCCTGACTCAAAGCTGGGAGCACAGCCTGCTCTAACAAACAGCCTTCCTGCAGCAAATCAATTCCAAGGCCTGAACCACTCATCCTCTCACATCTCCCTGGGTCAGGCAGAGGATGAGGCCAGAGAACAGATTTTGAGTGGTGTCCTCAGTTCAGCAGGAAGAATGTGATCTCAGCTGCTCCTTCCTGCTGTCTCGCTGGCTTCAGCATTGCAGTGAAACAGCCCATCTGCTCCAAGCCCTGCAGCCATGCAGCTGCCCTGTGCTTGGCTCCCGGGACTGAGACACCACAGACAGGCTGATGATGGGGAAACAGGAGAATTGTTAATAGGGATAGAGAAGAGACGGGCAAAATTTTCCTCAGCATAAGTACATCCGTGTCTGCAGGGTTTTTGTCAGGAACCCTTCCACACACATCACTTGTATTTTGTGGGCTCTGGGATGCTCCCTCCTCTCTTGCTGAGGTCTTTGCAAGGCTTGCCCACAGAAGGGAGACAGGCAGAGTCCCCCGTCTGGCTGTTGTGCTCTTTTAAACCTGGCAGTGTCTACGAAGCAGACTTTGTTTCAGCTCGTCGGAGAGCGGAGAGCGCTGAGCACAGTTCGTGCTCTCAGTCTGAGAGCTGAGCACGTGAATTCCGCTAAGGACCCAGCTGTCTCTGGTGCCAAAGATGAAAGGGCCCGTTATCAAAGCTGGGAGGAGAGAGAGCATTGCCTGAAGGCATCTGGGCATGTCACGAAACAGAGGGTGAACAAGGAGCAGGCAGACCTCACAGCTGAACTATGGTTCACTCTGCTCCTTGAGTCTGCAAAATTGGTGGAAAAGTTGCCTACACACGGTCTCCTTCTTGCTAGGTTTATCATACTCTCATTTTTAATGGTTGGACTTGATGTTAAAGGTCTTTTCCAATGTAAACAATTCCATGATTTTCCCCCAGGCTGGCCTCTCCTCTCTAAGGTAGTACCCAGCTCTTCTGGGGACCACCAGCTACAGCAGGAAAGAGGGAAGGAGCTGCCCCCATCGGCATCATCCCATCCTGCTTGCCAGCAGCTGCACAGAGAAATAAAGGAGAGCATCCATTTCCCTGCCAAGCACGTGGGGCATCCCCTGCCCTGCCTGGAGCTGAGTCACAGGCAGCACTAGGCTCCTACACAGCCATGGCCCCAACAAGTGACCAGCTCTGAACTTACCCCTGATTCACCCTCCCTGTGCCCTCTCTCTGTTCTGTTCTGGCTGCATATCGGATGGGCCTTTGTTCTTCTGAGATAGCATAAATTTAACATTGTGGAGCGTGGAGATCTTTCTTCTCCCTCTTTTGAATTTCTCAGAACGCATCCTGTTGTCCACAGATAGAAAGCCTCTTAATGGTCACAAACAACCTCTGAGGGAATTTGCCATGAAAAGGGGTGCCAGGATTTTGTTCCATAAACACAGTATCAAAGATGGAAGTCTTGTGTCATTCATCTTTCTGTGCTAACAGTTTCTCTAATTAGACTGGTGGATCAAATGAGCAAAGGAGCTCTAGCATAGCTCCATTGCGAGTCTGCTCCTGCCATATCACCATCTGCTCTCTATGTACACAGACAGGTGGGGATATGCTGGAGAGAAGAAGCTATAGCTGTAGCTTGCCTGCCTTCCTCCCATTCCTCATCACGAGACAGCCATGACAATACCAGTGCACTTATCCCTCTGTCTGCAGGGCCCAGGTCCCCCCTGCCCAGTGTGTCTCCCCAGGGCTCCAGCCATATCTCCTCTTTGCCTTTTTAGAGTGTTGTTGCTTCTCTGCTGGTACATTCCCTCCATCCTGAAATTCCTGTACATGCCAGACTGGTCAGATAGATAGTGATGGATCATAGATCAATCTGTGCAATTGGCGTTGGCATGTCTGGGAATATTACTTCAAGCACAGCCTCATTTGATGGTGGTTTAGGAGGTCAGAGGTGGAAATGTGTTTGTTTCTTCAGGTTTTTGAAATCCACAGTTAACTCCAAAGAAAATTCCCTGTAGCCATATATAAGTAATTTTCACAGGTTTGCTGTAGGGGAAACATTGCCAATCAAAACTTACCTTATTGCTGTTTATATCCCCAGAAAGTCCTAGACACAGCAGGAAACAGGAGGCTTTGATTCCCCTGATTCCTTTCTCCATAGCCTCCCTACTGTACCGAAGCATGGAGTGTCCCACAGCAATCAGCCGGCTGGCAGCACAGGCTGAGCATTCTCCATGCCCCAATGCAGATGCCTTGTGAGTAGAGGTGGGATCACGGTGCTTTCCAAACTCTGGCCAGGATGAGCTCTCTGAACCCTCCTGCTCTGGAGTTAGTGAAGTGGTGGCTACAGAAACAGGTCTGTGTAGTGACTCTGACTGCCCAGAGGGGACCCTGCACACCAAGCTGAGAGCAGTGGAAGTAATGTAGAAATAAAGATCTCTGTAGTCAGGAGTGGAAAGCAGCCCAGAGGCTTTAATTGTCTTACTCCTCATATGTTAATGTGGAAAGCATCCTGAGAGACTGTGAATGAGTAAATACATCCTACCATGGCAAGAAGACAACTTACATTCCTAGAAATTATGAGTCAGTACCACTTGGTATTATTTCTGCATCTCTATCTGTGCTACAGTTATTTTTCCGCCCTCTGCTCTCCAGCTCTCAGAGCAGTAACTTTCCCCCCAGCTCTGTAACCAAGAACACCAGCCTGATGCTGACTGCTATTCATTAACATCCATTTAAATGAGAGAGGGAGAGTTCCCAAACCAGGCAACTGTGTTTGTTGTGGAGATTATAAACAGTAATAGATTTTTCCTGAAGACTGTCATTTGCTCCTGGGATTTGCCTGCACTAAGCTTTGGGCTTTTAGTTTCTGATCACTGGCATTAACATTAAACACTCAAAGAAGTGCTCAGAGCCCCTGTTGAAAATGTAAGAGCTCTTTTCTCCCTGGATTGGTTTTAGCCCTCATTTTGGGTCTGCAGGTGACTCTGCTAAGCTGTGCAAAGTCTAAGTCCTCTCCACACCATGAATCTCTTTCTAGCTACTGGCTATCTCTTGCAATCAGTCAGCTTATCTCAATCTGTCTTGCCTGCACTGGAAATGCCATGGGAATTTCCATGGGGGCTTTCAGCCCTGAATTCCCAGTTGGGTGCCAAATCTAAATTGGACCTACAGCCAGGAATTCTCATCAGTAGCTGATCTCCTGAGATTGCCCCGTATTGGAGCAAGGATCTTACAGGAGTGCAGCAGGCAGTTGCAGTGAGACCAGGCTGCCTGCCAGTTCCTGGCTGTGGATCCCAACAGCCTTCCCTACCCATCCCACAGAGCTCTGCTGCACTTGGCATGGCACCCCATCTCTCAGTGTGTAGTGTCCTCCTCCCTTTGCTTCCTGACTGCTCCAGCTGCCTGCCTTCCATCTGAGCCATGTAAACTGAGCTGTTCCTTAGCCTTTTCCCCACCTCATCACCCTGCATTAACTCCCCAAGAGAACTCTTGAGGAAACCTCTACCTTCTCTGCCGTCCCACACCGACTGTGCTGGTTGCCCCGCTCTTACAGACCTGCCTCCCTCCCACTGCTGCCTGCGCCAGCTCTTCTGGATCTACACAGAAATTCAATGTGACAGTGAAGTTCTGCCCTCTGGAAACTGAGTGAAGACCTTTTTTTGTTGTGAGAAGGTAACATTTAAAGGCATCCCTTGGGTTACTCTATCTGGAAGCCCAGCTGGTCTTTTGTGTGAGTGCCACTCTTTTGAAATGCCAGCTCTGGTCTTCAAGGCAGCCAGCAGAAGGTACAGCTGGCTTTCCCTGTAATTGATTCCTCATCACTCATCACTGGCCTTTATTCTCCCTTTTGTTTGGGAAGAAGGAATAATGCAGATTACAAGGCAAATGCAAAGATTGCCTTGTATGGGAAGAGGTAACAACAGGTTTGCTGGTGTCCTGGGATTTCTCTTTTGTTTGTCTGTCTCTGGTCAGCTGGAGAGATATAGCAGCAGATAGATGGTCTGTCTTTCTGTGTGCCTCACCAGCAGGTGCCCTTAGGAAATGCCAGGCAGGGCAGATGGGGAAGGGGAAACAAGGAAATAGGTAACAAAACTGGCCAACTGGTTTTGGACTCTGACACAGGAAACCAGGCATGATTGCGGTATGAAACCAGGCAAAAAGGGATGACTGCAGCAACTGGCACTGGAGAACATCCCAGATGGGCCTTTCTTATCTCCATTGATGAGGAGTTGGAGAGCAGGTCGCACTTTGATTCTTCTTCAGTTTGTAGCCACTGGAAAGGAAGATGACTTGGAGATTCCCATAGTCCAAGTCTGCAATGTTTCATGGCTCTGCCTAGAGCGCAGGTGTGGAGGTTCATTTACAGGTACCTCCATCACGGGCTGTGTGCCCTTAAGTTGACTGGCACCTGGTGGCAGACTGACACATGGTGGAAGGGAGTAAAGTAGAAAAGCTGCACAAACTTTAACATCTGCAACACTGTGGACTCAGTCCAGATGGGACAGAGGTTTCATCACTGTTTAAAGTCCATCTCTGCCATGCCTCCCAGAAGCATATTTGCAGTGACAGCATTACTGGAAAATGGAGGTATTGTAGTTCCTTCCCAGTCTCAGGGAGCCTCTATAACTTAGCAGGGATTGCAGGTGGGGCCATGAGACCTGGCTGCCCTTCACAACTCTGACGGATTTCTAAGACAGCCATGGGCATGCTGCTCATCTGTTTTGACCTTCAGTTTTCCATGTGTAGGCAGGAGTAGTGAAACACTGCGTGTTGTGAGTAGATAAGGGAGCTTCCTCTCCAATTGTAAACCATTTGAAGAATGCCTGCTCTTATTCAGTATTGTTGTATTAGGGAATTCGGGGGCCAAAAGGTTGTTTTCCCTGATGCTGCAAGGACATGGAGCTGTCAGCCAGGATGTGCTCAGGCTTGGTTTGGGTTTAGGCCAAGCATTCACAGCCAGTGCTTTGGAGGCACTAATTTGCATTCCAGATGCTTCTCTGGGTTTCTTTCTATCTCGCCTTTGCTTTTTTCCTAGGGCATCAAAGTTCGTTTGCTGCGTGATTTGTCCCAGAGCTGGCTACTCAGCCAGGCTATTGTGCAGCAAATCCTAGCTACAAGTCCCCAAATGAGGATAGAATAGACAATGGTTGTTTTTAATCCTTGCTTGCTAGCAGCTTCATATTAATTCTTCATCTGCTCTCAATCCCTCACCTCACTGGCTCTGGTGTCTGTAATTAGCTGCTCTGAACACACTCCTGTTGACATTGATCTATGGGGTTATGTAGTTCCTGCGTGAGCTGTCAGTTTGGACAAGGGGCTTCATGAGGACTAGGTATCCTTAGAGACACTTTCCTTCATAGGAAGCTGCTGAGGGCAGGGAAAATGCCAAGAAACCAGCAGCTCGAAGCTGGTTTTGCCAGAGACTCCTGTAGTGACTTCTCTCATCTGTGGCACTGTGTTTCCAGGAGGGAGGTCTCACTGGCTTGGATCCCTCAAGGTTGTGCAGTGCCAGCTGGTCTCAAGGGAGAGAGAAACAAGCTATTTTTCTCCTTATCCTGGGTTGTGGTGTGCATCCCAAACCAGGGAACCACCAGGGAAGGGGATTGGATATGCGGTCTATGTCCCGTCAAGCCTTCATCTAGTTTTCTCAGCTAGCCTTACAGCTAATGCTTCTGAATATTTCCAGGCAATAATGTGCCTTCTATCCTCTTTTCACTAAATTATATACATATTTCATTTTTTTAACCTTTTCTTGTAAGTCATTCACTCAGAATCTAAACATTTCATCATCTTTATTGTGCTCTGAACTCCCTGTGATGTATCTCTCACTTTCTGACAGCCAGGCACTTGATGGGAGTTTTTCCAGGTCCCTGTCCTTCACACAGTGCCCCTAAGGTGGATGAGCCAAGAATAAAGGATTTGGGGGGATCACGTAGGAGGGAGGTTGTATAGGAAAGTGTGTTTCCCTGTCTCTTCCCCTGACCTCTTTCTGCTGCTTCTCCAGAGGGTGTACCCATGTGGGAATGCAGCATCCCAAGTGCAGACAGACTACAGATGGATAATTAAGGGTTACTATTTCCATCCTACTCTCAGGTGTAATATATCTGTGTATGGAGACCAGAAACACTGATGAGCAACAGTATGACTAGAGCTGTGATTGATTGATTTTTTGAGAAAAAAAAAAAGTGGTTCACGTCAACCCTGACTGAATGTTTAAAAATGTTTTTTTCACTGAAGCAAAAAAGGAAAAGAAGTAATCTGAGGGCATACTAACAAAATGCTGCAGGAAGACAAACTGAGATGGCTTCATGTGTGGGTGGAGGGTAGGAAGCTGTGACACTGTTTTCAAAGTGAGAACTGGAAATGCTTTGAGATTTGTTGGCTTTGGTTTTGGTTTAATGATAGACAAAACCTTTTGGGAATTGCTTTTTTCGAAAGAACTTGAAGCTGGCGTTGATTCACAGGGTCTTTGCGAACCTCTGAAAACGTCGGGCTGGGATGGTACCAGGTGGTGTGGAACAGGTGACGCTCTCTGGTGCTTCAAAGAACAGCTGCTCACTCCAAGGCTGCTCCCAGGGCAAGTGGTGAATGAGGACATTGGTCGTAGTTCCACAGCTGATGGCCAGGGCTGGGGCAGGGAGAGCCCTGTTAGCTGCATTGCACATTGCAGGTGTCAGTGGTGAACGGGGGAGGCAAATCCGTGTTCTGGGCTCCCCATTTCAAGTGGAATGTAGAGAAATTATCAGGGTCCAGCAGATGGCATCAGGATGGTCAAGGGCCAAGAGCACAAGTCCTTAGAAAGAGAGGTTAAGGGAGCTGGACTTGCTCAGTCTGGCAAGGAAGAGGTTGCTATCAGCCCTTGGCCCCCAACTGTTTCAAGGGCAAATTCAAAGATAATGGAACCAAAATCTTTTCATAGTAATAATTTATATGATAAGGAACAGTGGCCACAAGTGGTGCTGCTGGAGGTTCATACTGGACAGTAGGAAAACTTGGTTTCCTCAAGGAAGTTCAGGACTTGGCCAGGCAAAACCATGCTGCCCTCATGTAGAGCAGGAGACAGCTTCAAGCAGGAGGCTGGATGGGATGCCTCTGGAGGATCTTGGCAGCTACCATTTCTGCCACCTCCTTCTCGTGCCACCCCAGACATGCTGCACACTGCTTCTTCCTCATCCCGTCCCTCTTTGTCTGGGTCTGTGCTTCCCTAGGAAAGGCCAGGTGGATGAAACATCGCCAGAGGCACTTATCCATGAACACAGGAGAAAGCTGGTTCCCTTCAGAGATGACCGCTGGGGCTCCGCAGGCTGTCCCTGAGCCAGCTGGGGCTTACAGCTGTGGTTCGAGGCTGAGCCCAGAGCTGTGCCAGGAGCCAGCCCAGCAGGCAGGCTTGGCTGCCTGCCCCAGCATGCCAGAGCCCAGTTTCTCTCTTCCAGGCTCCTTAAACCTGCTAGTCCGCGTGCGGAACAAGCGAGCCATCGACACCCAGGTCTGGTCCCTCAGCGGGAATCGGGGGAACATGTGGCAGCAAGCACATGTGCCCATCAACCCACCCGGGCCCTTCCAGGTAAGCCAAGCCCACAGTCAAGGAGCCACCTGCCACCCGTCCTATCCGTGTGCCACGGATCTAGAAGATTTCCTGGCAGACATCTTCCTCTGTAGCACAGAGACTGGTGGGGCACAAGGGAAGGCACTGGGAGCATTGAACCCCCAGGGTCAGTGGGGCAAGGCAAAGGCTTAGTGGATGCACAGAAGTCAAATCCACTTCTCCCTGAGGTTTTTATGTGCAAGCATTAGTTTGGCACTATATATTTTCTGATTATTGCTGGTCTGGAAACTGCTTGTCAGAGAGCTTCTTTTGGTGCCATGACTGTGTGATGGACAGGTCCTTCCATGCTGAGCAGCTGGGGGATGCTGGCCTGTTGGTGTAAAGTGACTGAGTGCTGGAGGTTTCTTCTAGCATGTGCTGCAAGAGCCCACCCCCACTGTGCCCCTTGCTTAGGACCCTGGGAGCGCTTGTGAATACAAACTGGGCACTCTGCATGTGCTCATCGAGTTGCTAATGTGTACCCAGGCAGTGGGCTGCTTTTATGGCTGAGGTTTTTACCCAACAGGCTACTTTGCTGTTGTAGGGTTGTTTGTGAGAGTTGCTCTGTACAGGCTGGTAAGTTGTGGCACTGTGGCAAAATGCCCAGTGTGCTTTTGGATACTTCAAAACAATAAATAAGAATGTAGTTACTCTTGCAGGTCGTGTTCAGTATTAGCTGGCTTGTTAGAGCAGGACACATAATAAAGCAGTGCTCTAATGCTCATTTATTACTGCACAGATGCTCAGCACAAAGAGGCTGGTCCCATAAACAGTAGGATCTGGCTTTCCAGATCCTGTGAATACTGGAGAAACAGGAAGGAGGTCATTCTCTTGGGGATCTGATAAGACCTGGTCTGTGTCCTGCTCACCTCTGCAGAGCCCTGCAGTGCAGGAAGGGCCCTCCACAACTGCAGCCTCACGCTGGGCTCTCTCCCATGCTCTCCTTGCAGATCATCTTCGAAGGTGTCCGGGGCACGAGCTATGAGGGGGACATTGCCATCGATGATGTCACTCTGAAAAAGGGAGACTGTCCAAGGAAGCCAATTGGACCGAATAAGGGTGAGATTGTGTCTGCCTCAGAAGCAAATGAGTTGGTAGGAGTGCATTCACAAATGCACGTGCTAGGGATGCACAGCTGATTTCAGAGCACACCGACATGTTGGTGGGACCCAGTGGGATGGTTGACTCCACCAGCAGAAGTCACCAAAGGAGCTGTCAGACTCTTGGACTTGTTCTTTACCGTTGGCAGTTAGCAAGAGTCAAAGGAACAACCAGGAGGTGTCATCCCCAAGAAGCTAAGGACTTCTGCAATATCTCATTTCCTGGAAACTCTAGTTATGGAAGCTTTGAAAAGGGAAAGACCATCTGCAGGCTTTAATGGCCTCTGAAGGGTTAAGTCAGTCCTTCTCCAGGAAGAAAAATCTGTTCTTTGGGGCATGGAACAAGGGACGGCTGTGCTTCTTCCCACTGCCATCTGAGCAGAGAGGCACAGCCAGGCTAAATCCCACCAGCCCCTTTCCAGTCCATCCACATAAACTGATGCCGGCACGGCAGTAATGGAGACAGCTCCACTCTCTCTAAGGTGCACCGAGAGTCAAAGCCACAGCGAGGTGTGTGCAAGCAGTACGTAGGCATTGGGTGGGAATCACTGGTGTGCCGTGTGCCTTAGTCCTGCCTGTGCCCTCGATAACATGCCTCAGGTGGGCTGGAGAGCAGATGTTCAGAATATGCAAACCAGAGCCAGACAGGCACTTGAGAGCAAGGTTCAGTTTGGTTTATTTATTTTTGAAGCAAAAAAACTTTCAAAGAGTCACTTCTAGCAATTTTCTTAACTCCGGAGGTGAAGGGGGAAACAAAAGTCAGAACACTCTAAAATTTTCAAAATTTTAAGTGCAGTTAAAGGTCTCTTTTAGCCTAGGATGTAACCATAACACGAGAGTCTTTTGTTTGACTCGGGTTGAAAATTCTGGGGAAGAAAGGAGGATTGGATTGCAAAAGTGTCTAAGATTCAACCTTTTCTCCAAAGTTAGTTTTGGGGAACCTTGAGAATGTCCAGGAAAGGCTCAAAGTATCTTCCAAAAGATCAGGGAACTCTCTGTGGTTCAGGGTAGGAGAAGACATTGATGTGTGCTGACTTGGTTGATGAGGTCTGTATCTGTCCCATCACTAATTCTCTTTCTCCCTTCTCGGCCGGCAGCTGTTGCTCTTCCAGGAAGCGGTGTCCCAGCCCTGCACAGCCCTTGTCTTTGTGGCCCATTGACTTTCTTCCTTTACGTGCTGCTCAGATGATGGCAAGTGAGCGCTCCTGTCTTCGGACCAAGACATTCCTGCTCCTTTCCTACTCAGCCACCTCTGCTCCTCTTCCTCCCCTCCTCACTGGCACACCAAAGTGTCCATATGTTACCAAAGACTGACAGGCATGACCACGCAAAGGGATCTGGTTCAGAACTGGAGCACTCCTTGAGAAAGTCATAATGTCTAGAACAAAATTTAAAAATAAAGACAAAACTTTTTTTAAAAAGCACGTGCACGAGAGAGAGAGTGAGAGAGAGAGGAAGGAAAGAAACACAGAGAAAAGAAGGAATGAAACACAAAAAATAGGAATGAAGAAATGTGAAGAGCAAATGAAAGAAGAAAAAGACCACCCCCATGTTTCCTTGGGAATGTCGGACAGGGCTTCCTCAGGGAAGTGGGAACTTGTTTTAAACTAACAAACAAAAATATATTAAAGCACAAATTTCTACCAGAACAGTTACCTTCTTTACTGCAGAGCCCACAGCTTAGTGGATGAAATCCTGCAGTACTCCCCTTGTCTCCTCATGCTTTCCCACTGTCTGGGGCTGCCCCGCTCCGGCTGCAGCTCCCTGCAGTAGCACCGGCCTCGTCCATGGGGCAGCAGCCGCCCCGCGTGCCGGTGGCCGGAGCGCCTTGCCTCGCACCGCATGTGCTTCAGTGTCTCCATCCATCCACATCTTCCAGGCTCTCATGTGTTTAATTGCCCCCAGTGTGGTTTGCTTTGGCCTTTCCCCACCGCTCTGTGCTTCTCACCCCCCGGCCTGAAGAAGATGGAGCAAGGAAGGGACCGATGACATGGACCACGCTGAGTGGTGGAGTCCTGGCTGGATCCAGCTGCAGCACTGACCCTAAGAGCCTCTTTCTGTCTCTCAGCGCTCTTGCTGGGTAGGGAGCAGGTCTGAGCTGCAGACAGAAAAGTCTGGTCTCTGTGGGGCTGAGGGATGGGGTGTGATGGGATGGGATAGGACTGGAAGGGTGGAGCAGTTGCACATTGGCTTCTCTATGTGAATATTGGGATGATGACCGCCTCAGCCCTAAACCCAGGATTGCTTCTCTGCCTATATTTCGTTACCTATTTATTTTGGTTTTTATTCCACTGCTTAACTTCCTCCACCTCAAGTTTTCTGGATTATGGGAAGAGTCAGGTGTTTAAATGTTCTTCAGCCAGACAGCAAGTCCTGTGCCCATGCCCCAGCCCCTGGGCTGGCAGTTCAGGCAGTTCCAGTGCTGCCCTCTCACCTGAGGCCTTCATTCACTGCAGCGTGAGCAAAGGGTAGCAACAGCATCGCTGCTCAGGACTGAGGTGGCTGAATTTTGTCAGCACATGCAGCCACACAGGTACTCAGCTTCCACTGCCAAGGCAGTGGGCAGAGGAGCTGAAAGGTGGAACAGGCAGGAAACTGCCCCAGGAAGGATGGAGGCAGGAAGCTGGTCCAAAAGAGAGGCTTGTGCTGAACTGTGGCCCTGTTTGCCACTGGAGAACAAGGGAACGGGGATGGGGGAAATTCCCCTTTTTCCTGCTGGCATCATGAGTGGGTAAAGCTGGTATTTCTCTCTGCTGCAGACCTGTAGCAGGTCTGGCTAACCTCCTCAAGGTGGAGACACATGCTGCTCCAGGTGAACCCCCAGGAGAAGGTTTTGCCCTCCACCAGCCAGACAGGAGCTGTGATAGTCTTGTTGCATCAGGAAGCAGCTCTGGGCATGACTTACCTCCCTGCACAGGGCGGAATTAGCCCCACAAGTCTGTGAGTTGGGGTTTACTAGCCCACTCTGGCAATTAGTTAAGTAGGACTCTTCCTCCTAAGGGACACCCCCTCCAAAATCCCTGTCTGGAGCACCACAGATAAGACAGCTGTCTCACTGAAGACCCAGTACCCATGGCTCCTTACCCATTTCTGATGAATATATCAGCTTCTCCAAGACAGCCATGTTTGCCTGAAATCACCTGAATGTATTATCTGCCTCCTTTATTGCTCAGCTTCCAGCCACAGCTGGTGCCTCATTGCCTTCGCTGATGGCGGGGGAAAGCTCTTACTTAACTCCCAGGAGATCCAGCCACCATCAGAGAGAGAAAGGACATCAGCTCTGAGGGACAAGGGGACCTTCTTCACGGGAGGCCTTGCAAGAGAGTGGGAGGGGATGATACAGGTCTCCCCTGCTCATTTTGCTTTTCTCCACTTCCAAGAATTGGGACTGTGTCTTTTCTGTCCCCACTCCTCCCTCCAGAGCCCAGACCCCAGTCACAGTGCACATTTGACCGGGAAACCCATGACTGTTGCCCAGGGCCAGGCAGTGTCATGGGTTGCAGCGGGTGCCAACAGCAGTTCTGTGTCTTGCTGTCTGTTGCCATTTTCATGGGCAGCCAGTGCTGCCCTTGTTTAGGCTGAGCTCTTTCAGCCCTGTGCTCTTCCTTTCCCCTGTGCTTGCTGGAGGTCAGAAGTCATCATCCCGCTCCTGGTAAGAGTCCACTTCACTCCTAGGAGAGAGACAATGCTTTCCAGGGGCCCTTGGGAGCTTCACAATGGCTCCTGATCTGTAAGCAGCAAAACATTTGTGTTGCATTGCTGGTTCCAGGAGGCTTCTGCTGGGTAGAAGGTGGAGATGGGAATGCTTCCCCATTGGTAAGAGATAGCCCAGGGCAACCATCTCACCTTCTAAGCTCTGAGGCAGAGGCCCTTTGAGTTTGCTTCTACTGCTTAGCCCGGGTTGCACAAGCACCCAGGTATTGCTGGTGTTTAGTGGGCATCAGAGGTGTTGTGGGGCTGGGAAGGTGCAACCTTGAAGGTTCAGGGTGATGGACAACGCATTACCTGTGAGGCGAGTGGCAGCAAAGGGGCACCACACTTTTAGAAAGGGACGCCTGCAGGGAGGTTTGCCAGCTCCAGAAAGGAAGGATGTAAGAACCTCACCACACCAATCCATGGCACAGAGGGCAAGAAGCCCTTTGGTGGCTGTAGGTCCGGGACAGAGCAAGGAGGTTGCTCCAGCCAGAGGTGAAGCCTTCTCCTGCTGTCAGGTGTCCATCAGCTTCAGTAAAAGTCTCAGGAAGCCCCTTCCCACTTAGACTTCTGCTCTTTTATCTCCAGCTAGAAAGCAGCTGGTGGTGAGTTCGGGGGAAAGTCATCAACCCAAGTGCCTCTGCTTGTCAGAAGTACCGAGGACAAAAGGAAAGACCTCATTTCCCTGATGTGCAGATGTGCTGAGAGAGGGTATCAGAGGAAAGAGGCACTTCAGCAGCAAGGATGGAAGCTGTGCAGTGATGGGGTGGAGGGGAGGCAGGGTCCCTCCTCTTTGAGGATAGTGGTATTTGTGGCTTACTACCCCATGCGTGAGGGGCAAGTATCCTTGTGGTGGTAATGCATCCCAGGTGACATACAAAGCCATGCTCCTTACCCCTTCCAATTAAAGATCCCTTCGCATTTTTCACTATTTTCATTAGTGTTCTGGCTAAATTACAGTCCTTAAACTTAATTACTGTCTGTCTTCTTAAATATCTGTTGCAGTCCCAATGTTATGTTTCTCTTCCTGATGTTTTATGTTGCTCTGTGCCTACTGAGTAGCTGCTTTATTCCACTCCAGAAGTGGCTGCATTTCAGCAATGGTGGATATTATTCCTGTATATAGTATGAAAGTCCCTGCAGAAGAAAAGTGCAATATAAATTTAAGAGACTGCTTTTATTTACAAGGAGACCTCTGCTTGGTAGTTGTAGAAATACATTAGGAAGAATGCTGTGTGGGTGTTAGCCGATATATACTCGATTTCATTTTTTTTCAGGGTATAAAACAGAAAATATGTGAGTGTGCAGGCTCCTGGGTATAAGTTGTAGATATTAGAAGTAGTGAATGCTACTGTGTAGTTACAAGTGGGGCTTACAAAGAAACTTACATTTGAAACCTCTTTTTGTAGTTGTTCATCGTATTCGGGAAAATATACTTTTTAATTATCATTTTCTACAGTTCAGTGCAAGTCCAAATAACAGGTTATCAACAGAACTTTAATCCATGGCTTTCAACAATATGAACATCAATTCCTACTGCTTGGCCTGAAATGCAGTTCCTGGCTGGTAATAATAATAGACTTATTTTTCTTCCACAAAGATCAGCCACTGGAAAGCAAGGGACCTAATATGTTCCATTGGATCTGGAGTTAAGTAATTAGGAACACCTGAGTGCAACTCTTCCCAGCTGTATGGGAGTGAAAAAATGTTTCATGTATATGAAAAACTTTGCATGGTGCACAAATGGTTTGGGAACTCCTCGTGGGTCCCTTTCAACTCAGCATATTCTGTGATTCCGTGATTGGCAGGCATGCAGAGCTGCTCCAGCAGAGCTGCGCGGCGTGCTGCCTGGAGAACAGCTGTAGCAACAGTGATAGGCAGCCCTTCTCCTGGGAACTAGTTTTCTTCTGGAAAGAATTATGGTAGCAGTCAGGGAAAAAGTGGCGGTGGGGGGGGGTTCAGATATTTAGGCTGGTAATTTTTTTGCAAAAATAATTTAGAGATGTGTGAATGAGTGCAGTAAACATGATACAAATTGTATTTTATTCCCTATTGCTATTCAAAGTATTGAAATTTAATTTCTTTCTATAAAAATCTTGTGGGTGCACTACTCCAGAACTACAAAAAAAACGCTTTACTACCAAAGGGAGAACAGAGTCTGGATTCCTCCTCCTCAGCCTGTCCCTATCACTCTGTGCCAAGAAGTGCCCAGCTTTTGGGTTGGTGCTGGGTGCTTCTCAGCCTGGGGGGAGACAGTCAGTGGTGCTGGTGGGAGAAGCATCCCTCCATCACTGCCCTGAGCCTTGTCTCCAGCGTGAAGTGGTCCCTGTGCAAGGCGCTGGCAGGAGCAAGCCCTGCTCCCCATTAGCTCTCAGCAAGGCCGAGACAGGGAATTTTACCTGTGGGAATTGCCAGGAGTTCCTTCGTGCTGCCCTGGGCAACCTCACCTGCTCCAGGCAGGGACTGGCAAAAGAACCAGGGCTTTTTCCCTCCTACGCAGAGTAAATGGTGTCACCTCACCCCACTTGAAGAGACAAACCTTCTCGTCAAAGCAGAGAGCTCAGGGAGTTGCTGCTTCACGATGTTGCTGTTTGAGTCACCTTTGCCTGTCAGCACCATGCAGATACCCATTTTTCTCTGGAAATGCCACAGCACCCCTTTGCCTCCCGGGTGCCTTTGGGTGGCCTAGCAATGACATGGAGGGACGTATCACCATGGGCTCTGTGCCTCGGGCTGGGTGCGGTGGAACACGGTGCCGCAGCACCTACTGATGCCCAGCTCTTGCACCCAGGGAGAAGGACCCTGCTTTTCAATGAGGACAAGCAGTTGCATTGTAAATATTTCCTGTGCAAAGGGTAGGCCTTCTTGCACTCCTGGCTTTGGCAGAGACCACTTTTGGTCCTTTAAACTGCCCTGATATCTTGTCTTTTCCAGGCTGCCCTCAATGCAGGTGCATCCCTGTTTGTCACAAGCGTGCAGCAGCAGGACCCTGTGCAGGCTGTTGCCATAATTTGTATTTGCTTTGGCCCAACTGATAACTGCTCATCCTGAGACAAAAGGCTTTTGCAGAAGAAAAGTGCTGGAGAGCTCTGGATATTGCATTTGAACAGGACCAAATTGGCACTCCATGGTAATAACTGGCAGCTGTTGGTTTCCAGCAGGGAGCTGAATAGCTTTGGTACACCCAGCATCCCAAATGATAGCTGTGGTACATGAGTGTTTTCGTACTTCCCTTGGGAGTAAGACATGTCAGTTTGACTGACCATCTGCCACCACCCAGCACACCACAGGGGATTTTGGGGTCTTCTGATGGCTACTTACAGTCTGATATGGTCATATGAGACCACTTGTGCCCTGGAGGCTTTAAACATCCCAAGGAGCACTGTGGGACAGCCCAGGGCCACTTTCGACCAAACTGCGATTCCAGAGAGGGAGAGGATGCAGCTTGCAGGGAACTGTAGTCTGCAGGACAACCTCTTGGCCATGGAAAAGCAGTGCCATCCCACTCCATTTTGTCTGAGATGTGTGCCTGACATCCATACCCTGGGCTGTGATTCAGGTGCACGCTCAGTGGCTTTGCCATCAAGCATCCCTTCTCAAAAGGAGAGAGCTCCAGAGACAGACAGCAAGTCAGCAGGGCTTACTGTGTTCCTGTGCTGTGTGGCTGCAGGGGATGGGGGCTCGGTCCAGATCAGCTAGGTCTGCTCTGGCACCTTCTCCATCTGGGTCCCTGCAGCCCTGGCAAAGCCTGTGGGGCTGGTGGGGCTGCCTGGATGGTGGTGGTGGAGCAGGAACACTTCAGGGCATGTGTTGTCTCCATCAGGAACCTAGTGTGGGTCATGTCCTGGCTTCATCAGAGGCAAAGGAGGGTTCACAACAGCCCCATGCGTGGCTGAAAGGATGGAACAGAACTTGGTTGTGTTCTCTGGAAAAGGAGAGAGGAAAGATGAGCTCCACAGTGCATTGTCCTTTGTTTCACTGATGGCCGGCAGCAGGCTCTAACCTGCAGCTGCTCAGATGCTGGGCAAGGAGACAAAAGAAAAGCCCTGAGAACAGATTTCCCAGTAAAATACACTAGTCCAGCTCCAGATCCTCAGCACATCTGTGCATGAAGAAGCTGAGCAAGCCACTGTCCTTGCATGGGTGATCCCTCAGGAAAGCTGCAAAGGGCTGGTCCCAGCTTATGAGCACTGCCCTTTTCTCTGCTGCTTTCATGGTGAGGGTTTTCCAGCATGGAGCAGAGAACAAGTGAAAGGGAGAGGGAGAGATGCTCTCTTTACTGTTGCAAAGGTGGAAGGGTGATCAGAGGTTTTTGTAGAGAGCTGTGCAGGTCTTTGGTAAATTCATGTTTTGCTTGCATTTGCTATGGCCTATAAGCGTTTGCTCCTGTGGAATGAGACAAGATTTTGTACTTCCATTAACTGTTGTTCTAAAAGGAAATTGGGGTATGAATGTTTGGCTTAGAGTGGGATTTTTTACCCCCAGGATGGCCTAAACTCAGTATAAGACAGGGCCAGCTGGACAGCTGTCATACAGTTTCAGTCCCCAGGCAGTGCCAGCGCCCAAAGCTCATAGTGATGGATGTGCTTTATGCCATAATGGCTGGGCCCTTGCCTGAAGCTTCGAGCCAAGTGAAGGGTACCCGTCTGCTCTGCCGCCCATGTGCATCTGTCTTGTCTGCCAGCCAAGTCTGTAGGAAGATAAAAGCCCCGCTGCTGCTGCTGCTGTTAGCCAGTGGGGGTCTGCTTCAGCTGGGGGAGATGGGCTCTGGTCCTGCCATTTAGGCAGTTTCAGTTGTGTAAAGCCCAGCTGTTACAATGAAGAGATACTCCGAGATCTTCAGAAGTTGCATAACTACCGCAAGCCTCAGTTCATCAGCAAAGGCAGGCCCTGGGTGGGAGCTGGAACATGCCAGATGTCAGCAGTCCTGCTCTGCCACTCTGAGTGAGCTGCGACTCCTTTGCTCTCAGCGTTACAGCAGCTCAAGGCTGAGCCCCAACTAGGTAAGAGCAAGTGCAACCCCACTTCCTCATCTGCATTGCGGCCTCTGCAGGCAGGCACCAACTGCTTTTCTTTTGGTGACCCTGGTATGTAATGTGGTGCTGAGCTGAAGCTGTTTCCAGGTGTTTCTTGCCCTGTAGGTCCAGCACTGGTGTTTACCTTAGCAGCTTGTAGAGGGATCAAAGCTAAAAGCTGAGGTGTGGGTGTGTTGCAGCTGCCAGAAATGCAGCAGGGAGGAGGCAGGACTTGAAAGCTCCTTTTGGAGGTGGAGTCCCCACCCTTCCCTTCTCCACAGTCCATGCTCCAACAACCTTCAAAGGTGGGGCATTTGGTATATCTTGTCTCACGGGGCCTTGTTCTCAAGAACCAGCTGTGGGTATCAGTAAACAGAGCGACAGCCAGGCTGTAGCAGCGTGGTCAGCTCAGGCAGCACCTAGATTGTGCTGAGAGGAGAATATAGATACCATTCTGTCTATAAAATGCCACAAGCATTGACTGGGATAGTATTTGGGTCTTTTGTACAGGTGGCAGCACGTACCACACAGAGACTGAGCAAGGGGCTGGTGAGCACTAGACATTTCCCTGGGAAAATTCAGATGCTGATGAGGGAAGGTGTTTACAGACCTGGCACAAAGAAGCTTTCCTGTGCATGTAGCATCCTGAGACAAGAAAACTCTCTCAGAATTTGCTGGAGGTGACCTTTTCCTCTCATCAAACCTTGTTTGTTCTTCTCCGCTGCCCATCCCCAGCTTCTCAGCACATTAATGTAATTGTTGGTGTTAAAGCTGGGTAAAGTGGCCTAGTGTCAGTGCTTTCAAACAGATGAGTTTGGCCTGTTTTCCAGTTTTTGGGATCTTCTAGATGTACCATCTCATCCCAGGGGTCTCCACAGCATGCATTCATCTCAAGATATTCCCTAAAAGCTGTGAATGCTACAGATATGTGGCTCTTCTTTGTGGTTTTGGTCACAGCCGTTGCCTGACAGCATGGAGACAATCTCTAATCTCTAGACGGAATGGAAAATTTGGTGCCAGCATGGTTTTGCTTGGGTCAGAACTTCTTCCCAGTCAGAACCATCCTGCCTGTATCACAATACACATAGCAGAGGAAAGGGGCCATCATCTGAGATACAACTGTCTCATGGGGAAATAACTCTGACATCTGCCTTTGGATGAGCAGTGCCTCTTGAAGTGAGCATCAGACAGTGATTTCCACACTCTTCCTCACTCCATACCCCTGCTCCTTACTTACCCCCACCAAGTGTTTCATTTCCAGCCTGAAGAGACAGCAGCAGACTTCATCCCTGGATCCCATAGAAGGGGATCACACCAAAATCCCATCCTCAACTTCCGAGGTGCAGGGAGAACCAGCTCAGGCCCAACAGTGAGCCACTTCAGTGGGATCCAGTTCCAGTGGGACTGCGTCGCCTCACACTTCCAGGTCACCAAGGCCAGTAGAAAGTGTTCGTTGACCTGACAGAAGTGTTTAGAAACGGCCCCCCAAATGGAGCAACAAACAAAGTCAGTGTGTTTGGGGATACTGTGGAGGAGGGAGGGGGGTCTTCTGGTGTCTCTTGGGTTTTTTGCTATCAGTATTCTAGGTGGGGATCCTGGGACAGAGCCTCATTCTCCACCCGCCTCCCTCATCACCACCACATCTTGTCCCATCCCCGCTCCACATCTCATAGAGTGCCATTACCACCGCAGAGTGGAGCTGGGACCCTCTTGCCACCATGATACCAAGCCGTCCACAATGTTAAAAGCACAAAGCACAAAGGGACTGAACTGAACCTTTTAAACAGGGTGAGATGTTTTATAAGCATTGCCTCATCCACCACCTCCCCCCAGCCCCAATGCACCCGCCGTGTAACCTATAGACTCTCAACGTGGATTGTTTCATTCAAATAAAGCTGCAGTACTCGAGTGGGTGAGCCTGCGTGTCCCTTTGTGTGGGGTTGGGGTGACAAGGTGCAGCCTGCAATTGGTGCTCACAGTGGCTGGGGCAGGGAGGAGTTCATACTGCTGCCCAGCACTGAGGCATGCGCCAGTGTTTGACCCTAAGTCTTCCCAAAACATCTGGCTAAGTCCCTGGGGAAGGCTCCTCAGTTTTGCTCAAACCCCAGCACAGGGGCCAGGCACGGGACATGGCACAGGCAGGTTTGGGACAGTCAGTGCTGGGGAACCCTTGTGATGGGAGTGGTACAGAGGCCTCCCCTGATATTCCCTTACCCAGCACTCCTCCTGCCTTTTCTAAACCTTCCTTCCCATCCCAGACCTGCAGCTGTTGAGGCTGCTGGCTCGTGATGACACTACTCAAAGCTGATTCTTTTGTCCTTTGCTCTTGACTTCTCCCACAGGAAGATGAGCCAAGGCAGCAGCTCCAAAACTAGTAGGTGTGAAACAAGCCAACAGCCATGGGCTGTCAGTGTGGTGCCAGAGCCCCTTGTTCTCCCCTCCACCCCAGGGTCTCCAGCATGGGTCCAGCTACTCCATGGACCCATCAGAGAATGGGCAATGCCAACCATGACCCACATGATGCCTAAGATGTTCTTGGGTGAACCTATCTTCTCTGCCATGAGATCTGCTGGGCTACTCAGCTTAGACCCTAAGTTAACATTGCCTCATCCGAGCCCTTAAGAACAACACTTAAGAAAACTGGATGTGAAAGCCAAACATAGTTTTGTTTTATGTCCCACAAGCTGCTGTTGGCTGAACCTCACCAGATTCTAAAACAAAGACAGCACCCAGGTACCTACCCTGACTGTGGGGCAGTGGATCATGTAAACTACAGCCATACCTTCCACTTCAGCTGGTGCTAATGGTGATGACTCCGTGGCCTCTTGAGCTGCCTGAAGAAAGTTTGGGATAGGGCTCAAAGCAATGCAGAAGGGTCTTCCAAACTAACTGAGCATTTCTGCCTCCTATGCTTCCCACACAGCAAGCAGTTGTGAAACCCACTGGCAAAGAGGATGTCTGGTTCTGTGGTTCTATTAAAGTAATCATGCCTAGTAAATGCTTCCTTTTTCCCTCTCATAATGAAAAATAACTGTTCCAGATGGGAGTCTGAAGGGAGCTGGATACTGGAATTACTGTGGAGATTCACGTCAAAGTACTGGAAAGTACTATTAAACAAATACGTGTATATATATATATATATATATGTAACACATATATATATTATATATATGCATGTATATGCATGCACATAGTGCTCATCTCTGTCATTCCTGCCCAACTTCAGCTCACCCTTGTCATGCACATGTTGAGACACAAAGTCCCACTCTGCCATGACTCCTCCTCAGGGTCCTTCTCCCTTTGCACACAGGCCAGAACAGCTCTGAGGCTGGGCAGGGACTGGGCAGGAAAGCAGGCTGTATTTTGAAGGAACAGGCACAGGCTGGGAGGAATTTGAGGTAGAGGGGGGCAGCCAAAGAAAGAAAATGAAAGATTGTTTAATATGACCCAGAGAGCTGGAGTCTACTCCAGCTACTTACCTCTTGTCCTGGAACTTTGCATTTTTGTCATTGATTGTTAATTCTTGCTGTTCTAGATGTCCCCACACTAGGTCTGCTTTGCAGAAGCACTCAAATTTTTCACTGTGTTGTCAGCTGTAAAATGACACATCCTATAAAAGCCTGGGCTCTGGCTCTCTCAAACGGCACCACCATTGGGGATTACCTCTGATAACCCAGAATTTACTGTTTAGTTTGTGTCTATGCCTGACACCCCATCTGCGGTCACTCTCACTACCTACACACTACTACATTCCCGAGCTTTATGTTGCAATTCTTCCCTAAGGGAGAAGAGGATGTGCTGGCAGATTAGAAACCAGGCTGAGGTTCAGGCTGTTCCTGCAAGGTGCTCTGTACTATTGATTGTACAGCTGCTACAGCTCAGTTCCTCCTGCGTGCACTGCAGACATCAATATCACCTCCAAAGGTAGAAGCAATGCTAATTTTGTTAAAGCCGGATCACTGGGAATGCCCACCAAAAGGGCCACAAGGGAGCGAGCCATTTTTGTCTTTGGCTCGGTGATTTGATGCTGTAAAATAAATAAAGCCAGGAGCCAGACAGTGAGTGATGAAGATCGAAAGGAGTATTGACTGCATGCTCAAGTGAGTAGAGCCCTTCACGTGAAACCTGCAGAAACACAAGTTGTACGGTCATTAAGGAGAGAACTGTAATGCAGACACACGGGGATGCTTCGCTGCACAGCTGCGGGCTCCAGGCTGCTTGAGCATGGAACGCTGGCCTTGCACCACCACACACGGCTTTTTGGCAGGCTCCTGATCCCATGCAGGGCTGTCCTGGTGCTTGGCAGAGGCTATTTACTGCTGTGCCAACACACGAACCCAACTCTCACAGAGCCTCTCCCCATCTCCAGGCAGGCAGCAGAGGAGAGGTGCTGCTTCTGCCAGGTGGGGACCTACCAGCAACTTGCAGGAAGGGATGAGGAGCACAGCTGGGTATGGAGGCTGCTGAGAAGTAGCTCCTGATGCTGGGGAGGGTGTAAAGGCTCAGAGCACCAAGCTGGGATGGCAGAGACCAGATTTGTTGAACAATCCTGCTTGGCAAGGGGGAGGATGGGAACCAGTCGTTCCCTACCAGATGCCTGGGATTGGATATGAGGCTTAGAGGTGGAGGGACAAGATGCAGCTCTCATCTGTGCAAAGGCTGTGCCTCAGTGAAGGGAGGTGCTGGCTGCCAGCAAGGTGGTAAGTGTGTGAAAGCAGGGAAGGTAAGGCTGTGTGCTCGTAGGTGCATTGGGTGTGCCACACACCTGCATGGAATTGTACATACATGCAGGGGCTGTGTGAGTGGCAGATCATTTCAGTATATCCTTTGGAACCCCCTTTCCCTATTCCTCTCTTCCTACAAATTCCTAAGCAAGGCTGTCTGGCCACAGGTCTGTGGCATTTTCCCAGAATGGAAGAGAATACTTGTTATGAGCCAAAACCACAGAAAATGCAACGATCTGGATTTTTGATATTCTGGCCCTGTTATTTTAACAAGACCAGAGAAAAAAATAAATGGTGCTGACTGTAGAGGAAGATTTATGGCTTGTAAGACAAGACTGGGATTTATAAGCAGAACAAAGTGACCTAAAAAGCAGAGAAGATTTAGAGATACAGGCTGCAGCTACAGCCCACCACAGTAGCATCCTGCCAGCCCATGTGAGCCCCAGAGCAGAGCTAGGTCCTGAATCTGGCTGGGAAAGCCTTGTCCATCAGCTCAGTGAGCACGGCAAGGGGGAGACCTGTTGGATTAGCTTATGCTTGGATATCTGGCGATGGAGGGGGCACCTGCCTCCAGCTGCGTTTCTCCACACTGTCACACTCTTCCATCATGTGGTCCCGTGTATGTGCCACACATTCATCCCCATGAGGGCTCTAACTGAACCTGACCCCCTCCCCCAGTCCTTTTCTGTCAGCAATAGCCCTATGCTGATGCCAACTACAGATGTGCTCCTGGATATTTGCTCCCACTGAATCTCTGATCTCTGGGAAACCCTCCTCCCTCTATGGCCTACCAGCAGCACCTTGTGTGAGGACAGCCACCTTGACTCCCGTCAGCCTCTCTTGGCTGCATCTTGATCCTCTTTGCTGCACTGGGGACTCTTAAAGGAAGGAGGCAGATGGTGCAGTCTGGTCCCCTGGGCTTGCTGCCCTGTCGCCTGCTGCACCAAGGGCTCGGGATGCTGTAGCCCTCCCACTCGCTCCACTCATGTAGCATAAGGCAAAACCACTGCCTGCTCCTGTACCTCTGGTTTGGCACCGAGCCAGTACTCCTCCCTGCCTTGGAGAGAGAATTAATTAGGGATTAATTAGCTAATTATTTCACATTGTCTTGAGAAGACAGGCTAGCCGAGAGCCTGGTACCTTGCAGCTGGTGGGTATGGTGGGAGATGCCAGGGCAGGCTGAAGGTTTTGGAAGCTGGAGCTCAGAGATGACCCATCCATCCCTGCAGGGCTTTTCCACATCCCATGTGAGCCCCTGGACACGAGGGAAGGCAGATGCATCACAGATTGCTCCATGCAAAAGCCAGACTGACATGCCTCTGAAGGCTTTTCTTGAGAGCAGACAAGGAAGAAGGGCTAGGGCTGCTCCCACAAGGTGCAGGGCTGCAAATCAAGTCTGTTAGCAGACCACAAAGCAGATCAAGGTATCACCTCCTGCCTGTGCAAGCCTCAGAAAATGCTCCACACCACTGAGAAGGAAGGGGATCCCATCCCATGCCTGAACACTGAGCTGCAGTCTCTGGACAGGCTCCTGCCCTGTTTCAGCCTGGTTGTCACCTCACCTGTTCAAAACAGCGGGACAGTTTTTACGTTCTCATGGGCTGCCCTGGATGATTTCAACTTCATCTGCCTCTGAAAAGAGCTACCCTGAGGAGGAAAATTACTGGGGTGTCCTTTATCCAATAGGTTTACACTTGCAAGACTCAGCCTCTTCTAACCCCGTGTCCTGAATGGGCTTTGCAGGAAGCCAGAGCCCTGCTGTCAGTACACCTAAAGTAGTATCTAAAGCTCACTATATGTCCCTGTGCAGCTCCAGCTGGGCCTGATGCTCTAAGTGAGAGCCAAAACTAAAGTCAGAGCTAAGCCAGAGCCGGGCAGTTGCCTTCATCCCAACAGCAAAGTGCAGTCACCAGGCACACTGGCTGCATAGCTCTGGATGACTGCCTCTCCTTGGCCCAGATATTTCTGAGAGACCTCAGCATTTAACCAGAAAGAGCTGAAGGCTCCTAAGGAGATCTGGGAGGCTTGGACAGCTGCAAGTAGGCAAGGATCTGCCTGCTGTACCCTCCAGGTAGTTAGGCATCACACCTACAGTGCAGCACAGAGATATCAGAGCTGAAAGCAAGCAGCAGGGCTCGGGCAGCAGAGGAGCCATCAGTGCCACATGGGCTGCCCAAGGGAAGGGGCTGCAGCAAACCTGGCTCTGCAGAGCCTCTCTCCCAGCTACCTCAAACAGCTCCACCTTCCACTGCAGGCAGTGCTGTGGATTGACCTCCCCACCTCACCAAAACCTGCCTTCTGCTTTTGACAGTGAAAATATTGCCATCCCAAATCCTGGCTGACCCCTGCCCCAAACATGGGTGGCTCCTGGTATTTCAGTGCCTCCCTTCAGCCCTGCCCTTCCCTTTCACTTTCGCCGTGCAGCCCTTGTCAATGCTGTTTCACCCCCCACTCCCCAACCCTTGCTCTTATCAGGAGCAACCTGGAATTCAAGCCTGGGTCTTCAGGAAATGGGAGCTTAAAATCATTTGGTCCCTTCTTCTGAGAAAACTAACAGCACTGCCATAAAAAAGAAAAATTCTTAAAATAACACAATGTGGAGAAGCTCTGTGCCTCTGATGCCCACCGCCTCTCCCTCCCGGCATTCCTGGCTGCACATACCATTCTCATCAGCCTTTCCCATGACTGTCTCCGTGATTTATGGTCTTAATAACTGAGCCTGAATCCTGCTGCCCTCCCCACTGGGGCTCATAACCAGCCGCCATTCAAACTCATTGCATGGCGTATTCTGGTGCAGTCCAGAGCATCTTTTCAGAACAACCTCATCCCTTTCTCCTCTCCCCAGGAGGAAACACCTTTCCTGTAGGAGACCTCTGGGCAGTCTTTTCCCTTCCCTTTTCACAGGACACTTCTCTTACCATTTCACGTAAGCCACCACCAGCCTCCTGCAGCAGGAGGGAAAAGGGGTGCTTCTCCATGTGGATGCACATGTTCCTCCTCTGCAGCACGCTGGCAAGACACCAACTCCCCCCACAAGCATAAAGGTCTCCCAACACGTTTCCATGGAGGAGAAGGTACAGAAGGCAAGTGGTGCCTTAGAGGTTGGATGACTATCAGCCCAAGGAGCTGGGCCCAGAGAAGGACACGAGCAGGGAGCAGGGGATCTCATGCAGGGTCTGGAAGCTGCAGATGGGGAGCCCCCATGCTGGCTGCCATGGCAGGTGCCACCCTGCCACACAAGGGTCTGTCTCCAGCCATGAAGCACCCCATTGAAACATAGAATCGTTTAGGCTGGAAAAGACCTTTAAGATCATTGAGTCCAACTATTTACCCAGCATTGCCAAGTTCAACATTAATCCATGTCCCTCAGTGCCACATCTACATGTCTTTTAAGCACCTGCCAGAATGGTGACTCCACCACTTCTCTGGGCAGCCTGTTCTTCCGATGCTTGACTACCCATTCAGTAAAATTGTTCCTATTATCCAATTTAAACCACCACTGGCAGAATTCATTACCATTTCCTCTCGTTCTGTCACTTGTTTTGCGGGAGAAGAGGCCAACCTCTACCTCACTACAACCTTCTCTCAGGCAATTGTAGAGAGCAATAAGGTACCCCTGAGCCTCCTTTTCTCCAGGCTAAACACCATAGGTCCTTTTCCACTGGGCAGCTTCCCAGACACTCTTTCTCCAGCCTGTAGCACTGCATGGGGTTGTTGTCAGCCACATGCAGGACCCAGCACTTGATCTTGTTCACCCTCATACAGCTGGTCTCAGCCCATCGACCCAGCCTGTCCAGATCCCTCTGCAGGGCTTTCCTACTCTCCAGCAGATCGACACTTCCATCCATCTTGGTGTCACCTGCAAACTGACTGAGGGTGCACTCAATGCCCTCGTCCAGACCATCAATAAAGATATTAAACAGAACTGGCTCCGACACTGAGCCCTGGGGAACAGCACTTGTGACCGGCCACCAGCTGGATGGGACTCCATTCACCACCACTCTCTGGGCTTGGCCATCCATTTTTTGCCCAGTAAAGAGTGAACCTGTCCAAACCATGAGCAGCCAGTTGCTCTTGGAGAACACTGTGGGAAATGGTGTCAAAGGCTTTACTACTGCCCAGGTAGATACATCCACAGCCTTTTCATCATCCACCAAGTGGGTCACCTTGTCACAAAAGGAGATCAGGTTTGTTAAGCAGGACCTACCTTTAATAAACCTGTGCTGGCTGGCCCTGATCCCCTGGTTGTCCCATATATGCCGAAAGGTGGCATTCAAGATGACATGCTCCATGATCTTCCCTGGTACTGAGATCAGGATGATAGGCCTGTATTTTCCTGGATCGTCCCTCTGACCGTTATATATGGGCGTCACATTTGCTAACCTCCAGTCATCTGGGACCTCCCCGGTCTGCCAGGACTACTGGTAAGTGATTGAAAATGGCTTGCTGACCTCAGGGCCATGTCTCCCAGGTCTCTTCTTATTACCCCTAGGGCTCCAGGGCATTGGTAAAGCCCTGCTGACTCCCTGGCAAACTGAGCACCTGCTCTCCTGCTTGCACTCCAGAGAACTTTGCTGAGAAGCAGCTAAAAGGAGGTGAAAGACCCCAATTAGTCTCCAAAGAGTCTGCTTGCTGCTTTGAGAGCTGCTCCCGAGGTCTCTGTCTACTTGGAGATAAGGCCAACCTTTTGTAGTAATTGACAGCAAGGGAGAGGCACAAGACAGTTCACCCATCTCTGATCCAAGCTGCACTCCCGCCAGCCCCTGGAAAACCACACTTCAGCTGTGCAACAGCAGTTCGGCAGCTGATGCTCCTCCTGCCCTCCTTTCTGCAGATTAATGACTGTCTAATTGTTCTTTATTTTGCCCTGGCAAAGGTGGGGTCCTTTGCTCCTCACAGGGGAGACAGAGCAGAGGAAAGGCACAGGGGCGTCCCCAGAGAAGCAGGAGCTAATGAGCCATCTGACTACAAGAATTTGCTTTGCTTGTAATACCTGGTAATAGGTATTGCCTTGTAGGCTGGCTTAGGAGAATGAGGCATGAAGAGGGGTTGAGGACATGATCAGCTTCTGATTTTGAGCAAGTACTATTTTTACAAAAGCCGAGTCACCACACAGATGAGCGTAAGTGCTTCGCTGAGCAAAAGAAACAAAAAAGCCCCAGCCACAGCATGGAGGGTGATGGGTTCAGCCAGAAATCAACCCCTGAGATAAGAGGTGGGTGCATGTCAGTCTGTGATGCAAACCATGAGTTCCTGCGCAGGCAGGGAACATGTTGGGGGGAGTCTGCCTGTCCTCTGCGAAGAAAACAGCAGGAACAAAGGGGAAAATAAATCTCCCCAGAGCTGGCCATGCAGGTGAAACAGAAGCACTCCCACTACAAATGGATGCTCTGTGTTCCCCACTAAGTCATGGTGGGGGTCTCCTTACCTGCTCGGGGGGGGGGGTTCTCCCCAGACCCCATACACTGCTTCCCCAGGGATGCTGCAGGTCCTGAGCTCCCCGTGGGAGCAACCTTGGCTGCAGCAGCACAGGAGGCAGGCAGCCAGCTCGAAACAGTTAACAGCTCTCCTCAGCCACCACATCATGATGGATGAGCCCTGCCCCATGGAAATGTCACTGTCTGAACAGAGCGTGAGCTCACTGCTTTCCGCCTCCCATCTCAGCATGGAGCCAGCCAGCACAAACAGCCCCCTGTCATCCCAGAGTGGGCAGTCTGGCCTGGCCTCCCACCTTTTGATGACAGTGTTCAGGCATAAGAGACAAAAGGAGCCACTAGTTTTCAGGCTGTAACCCCACTCACCCCAAGGCCTGCTGATTAATGGAAGAGGGGCTCCCCTACACTCCAAAGGAGAGGAGGAAATGCAAATGGATGAAGGATGATCTGGTCAAGTGTTGAACCTTGTTATCTAATTTGAAAAATGGGCAAATGAGGTAATTATGGTGAGATACCGATTCATAGCAACATGCTCCATAAATGCCACAGCAATAACTCTCAGTGCTGCCACACAACTCCCCCAGCCCCTCTCAGCCACAGAAGGCAAGTTCAGGCTTTTCGCTTTAGCCTGTACAAGTTTGAGAGACAGAGCCAGCCAGTGTAAGCAAGGATAAGGCCACCTTCCACCCCCAGGATGAGCTGGTCTGCTGGCCCCCACTGGAAAAACCTCTTCAGGAGCTTGGCTATGAAGGTCTGCATTTCTTGTGTGTGTTTTCAGTCAGGACCAGTCAAGGCAGTAAGTGAAGAAAGACAGAATCACGTTGATGGAAAGGGTGAGGAGGTAAGACAGAAGCAAGACAGAGGCTTCACCAACACAGAGGCTTCACTAGTCTCCTACTAGGCTTTGGTAGTGTTTGGGTTGTGGCCAAGCAACTTAACTACATCCTGTCCAATTAGGGCCTGCGCTTTTTCCCACTGCAACAGGAGTGTTTTAAACTTCTGCTCTGCATCTGGAGACAACCTTCTCCACAACTGTGCAGAGCTGCCTTTCGGGAAGCTGTTTATTACATTAGTAGCACCCAGATAAATTCCTAGTATGCTTCTTAAAGATAAAGGTAGAGATAGGTTTCCCTATGAAATTTCCATTTAAATCTGTATACTCTTTATGTATTGCACACAGTACAGCACATAGTCCACACACACTGTGACCCATAGCTGTGTGGACCTGTGCCCTTATTCTTTGGTCTGGTAGCTTAAGAGCCAACCTGAACATCAGTTATAACCAGAGGGAGGTAGCAGAGCCCAAATATTCTCCACACATTCAGGTCACACCAAACACCCTTGCTGCCTTGTGAGTTGCCCACTGTCAGTGGGTGAGAAACCAGCCTGGTACCTGGGAATGAGGGGAGAGAGTTGGGGTTCACCCATGTAAATCTGTTTCTCAAAAAACAGCTTGGGCACCTCCAAATGGTGCTGGGATCCAGGCCACAGGAGCCAGAGCTCCAGAGAACCTGCCTGGCACAAGACTGGGCCTGCTTGGCTCTGCCCTCATGGTGTCTGAATGTCTGTCGTCACATCACAGTCATATCAGGAAGGTTCAACAGGCACCCCCTTGGCATGCTCCTTGGGATGCCAGAGGCTTTTCCTGGCAGCTGCTGCAGCTTTTTCCTTCCCAACCACTGGCTTGGGAACTTGATGCAGAGAGGGAACAGTCATGGCTCTATTCACAGCTCAGCTACTTGCCCTCTATTTCACCACCTGCAAAGTGGGTGATCATTATAATCCCTTCCTTCCCTGGGGACACGAAGAGTCAATGAATAAATCACAAAAAGAAGTGCTTTGAGATCTCTGGATAGAAAATATTCCAGGGCTCTTATTGTTATTGGTAATGGCACATACTTATTCCACTTATTGGTACTTCAAGCTACATAAAAGTCATTCCCTAGAAGCAGTAGTCTTCAAAAAAAATGTATGACCTTCTGTTCCACAAGTACTGGCACATGCCAGTTGTACTGAAGCAAATATTGCCTTCACGGGCACTGTCTTGTGTGCCCATTTTTCAGCAGCACCTGGGCTTCATCCTGCTGCTCCAAAATGTCCTAGCCCCATTTCCAAGACCAAATCTGAAAGTCTTTACCCCATCCACACCCTCCCAGTTTTCTTCATTGTATCAAATCCTCCATAGCACTCTCTTTCACAAGAGCATAGCCTCAGTCTTTTACCCTTTGCATGTGCCTCCTGACTTCTCTGCTTGCTTCCTCAGTTGCTCCTTTAACGTATATTCCTATACTCTACTCCCCTGCCCCTTCTTCTTCTGCAGACAATGTGGAAATTTCTGAGCTATCTCATCATGGGAAGATAGCATGACTGGTTCCTGGAGGCAGTTTAGGATGATGCCGAGACACAATATACTGACTATTCTTTGGGGCTCTAGCATCATCATGCCCCTGCCTTCCAGAGGAAAACATAAAGGAGCTTATGATTCAAAAGGGTTGTCTATTGCACAGGAAACTTCCTGAGAGGGCAAGTCCTAAAGGGTCTACACTTGTCTGCTCCCACTGAAAAGCCATGGAAAAGCGGATGGATGCACTCCTCCATTGCAGACTCTTCTACTGTGCCAGGGCAGTCTGTCCTAATGATCTCATATGACCTCCTTCCCTGGACTCACACCTGTCAACCACAGACACTTCTGTGCACTTTTGCTGTCCAGCTGTGCACATGTCTGGCCACTGCAATGTCTTTTCTGTCTTACTGCCATGGGAACCTCAACACAGCCATAGCAAACTGCTTAGGATGGACTGCCAGCCTTCCTACTCACAGCCTCTTGTCACCAGGAGACATGTCCATTTCCTTACCCCACACAGGCACAGCATGTGGAGGTAGCTCTGCCCTTCATCATCCAGGCCCCAGTTCTCCCAGGCTTGTCCCTCCCTCCTGAGGAAAGGGACACAGTTCTCCACATGGCTAGCACAAGCTGTCCCCACTGGATTCCTGCAACCCCAGTGCCACCAGGAGATTTCTTCTCCTCCCCAGTAGCTCCCCTGTGGACCATGCTCTGATTTCTGTGCAGGGACATGTCAGCAAACTCACAACTCCATCTCATACTAGCAGGGCTTTCTTGGGGTACAGGGCAGAGAGAGACCTCTCACCTCTCTTTGGATGTCTATAATTCAGATATGTAATCTGTGATGGCCACCAAGCTGCTCTGTCTTGATGGAGAAAGAGAGGAACCTTGGGCAGGGGGTTGGTCTCATCTCTCTTAAACACTATTTGGGAGGTAATGAGCCTACTTTTTCCCCATTGACTACAGAAGGAATGCTGGTCTAGCCTCTGGACAGCTGTTGCAAGGGGGAAGGAACCCACACTTGGCACCCAGCAGGTACCTACATCCACTCCACCGCCTAGATAACCTCATGCAAATACAGTTTCTAGAGTAATTCCCCCCAGGAAAATTAACCTACCAAAGGGAAAAGGCTGGAAACTGGTTCCCTCAGCACTAGGGGGATGAGCACAACAGTTACTCAAATGGTTATGCTCAAATTCCTCTTCAAGCTCTTTAGACACTGGCTGATGTCTGCTATCTGAAATTTTAAACATCTAAACACTGATTAAAACTACCCACTGGCAGAGAAAATATTTGTTAGTTTACTCCAAGTTTATTAGATGTTAGACCTAATTAAAAGTTCCAATGCATGGTAAATGCTTCTTTAATTACAGCAAGACAGGAACATTAGAATTGTGGTTTTGTAGAGAAAGTACGTCTAATTAGCCCAGTTATTTAGGGCATTATTTCTATCTATTTGAAATACATTGCACTACATGTTGCTTATTCCAGCCAGAGCTTTACAGAAATGTGTTCCAATCAAAAAAACACTTTTAAAAAATTTTGTTCTACAATTTTTTTTTTGTTATTAATACTTCATTTATTCTTAATGAAAGAAACTAGTCTGAGAGTCCCCAGAGGATAAATTCTTTTGTTTATGCACAGAATAAATAACAGGCACTGCATGGATAACTACTGGGATCTTTGTTACGAGCAATTTGGGAGCTACAAATCCATCATTCAGTCCTCCACCTCAGTGTGTGCGTCAGCAACAGCGGAGGCAAGATTTTTGGACATGGACACATATTCTGTGACACTGAGATGATCTTACTCTATTCAGCTAAACACATTTCTACATGGTTGTATTGCCAGAGGCACAATTCTGCCCTTCTCCCATCTCTCCCAAAAGCCTTTTCTGACTTCCTGAGTATCCAAGCTCAAAATCCAAGGTTTTGTTTCAAACTCTTCTCATAGAAACAACCTGCACTCCCCTGGCACCCCTGCCCTGCTGCAAACCTTGGAGAGCAGCAGTGTAGAGCTGGCTGGTGTAGTCCCTGAGCTGTGGAACTACATTGTGTGGATAGTGGGGTTACCCTAGCTCCAAATTACGCTCTTTTTTGGGGGGGTGGGGAGGAAGGAGGGGAAGAGAGAGGAGAGGGGAAGTTATAATCTATATGAAAGGGAGGATATGTTGGGGGTTATACCCATAGATGATATATCTTTTAACCATGTAAGGAATACTTCATGAATTTGTGCTCTGTATTAATGGCAGACATGGCTCTTGTAAGTGAGGGTTGGTGAAGTCCGGTGTGCTTCAGTAACCTCTGTCAGCACATAGCTGCCTTTGCATCATTTTTGGGTTTTCCCAGCCTGGTTAATGGGTTTTTTTGTTTGGGAAGCAGCTTAGAAATAACCATTGCTACCTCTAAAAAAACAAACCAAACCAACACAAAAACAAACAAAAAAACTCCCACAAACCCCAAACCAACCAACCAACAAACCAACAACAAGTATTGAATAAAAAGTTACATTAAAGTGGGGATAATGTCGACACAAAACCCCTGAATCTCTGTGGACTGGAAAACTCCATGTTGACACTGTGAAAGTGTTAATTTTAAGGGAAAGAAAGTGCAAGCATTCATGTGGTCTCTGAGTAGGCTTTGCTCACTGCTCTTTGTTAGGCATTACAAGCCACACTCCAAACCAAGTACCAGAAACCACAAAGCTCACATGAACCAAACCAAGACCCATTAGCAGTTCAAGAAATATTACCTATTGCCATCACCTTGAACATAAAAGAGCAGTGTGCTGAGCTGCCACTGCTCCCAGGGAAGGGCAGTGTTAACCCACAGAGAAGTAGGGTCCTGCTTGAGGCAGTGCTTTGCGTGCTGTCTCTTGCATAGAGCACTGCTGCACTAAAGCAGCTAAGGAAGCACAAGTGTGGTGTCTCAGCAGAAAATAATTCTGCGTCTTAAAAAATCAGGCGGCATAAGCCTAAAAGTGTGAATCATAGCTTTCAAGTGTCCTTACTTACCTCCCTGTGAGCCTGAGAGTTCACCCCAAAGGCCAGGAGAAAGAAGAGGGAAGGGGCTAGTACATGGAGAGATCATCCCTGGAGAGCCATTGATTTATCTTCCCATGGATTTTAATGCAGCTGGAGTACCCAGCCAAGTCCCATGTGCTAAAACTCCTGTGAATGACCTGCTTTCCTCAGCTGGTCTCACGTGCCATGCAGTGACAATGCACAGCCAGCGCAGCTATGACCCCATGATGCAGTCGGTCAGGGAGTGAAAGCCGCTTCCTCTGGGGCTGCAGTGGGGCATGGAGGGCAGATTGGAGATGTGGACAGGCATCCAGAAAGCTGGCAGAAGTGAGCAGCCAAGCGCTCACCTCCTTGGGGCTCCTCCAGGAGCAGGCAAAGCAAGGACAGTGAGATGCAGCCCCTGCCTGGGGCTGGAGTGCTGTGAACCCGAACACATTTAACAGGCCAGTGGGACTTGATCAAGGATGTTACAGGAGGGACATCAATGAGTAGCAATGAATTGGTGCAGTGTGTTCCCCAAAATCAGTTTTTTGAGGGAGGGCATGGGGGAATAGAACAAAAACACTTCTACTGCTGGCCATACAATCCATGCAGCTGGGGGAAATCACAGACACAAGAACCTGGAAACCACTGGCACTTGTGCACATGTATGTACGTGTGTGCATTCAAGGGGCAGGAGAGCCGAAAACAAAGCCCCACAACTCCCAGTGTTATCAGCAGTCTATCAGACCAGCTGAGAGCCAGGAGATCCCCTGTGGTTTATGCTGCCACTTCCCACGCAGTGCGGAGGAGAGGGAAGGTCTTTCTGAAGGCAGTCCCAGGCTCACATCTAATCACATCCGTGGGGAGGACTTAGCTTAGAAAATCTATCAGATCAGAGTTTTACTACCTGTGTTTTTGTAGGTGACCACCCAAGCTGCTGAGAAATTCTCCAGAAGAGCAACATATGCGGAGAGCCAGGAGCAACTCTCATTTACAGCCAAACAAAACTTTTGAAGTTCTTTTATTCCTTTTTATTCTTCTCTTGTTGTTTGTCTCCTTGTGCTTTGAGTATGAGCAGATATTGTCAGTTTTCCATTAGCAGGTCTCTGTACAACAGGTCTGTAGATTACAGTCTGGTATCTTATGGAATGTCATCTTAGGGCCTGTCAAAGATCTCTCGCGATAATGCTGCACTCCATCAACTCGCTCAGCAATTGCCAAAAAATCCCAGATCAGCAATTGTCAGTAAATCCCAGATGCTTGTCATCTGTTCCTGGGATCCTTCCTCAAATTTATTTCCTCTATTCGTCAGTCCTGCCATGTGCAGAGTGCAGGCAGCAGGCTTAATGCCTCAAGCACCTGGAAATGCTGCTATACACCCTCCACTTGGGCCGTGTAGCATTGTTGGACCTTCCATTACTTCCATGGCGGTGGTATGTGGTTTGTCTGGTTTGTTCCTCACACTCCTGCTAACCCACCCTCCAGGAATGGTCCTCCCACAAAGGGAAAGAGTGGTGGCACGCTGCTACAAGGTGTTTAAAACAGCAGGATGAAGAATGGGTGAGCTCTCAACTCATGGCAATTAGACAGAGCTAGAAAGGGTACAGCTCAGCCCCACCTTGGGCTGTGCTTGTCTGCAGGCGCACAGGGATTAGGGACGTAGCTCATGGGTCTGCACTTGTCACAGGGGCTGAGAACCCCACAGCAGATGCAGAATAAAGAAAGTGGGGAAGGAAACCAGCAGGGCTAGCAGGCTATGTTAGTGAAAGTCCTTCTGGCTGCAACACCAGCCAGAGAAAAACTGACAAGAGCTCTCAGCCTTCTGATTTCCATGTGTAGGCTGATCAGCAAACGGGGTGTGGCAGGAAGAGCCCCTGTGGGGATGCTATCACACAGATGCCCAGATGTGTTGTGAAGATTGTTTTTGCAGCTTTCGCTGGAGCATCTGATATCAGCCACTGTCAGGATTGAGATAAGGGCCTAAAGGGACATTCATCTTGTCCAGTGCGGCACCTCCAGTGCTCACAATGGCCCCCTGTTCTCCCTTCCCTCACCCGTTTTGTTTACTGCTTGGATTCGTGACTCCTGTGTTTTTCTATGCAGCAGTTGTCTCCTTGTGTATCTGAGCAAGGCTGGGCACACAGCGAGCTTTACTGTGTCACCTGCTGTGTACACCTGCAGGAGGAAGCACTGCCCTCTCCCACTGCTGTCTCCCTTCCCCGCCAGGGCTCAGGAGTCCCACTGCTAGTGAGCACAGAGATTTGCACATCTCTGGAAATCTTCCTATACCCCATTACCTGTCCCCCACATCTTTAAACACCTACAGGTCCTTTTTACCCAACAACAACTTCATCCCAGAATTAATTCCCCAACAGCACAGCTCCTTCCTTAGCTTCCTCAGGCCCATGTTTCCTTCCCTTGCATGCCAGTGCCTATGGCATCATCTTCCAAATCCAGCACAGTCCTTTTTATTTCCCCTTTCCTTCCCAAGCCATTTGTACTAACTCAGGCTTTACTGACCTCTGTAGTTAAAAAAAAATGCAAAATATTGTTTGCTGGGAAATTTGCTTTGGGATGATGCCATGATCTGGAGGGATGCCTGGGCTCTGGGAGCTCATTTTCCATCTCTTCTGCCCTTCAGGTGAGTTTCTTCAGCCTTCTTGGTATAGTTTCTCTTCCCATATCAGACATACAACCTCTCTTCTTCACCTGTCAGCAGCTCATCCTGAAAGGGTTATCATTTATTTTGAAGACAAGGCTCTAAATGGATAATGTCCAGCTTTGATAGTGGTCTCAGTACTTGAATGCACTATAAAACATTCAGCAGACTCAATAGCTGCCTTTCTGCTCAGCTGCATCGTAGCCTGCAGGCTTCCCACAGCTCAGGTGTGCTCTGCTTTAACCCGTCTCTCCCAGGACTCCAGGGGCCTCAATGGTTCGGCAGAGACAACATCAACCCAGAGCAGAGAGCTCTCTGGAGGGACACTGGGACTGAGATGGACAGTGTAACCTCATCACCTCTGAAGACCAGGGGCTGAGAGATCTCAGTAAAGCCCTTCTGCCCCTGCTTCAGTTGCTTCTGCCTGAGAGACCACTTGGCCGTCCCAACGCTTCCATCTTATGACACAGGAGTGAAGGGATTTTGTGTCCAGCTTCTTGATACTGGACAGTATCATAACTCCTAGGCCCCACCATCTGCACAAGACACTGAGGACTATGCATCTCACATCCACAGACTGTTCTGTCCATCCAGCTCCCACTCCTGTCCCAGTGCCTCCATCCACCAAACTGACTGCAAGCTGCAGAGAGCAGAAAGAGGAGAAGAGATGATCAGGAGAAAAATCCAGCTGTCAGAGGAAGTGTCATGTGAAAACAATGGTATCAGAATGCAGAGAGTTAGGAGGCACTGAGAGGATTCAGAAGCTTTCCTGGAGTTGTGCTAATTGGCTGAGCATCCTCAGATCCTCATCAGACAGCCTATAAAATCTAAAGCAGTGGGAAGCTGTCTCCTGGCTAGAGGTGTCCAGGCTCACAGAACAGCCACCTACCTACATGAGCCAGCCAGCACCCATTCTTCAGAAAGAAACCTAGACCTGGGGAAGGACAAAGAAAGTACGTGTAATGCCTCACCTGCTCAGTTTGCAGCCACCCTCTGCTTCAAAAGTAGTCCAGCTAAGGCAAAAACCTGCACAGAGCCCACCAGGCTGTCATTTTTCCAACGTGGAAGTGTCAGCAGCCTGCCTGCAGATTGGCAGTCTTTGAGCCATGGCATCTGGGGTCCCTGCCAAATGAGGGTGCTGGCCTGTGCTGGTTTCAGCTAGAGTAGAGTTCATTTTCTTTCCAATGGCTGGTATGAAGCTATGTTTTGGATTTGTGCTGAACACAGGGCTGATAATTTAGAGATGGTTTTGTTACTGTTTAGCAGGGCTTACATAGAGCTGAGGTCTTTTCTGCTTTCCATACTTCCATGCTGGCAAGGAATTTGGGTGTGCACGGGATGTTGGGAGGAAACACATCTGGGACTGGGACCCCAACTGACCAAAGGGATATTCCAGCCCATATGACATCCTCTTCAGTATATAAAGTTGGGGGAAAGAGGAGGAAGCAGCTGGGGATGTTTGCAGTGAACACATTTGTCTTCCCAAGTCACTGCCATGTGTGATGGGGCCCTGCTCTCCTGGGAATGGCTGAACACCTGCCTGCCCATGGGAAGTGGTGAATTAATTCCTTGGTTTGTTTTGCCTGTGTGTTTGTCTTTTGCTTTCCCAATTAAAATCTCTTTATCTCAGTCCATGAATTCTCCAACTTTTACCCTTCCAATGCTCTCCCTGACCCTGCTGGTAGTGGAGTGAGTGAGCGGCTGTGTGGGGCTTGGCTCCTGGCTGGGGTTAAACCACAACATGGCCCATGCCATACAAACCCACTGCAGGAATTGGCAGAGATTCTGCCGTAACTTTGCAAGACAGAGAAGATAGAGGGAGACCTGGGTAGCAGAACAAAATGTGAGGGCACAGTTCTCCCACCCATAGCGGTGCACAAAATCATCTCTTTGCAAAGCTGTTGATACAAACCAGCCCTCAGGACTTGCAAACATTTTCTCCCCATCCATTTTTGCAGTTCAGCTCAGCCCTGTTTCTGGGCTACTAGAGAATGGGGAGAGCCACAAAACCCACTCGTACAACACAGGAAGCTGCATAGGGCAGGCATGGTGATGTGAGGAATCCATCCATGCAGAGGGCAAAGGAGAAAGGATTAAACATGTTCAGCTCTGGGCAAAACAGGCTTTTCCAGTGGCTTGGGAGAAAACTGCTCATACTATGCTATGAGAGTAAACAATGCATAATATCTAAAAAAAAATCTGGCAGTTTACTGACCATAATAGTGGCTAAAATTTATAATCTGCTGCATATTTAACAGTGTCTATTAAATCTGCAGACAAAGCATTTGCTGAGATTGTGGAAAATTTATAAAATCACCTATCCTCAGAGCCACTGGAGATGATAGAGCAGTTCTGTTTTTATAAAGAGAATCTAAAAGAAAATGAATATTTCTGAAAACGTGGCTGGAATAGAGAAATGGCCAGAGCTTTGCCAGGGTGCAGGGAATATAAATGATGTATGAAGGAACTGGGTACTCTGTGTTCAGGGAAATAAAACAACCCCCGACCAGTGATTATAGAGTGAGGCTGATTTGACCCCAAACCTGCTCAAGAAATTGGAACATCCCCAGAAACAAGCACTAAAGATGCCGGGGATTTGTGACAGTATCATATGATCTGTGCAACGTATTAAGCAAGAGTCTTGCAAAAAGCATAGCGTGGACAACTGTCAGAAGCAAAGTGCTTTCATTGCAAGAAATGATGCTAGTAGGAATGGCTGGGGACTGTGTCCAGGTGAGTGCTCAAAGCATCCAGTGATAGAAGCAATTGGCTCTGATTGCAGATCCCCGAGCTCCACTTTCAAGTTTCAACAAGTCAAATGAAGGCTCACAGTGGCAACAGTCTCACTGTATAGAAGGGAAATATCCCTGGTTCCTCACTGCTTTAATCCCAAACCTGAAAGTATTGAGAGGAGAAAGCGGGTTTTTGGCGGTGCTGGCTGCAGGGAGCAGCAGTTAAGTGCAATGAAGAGGAATCAGACAGATGAGCCATCCTCTTGTCATCGCGGAAAGGGTGCCACGAGAAACGCTGAGGAAGCCAGAGTGGGTTCTGCTAGGATGGATGAGATAATGTCTGCGCACTAATGACTGCCTTTGTCTTTGTTTGAAAACAACGGTTAAGTGTATGTCAAGGTTGCCTAATGCACAGTGCCAGAGCACATCACTCTGTAATGCCCCGACGCTGGGTGTCTGTGGGAACAGCACAGCCAGGAGTTTCGTGTGGTGGCCATAGACTGACATGGGAATGAAGAAAATGCCCTGCTGGAGTCTGGTTACCCCTCAAAGTCCCCAGACAGGGGTCCTGGCCCATATGGCCACCACCAGGACACGTGTCCCTTGCAGCTGGTGGGTGCAGCTGCCTATGCTTCAGCTAGTTCAGCACAGGACGTGTATTTTGGGGATCAGGACCTCCAAGAAGAGGGATTCCTTAGCGGGCTGTAGCAAAGTGTACCAAAGGGACAGGTACCCTCTCATAGCAGGTGGCACTGATAGGATGAAGGAGAGGACAGGTTCAGCAGGATGTTTTGTAGCAAGGTCACTATGGAAAAGAAGCTCAAAGGAACGCTAGGGATGCACAAGTAAGACTCATGATCTTCCTGCAAGTGACCGTAACAATACAGGGTAGAAAATTGCTCGTGTAGTGATACTTGGAGAAGGGGAATCTCTTCCACACATTGGTGCCATGCATTTAAGATGTTATTGAGGGAGATACTGTACATCTGGTCTCTGAATGCTTTCATCTTCTAGAATAATTGTTCTATTCATCCTCTTCCTAGGATGGTGGCTGTGGAGGTGAAGTATGTCCCACCATAGCCAGCCCGGCTTCAATGCTCTGAAGCAGTGACAGGGAACATCAGGAGACCAGAAGTGCTAGGACAAAACACCCCTTCTCCTGGTCTCAGAGACCAAGGCCTGTTCTCTGGTGAGGAAAGCAAACAGCATGGGGTGGTGCTGACATCCATGCAGCTAAACTCTCTTCTCCTAAAGCAGGATGGCCTCACGCATGCATCCCGCCGGCAACAGTGCTGAGGCCATGGTGTTCCTTGAACTGAGCACAGAAATGTTTTAAACCCGTGAGCCTGCCAATTGAAAATGCAGAAGAGATAATAACTGAGAGATGTTTGGACTTAAGAGGGTAAAAGTCAAAGAGAAAAGGAATGCAGTGCCTGGAGCTGACACTGCTTTTGGAGTCCTACCAGCTTTGGAAGTTTCATTGAATTAAAGACGTTTTTATTTAATAAAATGTATTTGTACTCGGGCTGCATACAGAAACAGACATATGGCAGAGAGGGAGAGCAGCTGGTCCCCAGCAACAGCCCCTCTTGTGCCACCATCAACGCATTGCTGTGGCATCTCCCCTCTCAAGGGACTCCCAAAAGTAACAGGGTCCCTTTGTGCTGCAGTGCAGCTGCCCCTGGGGTGGACTGTGAGGCAGAACTTGCAGAAATCAGGCAAGGAACAATGAATACCAGCCCCAGTGGGAAGTATGGTGCACAAAGCAGTTTCACAGGCTTTGTGGTATGGTCATAAAATCAGGGCTAAAAATTGTCAAGGCATCACTGCAGTCTGCATTTCAGGATTTAGCTACAAGACTGCTCATCCTGCACCTGAACCTCCCTTCATGTCACACTATGTCAGTGATGCTGAAAGACACTGCTGTTTGTTTTAGCATTTTGCATGTGCCCTGAAGGCTTTCCACAGGGACACTGACCAGGCAAAATCCTACTTATTTTAGGAGATCTGGTGAAATCCTGACTGTGGTAAGACCTTCTGGTGAATTCAAAAGGCTAAAAAGATCTAGTTAGGCCCCCAAAGAAAGAGAAGGAAGCAAGCATAAGTAGGTTCCACATCTATTGCCTTAGTCTGAGATATGCAGGCACACACAAGCCACTGCACAGTGCGATCCCTCAAATGAACTGAACCACTGAGAAGCTCTTGGAAGACATTTTGAAACTGCCTTTGCTTCCAGTAGAAGCTGGAAGCTCCCAAGTCTGAATGGGGACTCACCAGTTGGGTCTGTTCTGGAAAACACCACTTCGGTTCCTGCTTTACAAGGCAGCAGGTAAAAGAGTTGGGTGACAGCTCTTATCTTTGTGATTCGCTTCTGTAACCAGAAATCTGTAAAACCTGCCCCTTCCTGCTCACCCTTTGCACGTCTGCTGTGCAAATGCCTCCATGTGAAATATTCACCCCAGGACCCTCTTACAGGAGAAGAGAAATTTTAAGGACAAGAGAAATCTTATCTATTCCAGAGGAAGGGAACAGATGAAGCACCCACTAAAAATGCTTTTTAGTTCAATGAATGGCACATTGTGCTACTGAGACCTTGTTTCTTGGCTTTGTTGTAGCGTATTTCTTTTTTTTTTGCTTTTCCTTGATGCTAAGTGGGGTCTCAGACAATCCTGACAAACCCAAGAAATACTTCTCCTTTAGATGGAAGGAACCCAAACAAGACCTATATGGAGGAAAAAAGAGAAGGAGTTTGGGAACCAGATGCACGTTTTGCTGCAGGAGTTCTGATGCAAGAGTTTTGATGCAAGAGGCTGCAGGAGTTCAAGGTTCCCGGCAGGGAATATCCTGATGTTCCTTCTGGACCCCAAACTTTTGTTCTAAGTGGCTTTTGTTCTAGCTGTCTTACCTACAGGGAGCTCAGCTGAGGAAAAGGTCTGCAGGAAGCTAACACCATTGGGAAACTTGGTGCAGATGGCTCTGATATTGTGGAATAATACAATGAATAATGAGCTTTTCTTTTTTGTTGTTGCTGCTTGGGTTTTGTGATCAAGACCCTTAGTTAGCAAATACAACTCAGGTGATTAATAAGCCAGTACACAGGTATCAGAGGCACACACAGCTAACAGTCAGTGCATGTGAATAAAGAAGCACAGTCTAAGAGTTTTCAACTCGTTTGACCCACAGAAAGAAAGGAAGCAGACAAAAAGATATCTGTGGTACCCAGTGACCCAAAGATAGCTCTGCCACCTGACAAGGGGGGATGCTAATAGGTACAGAAATCATTTGGAAAACTGTACAGTTGAGAATCCAAATCCCACATGAAACTGCTAGCTAAATATCCAAATTACCAGGTCCTGGATTAGTGTCTTCAATCTATACAGGGGTTAGTAGCTGAGCTCTTACATAAGACTCACACTCTCTGGTAAGAGGTAGGTACTTGGGGTTGTCATAGATCCACTCCAGCAGGAGAAATGGCCTCCAGTTTCAGCCACAGATCACAAAGAGGTCAGTACACACCAGGCATTTATTAACATGCTCTAGCATCAGGCTCTGGTTTCTGAGCTCCACCAGTACCATTTTCTGTGTTTTTTCAACATGATGTAAAAATTGCTGGTGTTGCTTATGCACCCTTCATTCCCTGGGCTATCTCAAGGCAATCTCTCCTCCTTGCTCCTGGTCTTAAGGCTTTTAAAACCTTAATGTAAAATCAGAAGACGATTTCTTTCCTATTCCCTTGTCTGCTGTGGTATTCACTCCCCGTTGTTCCCTGCTGACCTTGAAAAATGATTCAGGCCCACTGTGGACTCCCAATCCCTGAGCAGACTTTCTGAGCTCTCTTTCAGCTTGCCTATTTAAAACTAAAAGCAAAATAAACACATGAAAGTCCACAAAAGCTCTGTGTGTACCTTGCTACCTAGAAAGCAATTAAATCCATTATATTTTCTGCATTAGTTTTAACGTGCTACGTCTCAGGGGTTAGTGCAATGAGCATTAGTCATAAGCTAATCAGAAACAGAGGTGCTTAAATAATTCATAGGCTGCCTTTCTTCACGAAGAACCTCAATACACAGCCCTCTCATACCATGAGTGCAGTGCTACCAAAAGGCAGCTCACTTCAGAGGGTGTCAGTCAGCTCAGAGACGACAGAGGCAGTTTCTGTGAAAAGCCATACTCAAAGAGATGTAGAATGACCCGGGAATGCCTGCGTAGGGAAGCACATCTTTCTCCCAGAGGAGCTAGGGGAGACCTCAGCTGCTCTCTGCTCTCCCCAGCACTTATATGCCTCTCTGAAACACAAAAACAGAGTAAGAACCAAGATTCGAGTCATCCCCAAGCACAGACCCCTGCAGAGTTTGCAGGGATCACCTATGCCTTGAGAACTGGGAAGAGAAAGAGGGAGCTGCTCCCAGAGGCAGCACTTAGACGGCATTAATCCAGGTCTGTGTGGAATTTCTTGGGAGGCACAGTCATAGAGCAGTGCCAAGCAGGAAAGGGAGACCCCTCTGCTGCCCAGTGCAGGGCTGGAGAGGGATCCCCAGCTGTTGTGTGTGTGAGCTTTTCCATGCCAGTCTAGCCTAATGACCCTGCATCACAGCATCCCTAGTGTCTAATAAAGGTTGCTTTCTTCTGAGAAGCCTGGCTTTTATGATGGCAAAACATCTGCTTGCTGCCAAGAGAATAATGTCTCTGACAGGGCAGGGACACTTCTGACCTTATGGGAAGAGTAGCTGTAAGAAAAAGTAATGCTAAAATTAGACACTAAGCCCAAAAGGAGTGGGACTGCCTGTGACTTGCAAGGAGGGCAAGTCTTGTGCTAATGGGTGTTCCTTGGACTGTGTAAAGGGAAGTAGACCAATGCGACAGCTGGAAGTGGCATTTAATGAGGAGAGGCCAGGGAGAAGGCAAGGCGAGAAGGCATCGTGGCAGCAGAGAGGTGACAAGAACACAAATGATGTGCAGTGGAGGGAAAGGAAAAGACAAGAGCCCAGCGTACACCAGGGAATGCTGCCTTGAAGCTGGTGTGCAACCACAGTGACAGGGATATGAAGGAGGCAGCTGAGCAGGCAGCAAACAGCGCCTGTTTGCTCCAAGTTGATGGACAGTGTCTGACAAGTTCAAAGTTTGGGATGAGGGAACTGGTGTGTAGAAAAAAAGAACAAGGAGATTCTCCCAGCACAAGGGTAGAGCATGCTTTTGACTGTCAGGACTGAAGAAGGTCAGAAATTCTCCCAAACAACAGCCGGGCTGGTTAAAGGCCTTGACCTGTAGGATGGTGTTGTTGGATTTACTGACAGCTCTGGGAAGAAAAGAGAATCTCATAGACTCCTGTGAGCTACATTTCTGACTCAGGGTACATCAGCCAAGCAGCATCCTGAAGATTAAAAACACTTGTTACCTCTTTAATCCCCTACTAGAAAAATTAGTGCAAATACAGGCATGCATATAGAAAAGATGTATTTGTTAAGCAGGCTGTAAAAAAAGCTGGGAAAACCCCCTAGACCTAACAACTAGAAAAGAAACTCCATCTTATGTTGTGGATCAAAAGACTGTATTACTACACATGCTGGTTTGCCTATCTACATGTGTCATCAAGCTTGGTTAAGTTATTATAGCCAATAATTTCTTGTGTCAAGAAGTGCCACAGCTGTGTGCATCAGCACAGCTTGATTTGCAGTATTGCTTTGCCTAAAGGAGCTGAACTTGCTCTTATTTACACAGTGAATTCTCCTTGTTCTACACATGCCAAGAATAAAGGTGAGTGTGAGACATCCATTAGCCCATAAACCCTGTTGGGCATCACAGTATAATCCCCTCAGACTTGCAGAGCAAGGCCAGCAAGGAGTTTCTGCAGGTCTGCAGATCCTCCTCTCGTTACCTGAAGATGCTACGTGCAGCTAGATAGAAGCCTCCACACGGCATTCTCAGCTAATCATACCACACAGCCAGTACTTTCCCTAAGAAGCACCTTTCAGGCTGTGGGTTTCAGTGGACTCCTCCCTAAATACTGCTATTTTATCAAGCACCGGAGTCATCCAGTACTCAGGGGCAGGCTGAGTGCAGTCCCCAAGCTTCTCCTGTGAAGGAGCCGTGTTAAGTGTCATTCTCAGTGCTAGCACATGGGCAGAGTGCCTGGGGAGTGAGGGCAACCCCATCCCTATGTGATCACAGTGGGGTCTGAGGCTTCACGCACCCCATGGCTACACCATCCATAGTTCTCAGGTGGAAGAGGATGGGCTGGGAAGCTGCTTGTGAGCACCCCATGACTACCTGCAGCATCTGAACACAGCCTCAGTTCTGGCACCTGGGGACACTGTTCGTCCCCCTCTTGCTGAGCCCACCAAAAACCCAAGCCTGTGCCTTCTCATTACAGCATCCTCTCAGGAGTCCAGCTTCCTCTCTGCCTAATGTCAAAGCCAGATTGATATTTCAATCCACACAACCTATAATGGACCTTGGTAAAATCAATCAATATGCATTCCCTCATTTCCCCATGTCCACTTGCTTAATGGAGGAAATAGCTGCTGCCCGAGACCTTGAAATTCAATGGGTCTTTTGTCCCCACACAAATGTACGTGACTGTGAGTTTAGAAAAAAGTAAAAGCAGATCCTTATAATGATGGTTTTTTCGTTTCTGTTTTTCAAAGGGAGAATGGAGTGGGCAAAGTAATTAGTAGAGCATGACTACAGATCTTCATTGGGGTAAATCCAGCAGGACTGCTCAAGGATTTTCCCTGCAGTCATCAGGCCATCAACCTGAAATTCCTCAGAATTCAGGAACTAGAAAAGCACCAGGAGCCCAGCAGTTCAGAGGGGTTTGCAGTTTGCCTCATCAGTTGTCACCTATCTCAGAAGGGTAAGTGGCGAGAGGTTCTTCCCCCTCTTTTTCTGTAGTGTGGAAGAAATGTGCTTATGGGGATGGAGGCAAAAATAGGTTCACAACCCCGTCACTTTGGTGTTTCTTACCCTCTGCAACTTAATTGCTAGGACCATGATAGAGATCCCTTTCCTCCTCTGTAGAAACGTAGCTTGATGCCAAATCACTGGCAGGAGTGAAGATACGAGAACAAACCACAGGCCACAGACATTAGTCTGTGCTTTGCTGGGAAAGTCTTACACTGAACAGCAGGATATGCAGTAGGATAGGATAGGATAGGATAGGATAGGATAGGATAGGATAGGATAGGATAGGATAGGATAGGATAGGATAGGATAGGATAGGATAGGAGCAGATCTGTCAGATCAGGTAAAGCAATAGAGTTAAGTTCTGAAATGTTTAGAAAATTCAAAGGAAATCCATGAAAGGCAAATGCTTAGCCAAAATGCTGGCTCACGCTGGACCTCATAGCAGGCAATACAGCAGACAATACAAAATCAGCATCTATGAATTAATAAAACAGCAGAAGAAAAAGAAAAGAAATGTGGTAAAAAGACTGGGTGAGCAGCTGGAACTAACAGAGGGGAACCACATCAGAAGAACAGGATGTGCTCCTGCAGGGGTAAGAGGATGATGGGCCCACCAATGTCAGCTTGGCCAGTTGCTTGCTGAGGCTACATGTGCAGCCATGGCAGCAGGATTGTGCAGATGCTTTACACTGAAGGCAGTGGCCCTAGAGTTCCTTATTTGCACAGCTCCTGCTTTTCTCGTGCCTTTTCTTCCCCACCCACAGGGTGACCTCTCTTACTATCCTCTTTCTAGGCCAAGAAATTCTTTATTTATCCAGAGCCATTTGATGCCTCTATCCACATAAATTCAGCTTCTCTTTATTCTCTTGCACTTCTTCATATTCCCATTAGCACAGGTTTGAAGCAGAACATCAGCTCTTACAGCTCTTTACCAGGTTGTTTACTGCAGAATCTCTCTGAAGTCAGAGAAACGGCAGCCCTGGTGCCAAATTCCGTTTTAACTACACAATCAGTTATCAGCCCATTACCATAATAAGGAGATTAAAAGTGCTGAGAAATGCACAGTTTACTCATGGCTGGGGACTTCGCTGCTGTCTTCCCGAGTCCCACGGGTTCCATTTTGTTCTGCTTGTCACTTTCCTCCAGGTTCCCTGGGGAGGGAAGCAGGGGCTGGAGGTGATGAGCAACACCATGTCACAGCCAGGGCTGGGGCAGGTGATTCCTCACACGCAGAGCTACTCAGGTGAACTAAATCAGGCCAGGTCACTGTTCTTGGGCCCTTGAACATTTCCTTTCTTCTTTGAGTGTCTAACTCGAAGCATTTCTCCACTGGCAAGGTTTCAGACATCTGTTCCCTCTGCATTAATTTTTCTGCCTTTCATTCTTGTGGGACCAGACTGGGGATCGTTTCAGCCATCCAGAGTAATCCTATCTGGATCCAACCCCATTTCTGCCTCCCATCTGCAGAGGGCAGAAGATAGGTTTCAACAGCATATACTAATTCCCATATATTTCTATTTCTAAGAGGCTCAAAGGATATTTCTGAAGTAACAGATGTGCTCCATCACAACAGGAGGAAGGCAGCAGAGACCAGGAGGCTGATGGATGGCTCCTGTGAGCACTTCTTAGGAGCCTGCAAGTCAGACCTGCCTCCAGACTGCAGCAGCTGAATGCAAGTGCAGAACAGAGTGTTAGTTGCAATTGTGAGTCACCTGCCACCAAAAGCAAACGTCTCATCGAGACGAAAGCAGTACCTGCGTTGACTCCAAATTTATTCATGTGGCATCATTAGGAAACCTTCAACCATTACATTGAAATCCAAGCATTCTACAAAAGCAATTATCTAACTACCAGGTTGCTGCTATTTTATGTAAGATCAGTAAAAGCCGGATTTAGTTCCTCTCCCCAGAGTCTCTGGTTTTATTTTCTGATCAGCTGTTGTCTTTCATTTCCACCTCCCAGACCAATTGCTAATGACTTCAGCTTCTCAATCCAGGAGGCAGGAAGCCCGCTCTTCAAGGATGGGAGACTGAATCAGGGCAGGAAGGATGGACACTTTTCCCTGTTTGGGTGCTACTAAAGCTGCTCAGTTCCCTGCCCAGGTTATTGACACAAGCAAGCCAGGTGAGCTGGCAGCAAAGGCTCTGTGAGTTTCTGCCCCTGAGGTGTCTGAGCTTGGGAATAGAGGCTGGGGAAAGCAGGGATTAGGGGAGGCGAGGACATTTACGAAGGAAACATACAGATGGTGTAACTATAGCAATGGGAACAGAACTGGGAGCATAGGAGCACATAGCCTCCCAATACTGACCTTCTGTGTTGAATTTTTTGTGGCCTGCAGACCCAGAATACATCTGTTGCTACAGCATGAGAAAGGACATCATCATCTCAGGATCCAGATCCCAAGCCAGGATGGGAATTTACATTACGTTGCATGGACAAAAGGAAGTGTTGTAACACTGCTATACTGCAGAAGAGGCACAAAACCCCAGCTGTTGGTGATCACTAAGTACCCCTCCCCAGTTTTACAGTATTTTGCTTCACTTCCTGCCCTGCTACCTCCTGTCCTGTCCTGTCCTGTCCTGTCCTTTCAATTAGCTGCTGTGCTTCAGGCTGCGGTCAGCTGCATTTCAAGAGTTAGATTAGCAACCCATAAACACGCTCACACACGCAATCGTTGTGCTGACCCAGAAACTTCTAGCTTTTCTTACTAGCAGAGTTTGAACCTGCCAGCACTAGTCATACAAGGCATTGCTACCACTCCCAGAGGTGATGGTAGTAGGAGACTCTTACACTAATGAGAGGTCCAGGAACTAGATATGATCCAGGAGAGGTTACACTAGAAAGTGAAGCTGCAACCAGCAAGGCAGTCAAGATGCAAGCAGCTTACAGGCCCTGAGCTAGGGGCTTCACCAGCCTTGACTACATTACCCTTACACACACACCTCCCCCAGGTTTTGACTCTAAACTCACCCCCAGCAATGTTTGTCTTTCACTACCACTGTGGATGCAGTTTCTTGCCCCAGATGTCCTGCAATGGCTTGGGGCTTGGAGCATTCTTATGAGACTGCAAATACCATCTGAAAGCAACGTGATAGGGTATCACCCTAGTGAGAAGAGTCGCTGGGTGAAAGACACCTGCAGGAAAAAGCACTGGGTATGGATGAGCTGTTTATGGCTGTGCATGTAATTGATATGAGACAGCAACAAGTCAGAGGGAGGGGAAAATATTTCCAGGGTCCCTGAAGAATGTGGCATCTGCTGCATGTCTCCTTCTGTGTGGATTAACTGCTGCCTGGCCCCAGCAAAGGCTCAGAGCTGGGGGGTGGGGTGTTGGTGTTCCCTGGAGATGTTTTCCTCCTGCACCTCTCTAGTTAAGATATCAGAAGTGAGATTTGTCACTTAACCATCTGGAATAGGCGATCACAGGAGGCTGCTGCTCCTCAGTCTGTCACACTCTTAAACTGTGCTAATGTCATTCAGATGTTTCACAAAGCAGCCCTGACAAGCAGGCATGAAATTAAGATGTTTCTGGAGCCGGCCAACTGGGAAATGACAATGGCAGCCCGGGGAATGGCAGAGGAGGGGGGCATATTCAGAAGGAAGGAGCTGTGCTGGAAATTATTTGCTTCCTCTCTCTCCCATGGATCTGCTACCACTTGGACCAGCTCAGACAGGACAGCTGATGCAGTGGCATCTCCATGCCAGGGACAGCCTGGGAGCAACTCCCCTGCTTGCCTGTTGATGCTCTCCTGTTGTCCAGCCTCAAGACTGAACTCAAGACAACCACTCATATCCTCACTGAACTGGGATTTCTAGAGAATTTCTTTCCCAGGGAAGCACACATATCCTGTGAGACAGTTCTGTTTGGAAACAGGCTGAAGGAAGATGAGTTGACCAGAAGCAGAGGCCACCCTTGAACCCCACAATATCACAGCCCTGTGGGATTTCTTTGCAGGGAGAGGACTGAGCATCCTGTACTCCTGCCTCGGTCCTAGCAGTGCTGCAAGGTGCTGGGGCAGCTGGATCTCACTTCATACTGCAAAGCAGTTTTATCAGCGGGGAGTTGACACGGGGCTTTAAAACACTTTCTAATTAAGGAGCAGGCCAGCCTGGAGAGCAATTAGGTTTGACGCATCCCGTATTTGAAAAAGACTGTGTTGCAAGCTCTGGAAAACATACTGAGCTTCAGCAATTAAATCTTCATCCCATTCTTCCCTGGCCTCCTCATTTGCAGAGACATCCTTGTTGGACAGTTCTCAACCAGTGTGCCCACTGCCCTGAGGGCAAGGGTACAGCTGGCACCGGGGTGGGACACAGCTGGAGCGGGTGAGGTCAAATGTACTGTGTGTGGTGGGGAAAAAGCACGGTGCAGTTTAGCCTGGAAGGAGGCAACTGTTTGTAAGGCAACTAGGCACAGCTGCCAAGTTTAATCCAACCCCTCTCCCATTCCCCCATCCTCAGGGCAAGCAAAACTGTGGTTCCCTCTACCTCCTGGGCTTCGCAGAGATGTTGAGCTGCTAAGATGCACGGGTTTCATGGCCAGCAGGGAAGTCATTTCAAGTGTGGCACTGCCTGAAAGCCAGGAATGGTGCTTCAGTTTTTCCTACAGATTCACAGCTTGCCTTTGAGCCAGCTCATGAAGCTGTCCGTGTCTCCGTTTCTCCTGCTAAAAGACAGCAGTGAAATAGCTACAGTGAGGTTATTTTGCTTTGTCTATTCAGAATGCCAGCAGAATTCATTAAAACTATATTCTTTTTTCTTTTGCTCTACAGCCACAAAAAATGATTACTTTCTTCAAAACAATCCATGAAAATACTTCACTTTTTCAGACACGTAATTTTTCCCTATATGGAAATAGAGGAAGACAAGAGATTAGATATTTGTTACACAAATTTGTGACTTTCCTCCATCTACAAAGCATAATATTTGATAGAAAAAACAATCTGCTACACGCCCCCCACAAAAATGTGTATAGGGAAGAGTTATTTTTTTCATGAGAAAATATTTCCAAAGAAAACAAGCTAATTATTTCCAATTAGAAGTTCATGAGAGTAGAGCCTGTGATGCTAAGCTCACTCCACTGCTGGTCAGCTCCTTTCCTTGCTCTGCAAGCAGCTGCCTGCTTCCCTCCTTTGTGGGTAGGGAAGCAGGGGATGGAAAAGACTTTAGGAGTTCAAAAGCAGGGAGAGACACGGGGTGGGGGGCGGG
>VXAZ01004975.1:602997-734293 GCA_013399875.1 Gymnorhina tibicen
AGGAAAGGAAAGGAAAGGAAAGGAAAGGAAAGGAAAGGAAAGGAAAGGAAAGGAAAGGAAAGGAAAGGAAAGGAAAGGAAAGGAAAGGAAAGGAAAGAGGGGGTAAGGGGTAAAAAGAAAATAAAGAAAGAAGGAAAATAAAGAGTGAGTGAATGAGACCGTGCTGCTCTCACTGCTATTAGAAATTAAAATAAAAATCTCCAAGGTTAAAAATCTGCCTGGTGCTGCCCAATTCAGGGGAGGGAGATGGCTGCAGAGCACTAACTGAGGAGAGAAAAACCGGGAAGGTGACACAAAGAGCAGGGTAAAAGCAGGGGAAGAGGGGTGGAAGAAGCAGGTGACCACAGGACCTGAGCACACAGCAGGGAAAAGACTTGCAATGCTCCTGCTCCTTGCTTTCGTAAGTACCAGGTCTTCTTTTCTCATCCTCTGACATGGGGGCATTCTTCCTCCATCACAACCCCCCACCTCCCTTGCCCACACTGCTCTCTCTCTACTCTTCCTTCTTCTTTTTCTACTTTCCAGATACTTCACCATATTTCCATCCTGTTTTGCCCACACCTTCCTTCATTCCTTCCTTTTGTCCTCTTCTCCTGCCTCTCCCTCTCTCTCCCCCACCAGACCTCTCCCTTTGTCTTCCCTCCAGCTCCCTGAGGAGTTCTCTAATGACTTAAATGAAACACCAGCCTTCTCTATCTTCAATAACCCTCCTCGCTGGATCCCCAAGAGGACCCTGCCATGCACAGCAGTTAGGAAACCGGTGCCTGGGGCTGCTGCATTTGCAGTGTCAGCATGGAGATCCTCTCTGCCCTCTTCGGGAAGAGAAGGAGGTCTCCATAAAGTTGGGAGCACTGTCAGCACAGGGACTGAGGCTACTGCAGAGTCTCAGGAAGGCTTTCCTAAGCTTCCAAGTCCCTTTCCCTCTCTTCCCACTCTCCTTCAGGCCACCAGCATGTCTCAGCCCAGCAGCAGTACGGCACTTACTGTGTTCCTCACGCCTGAAGTGCACCACCAGCCAGTGACCCCTGAGGGGATCCAAAGTCTCTGGTCCCACTTGGGATGGACGGAGTGAGTAAGACAGTGCCCTTCTTCTGCCCTTAGAGATGTGGGTGGCTTGAACAGAAGTCCCTAGGGCCTTCCCAGACACACACAAGGTTTCTCCCTAAAGCCAGTGGTTCCCTTACATCTCCCTCTTTCAGCCAAGCTATCAAAACCACCAGCAATGGAGCTGAGGGGGCCTCAGCATCACTTCTGAATTTCCAGAGAACTTGGCTCCAGTGTGACCCTTTTTGCTGTGGTTCTCTCCAAAATCTCATCTCTTTGTGCCCTCATTCCTCTTGGTAAAGCATCCCAGACAAAGGCAGACAAACCCAGTGCCTCTCTTGTGTGCTGATGAAAAGCGTCTTTTAAAAAGCCTCTTGGGAAATGCTTCCCATTATAGTTAATTCTGTTTTTCTGTAATAGTAGCCGCCCCCTCTCCTCTGCTTTGTCTTGGTTAGCCTCTATTTGTGGGAAAACAAGATCTCAGAACAGGATTCATTTCACTGCTGTTTCTGTTATCTCAGCAAGTAGCCCTGGGGTCTCTGCTTGGTCAGGTGAGGAAAACAGACTCTTCCATGACATCATTTGTCTCATCCTAAGGTCAATGTTTAAACTAAGTCAGACAAAGCAGGTCCTAAAAGCACCTTGTCCTCTGCCCTAGGGAGAAGGGGAGAAAGGGGCTCAGACACAAGCAGACTGAGACACGCAGTGAGTCCTGGCAAAGTTTCCTGAGGACCTGCCCCAGGGACTGTCCCCCACCCACCCTGCCCCTGGGAGCCTGTGGATGCTTTTGGGGGTACAAAGGATCTGCAAGGAAGGGGCCAGAGTGAGACAGGGATGCACATGACACAAGATGCAGGGATCAATGGGAGTAAAAAAATCTCAGGAGAAAATGAGCTACACGTTCCCAAACCTCAAGTCCCCAGGAGCCAGCAGCCCCTCTCCACAGGCTCAACCTGTGCAGGGCTGGGCAAGGCAGCCTTGGTTTTACTGTAGCAACAAGGCTGTCTTTCACAACGCACCATCTGGTTCTTTTTTTTTACCCCTGACGCTAATGGGTCATTTCTGATGGATTTAAGACTTGCAAGATCTCTTTAAAACTGGTTTTTATCTCATGCATGCCTTGGTGAACAGAGACAGCAGGCTCACTGCATGCAGGCAGTCCCTGAGCAGCCCCGGGATAAGCAATTAAGCAGCCACACGCCAGATCGGGATTAACCGCTCTCCTGTTCGTCTTGAGGCCTTTCTAGTTGCTCTTCCCGATGCCTCTCTTTAGCCTCCCTTCATCCAAGCCCTCCCATCCCATCACTCTTCTCACCTCAGGCAAGCCCCCGGGTGCCTGGACAAGGAGTTGAGGAGCGCAGGTGACACCCCAGTGCCTGCCTTGCAAAAACTGCCCCACATGACAGGGCTGCCTCTGCTGACAGGTGTCACTCACTTGTCCCCAGCTCAGCAAAGCAAGGGATTGCAAGGCTGGCTCTGGCATTCAGGCACTCAGGTATTCACCAACAGAAAGGTGCTGGTTTCATCTGAAGGAGGGCAGAGAGGGGGAATGAAATCCTTATTTCAGAAGCTCATTGTAGGGTAATTATCAAACAGAAGCAGTAGGCTGGGATGCTTGCTAATTAGCCCACATTCTTTATGACTAGTTATTCTAAGCTGTAATTTGACAGACTTGGGGGGGGAGGGACGTGCACATAAATTTGTTTTTAATTACATTTGGTATGCTAATTTCTGATATAAAATAAATATTTACCAGAAGCAATATTTCTTCATTTCACGCTGGCTGCACTCTGGCATTTATCGAGGGTTACAAACAGACTGCTATCAGCCGGCCCTCCTTGCTGGCTTATCTTCCCCTCTCTCCTTCCCTCCCCTCAGCCTGAGAGGGAGAGGGATGGATCCAGCCGTGGCTTGGGAGGGGAAAGCAGCAGGGAGAGGGAGTCACAGTGTCTTTCCCTTTGTCCAGCGAGTGCATCCTTTTACTGCCATATGGCCCTTTGGACAAAGAGTGCCCTTGGCCAGCTGCTGGCTACCACTCCAGGGCTGAGAGCCTGCCCGGGCACTCCTCTGAGGAGATGGGAGATATTGTTCTCCTGACAGACTGCCTGGCTCTTGTGTGGCAAGAGTGCCTCTCCAACAGCTCCAAGGCTACAGACCTCTATTCGTGCAGCCTCTTCAACCTTTATAGCTTTCAAGGCTTTTTTTTTTTTCTCCTTCTGTGTATGAATTAACTAACACTTCAAGAATGGAAAGCTGCTGCAAACTGAAAGCCACGAATATTTCATCATGGTTTTGACAGTCTGGGAACTTTTCTTTCTCTTCAAATGTATACTCTCACACATACACTTTTTTCCCGTCACTGAAGTCAGCTCTTATTGCTACACACTCTGGATTTCAATAAAACGGAGCTTTCCAGTGGAAAACACCATTGCTGTGGCACTTCTTGATAAAATATTAGCTCAAACTGCTCAGGTTATTGCTGAGTGTACTTCTATCCCAAGCAGGTAATTTCTGACCTGGTGCAAAGTAGTATCTCACTGCTTGACCCAACCTAGGCTGTCCATTTGGAGCCAAGACAGTCAAGAGACACTTGCAGATCCATGTCCTGATGTTCTGGTGATACACCATGGAAGAAGTTGGAGTGACCAGGGTTTCAGACACTTGGATCACCTGGGGATGTGTATGACATCCACCAATCCTCCAGATGGATTATTCCCATTACTTGGATCACTCTGATTTCTTTGATAAGTTATGGACTTCTGTGGGGTAGAAGGAGTTCATACTACCACTGTGCCATGAGAAGAAGTGTATCAGATGCTTCAAATTGCCCAGCAACTGGAGAACCACCCCATTATAGCCAAAGAACCCTATTTTTTTTTTGTATATGTGAGCCACCTCTCAGAAAACTCTTGCCCTTTGGAGTGCCAATATTTGAAATGAAACCTTTCAATAACTTAGTATCTTGAGGCACTAAGGGAAAAGACAGAGTTTGGGGGTTGAGAAAACTGTCTGTGTGGAATCAGAAACAGCAGGAGCAAGCCCATCTGAGGAGCAGAGCTCTGGGCATGGTTTTGCCTTGCACTGTGTGCACAAGCATTTAATCCACTCTGTTGACACAAACGACCCCTTGGCAGATCATCCACTGATTAGCAGTTACATGACTTTGGACACCCAAGCTGAAATTTTTCAGAAGTGCTTGAAGGCTATGCACTGTTGAATATTTAACACATGTTCTTCCTTCCCTTGCAGGTTAGTCACATTTGGGCTGACGGCACAAGCTGCCTGCTCCCAGTCTAACGCCTGCATGGTGGACAAGGAGCAGGAGTGATAAAGGCCAGTAGCATGGAGACAGGTAAGTTAGCTGACATTGTCCTGCCTTTCAGCTTGGCACAGAGTAGAGCCAAGGCTTGGTGGAGTTCCTCCTTTAATACCACATTCCCACAAGGAGAGCCATTTGTCTCTTCTCTTCAGCTTGGTGCTTCTTTATAGGCGGAAGTTGCATGATGGAATGCTACAATGGAGATGACCCACTTAGCCCATCTGGGGATCCCATTCCCGAGTATCAGGGCATGGTTGTTCCTCAGCACTTCCAGTCTTATCACCAAGCACCCCAGGACAAGTATCCCCATGTCTTCTCCCCTCAGAGGAACCAGGGAGAAGGTTTCCAGACTGAGGGACCACAATGACAGATAGTCATTTTTCTTTGCTCATGGTGACTCCCACTGCTCCAATCCCCAGTTTTGCCTCAGCCTTTCTGGCTCCAGCTCATTCACAGCCTTCAGCAGAGTCAAGATCTTCCTCAAAGCCTTTCCCAAGTTCTGCTCATGACAGCATTTGAGTGCCACAGGTATTAATGAATTATTCATCAGCACTTCCCCTGTTGAACCAGGTGGCTTTATTATCATCACACCTGATGAACTGAGGGACTGAAACAAAGCCAAATTCATTCAAAATTATCATTAATTTGGGGTGTCAAATTTGCAAAGATCTTGAAGTCTGATTTTTCAGGGTTTACATGGGATTTTATGTGTTTGAAGCATGAATCCATCAGGTTATAATAAGGAACAGCACAAAACAGGCTCATTATTCAGGGAAGGAGAAATGAGTTGCTCTCAATGAACATCTCACCTTATGCCACCTTTCTCTGACAGCAAGGAGCACAGTGACAGAGGAAGAAAGAAAGCCAATCTCTTGGGGTGGGCAGCATGAGATCATCTCCCACAATTTGCATTTCCCTCATTTAGTCCTTCCTAATATTCACCATGAGCAGTATCTAGGGCAGCACTTGGAGGGGGAGCCGCCTCCAGCCTTACCCTCACCTGCATCCCAGGGAATACTCCTCTAGAAAACAGGGAAGTGGCGAGACAGCTTTCAGCAGTAGTGCTGTAGGATGCTTTGTGAACTGAAAACTTTGCCATGATACAGCAGAGAAACAGCCGCATCAGAAACATCACCTTCTAGAAGTGCTGTCAAATTGGGCTGCAGGAGCCACAGGAAGGCAGAGCCAGCTCAGCAAACACAGGTGCTTCTGAGGACAGAGCAGTCCAGATACAGCCAGTCCCTACAGAAAATAGATGGGCCAGGGAGTTTGCAAAGATGCATGGCTTTTCACCTGGGCAGTTCTAGTTAGGTTGAGTGGAATTTTACAAACATTGATTGCCATCTCCGGCATAGAGGCTTGCACTTCCCAACCACCCATCTGTCAGAATTTTGCTCAGTGTGGTCAGAGCAGTGGTGATTGTTTTTTCCCTAATCTTCTCTTCAGAAATGAATGACTCAATTTAGATGAAACATTAAAACAGCCCAAGGCATATTTTCAGCTTTGAAAACCCCAGCTTGCACAGTTAACATATGGATCAACTTTGGAGCAGGCACAGAGGAATCAAGGTTTTGAAACTAGTGGTTCTAGTGTAGCAATGAGTCTGGATGTAAGGAAGAGATAGCAGAGCCAGGCTAGTGATCAAGCCACAGGATTTCTAGCTTCTCTTTTTGTTTTGAGTACCACAGATGTGCCACAGATGTGCTTTTGGAAATCACAGCGATGACACAAGACCTGTACTGCACCACAAGGCTTCAGTGGCAGACTGTGGAGATCCCTAACCGCTATTCCCTCCCTCCCTCCCTCTCCCAAAGCCAAAGAAAGCTTCAGCTCTCTTGTGCTTCAGCCATGGACTAATTTTTATCTCTTTTCTCTGAAGAAGACTTCCATATGTAGGAGAGACCTTACCATACAGATTCTCACACTCATCCCTATCTTCAAATGTCATCCTTTACTCTAGATAGAAACCCTTCAATCTGAGTCAGAAAGCAAGCCTTTATCAGAAAGCACCTACTTTCACCAGGGTCCCCAGCAGAACTGTGAGGCCCCAGAAAGCCTCTAACACATCAGCCCTGGCTCTACCAATCTTAACACTTTGAGCACATTCTGAGGGTCCACACCAAACTGTTTGTTGTTGTAGGGTAGCGAATGTGTGACCAAACCTGTGACTCAGTGATAAAGTGGCCAACTGTGTGTCAACCTCAGGGAGGGAAGTCTGAGTCTTGCCACCTGCTTCGTTGTTTGGGAGGAGGAAAGAGATCTAATCCTGCTGACAAGCTTTCTCCATGCTCCTGGAATTATTTCCCTTGGTTTGGAGATTCTCCATCCCCCGCATTTTTCTTCCACTTCAAACTCTGCCAAGTCTCACTCCATTTGAATTAATTTTAAAGGCACTTTTTAAAGCCTCTCACAAAGGATTTCATAATGTGTTCCAACAGGAGCCATTGGAAAAAAAGAATCCCCTCCTTTATTATCCCAGCTGGAGAATGCTGTTTCAGTGCTCTATAAAACAGTTGTGTATCATGCCCAGAGGGTCTTTGCTGCGATTTAAAGCCCAGGGTGGGTGAAATGTCAGCTACAGTTCAGCCAAGATGGGAACCCTTAGGCTTTAAAATGCGGTCTGCGGCTCCCTTAATGTCACCCTGTCCTCCTAACGGGTATGAAAAGGACACAGGGGGCACCAAATGATGAGAAATTAACATCAGAAGCTGTGTTCACTCTTTCTCAGTCTGGAATGTCATCACTCCTAAAACATTACAAACTGGCAGACAAGAGAGATATGGGGGCCAGCTCCATTGGTAGAAGCATGAAAGGACATGGGGAGGACACATATCATAGCCCCATGAATGCTAAAGGCTAATTTCCCAGCAAATCTCATAGAATTTTACAGGTACCGGCTGGTTAAACCAAAAGGATGATGACTGGGATCAATCCCCCTCCAACTCTTCTATTCATAGACCTCAGCCACTCTTCTCCCCAAATAGGATTGTTCCAGAAAAACAATCTGGAGAACACAAAGCACATTGAGGAGAGGTAACTTCCCTTTAACAGCCAAGAGGTGGGCAGCAAAAGCCAGGAGTGATGAGAGCTGAGCTTCTGTCCTCAGCACTAGACTGTGGCCAAATGGGAGCCCGGGCGCTCACTCCCTTGGGTCCAGCTGTGACATCTTCCTGCCTGACACCTTGCCCAGTGCATTGCCTTGGATTTGTGCCTGGATAATGAGATGACAGGAGACAGACATGAAGAATGAACCTCACATGGCTAATCCTCTACCTTTCAAGTGAACAAAAAGTTCTGTCAACAGCTCTCAAACAAAAAGAAAAAATAAAAGGATGGTTTATATTTAGCTAATGCTGTGGAACCTGCAGGCTGCATGCTAATTAGTTGGGAAAAGTAATGACCTCAATCTGAGGCATGGGGAAGAAGAGAAGTTCTAAATACAAAGACTGCAGAAAATTATTTCTTCTGGGTTGTTTGTTTGTTTCCTTATTTTTATGAGAAAAAATCATAAGGGACTTCAACATAGGGACAGCCCGGTAATTACCTGGTCTCCAAAGAGCTGTTTCATTTAACAATTACTGTTCCTGATCAGGATTGCCACTGGATACCTTGCTGAATGGACAGCAGCAAGGCCATGAGTTGGTGCTGCGGACTGTGATCATATGGCACAGGCACAGGGACAAGCACAGAGCTTCCTAATCCCTTCATTTAGATCACAGCTGTGTGTCACCTCCAGGCAGGAGGAAATCCAGGTTAGCATCTGGTGCCAACCACAGCAGAAAAGTTATAGTCGGTGCTGTGATAACAACAGATACCATTTCCCATGTTCTTTCCAGAGATTCCTAAGGAAGTGTGTACTGGCTAAGGATGACTCTCTACTTTGATTTGGCTTTTACTATGGAGAGAAAAGACATCCCTTCTGAAATGCTGTGGCATTGTGGCAAGTTCTCAAAGCAGCTCTCTCACCTTAGGGAGCTCTGCACCTGAGCAGTAGGCCCACTTATTAGGGAAAAGCAGAGCAGAGCTTTTCCTGGAGTCAGTAGAAGCAGGAAAGAAAATGCCTTTCTGCTCAAGAGCCTTTCTATTCCCCTTAACTCAGATATTAATTCCCCTGCCCAAGAGCGTTTCTATTCCTCTTAATTCAAATATTAACTCAGTTAAGTTTGGTCAAGTTAAGGTATGTCTCTGGTTTGGTCTGTTTGAGGCTGGTCTGATTGGTGTTTTTGAATCTGGTCTGGTTTGGCCATAGCTTAGCTTTTTTGGATTTCATGTAGCTTGGTTTAGTTTGATTTGCTTCAGCAACTCTCAGCAACTCACGATCAAAGGTTTTTTGCCAGGTTGGCATGTTCTGCCACATGAAATCCCAATGAACACAAAATGAAAAAGAAGTTATTTTCCAAGCAAACTCAAAATTGTAAGAAGGAAAAAACAAAAACCCTTAGGATAAATTCAGATCATTGCAACCAGCCAAACTAACAATGGGCTCAGTGGCAGCCTTGGAAAACTCAGGCTGATCTGCTAGGAATGACAATAAGATCAGTTACTGCTTTAATCAACAGACTGAACGCAAGTAGGGGGGCTCTTCCAATTTGCTTTAGGCTGACAGCTTCCAGAGACTTTTCTCCAGGGCGCAGTGAAGCCTAACCCCTCTGATGCCTGGCAGAGGATGATGGATGTCCCCTGAGGGTGCCAGCATGGATTGGATTGTCCACAGCCCAGGGGGAGAAACCCCTTGTCGCAAAGGCTGGGGCGAGACCGTGGAGGCCATCACATAGTGTTGAAAAATGAAGTCTGGTTTGGCCATACAATGGGCCACATCAGAGTGCAGCAGGGAAGAAGATCACCATGTATCTGTGATCTAGCAAACACTCAAGTCTTGTATCACCAGTCACCCTTACCAGGTTCCTGCCTTATCTCAGGTCTCCACCATCTGGTGTTTTCTCCTGCACCTTTTTCTCACCTGCCATGGAAGCAGGAAGGAGTCTCTCCTCTGGACATTACGGAAGAAATAAATGATACAATAATAATGACAATAAAACTAAATCTGCCAAAGAAATGATGCAATGTGTGGATGCTTGAATGCACCAGTTTAAGGACTCAGACAGCTCTAAAGTTTGCAGAGCTGCCTTTTGCACTGTGTGAAGGTGGGCCGCCTCATATTCACACAGGCTTAAGGAACTCCTTGGATTGCAGTGACCTTGCTGTCTGTGAGGCAACAGTCCCAGATCAATTTGAGATGTTCTGGCACTTTGTACACCGGACCAAGGCAAAGGGAATTGCAGTCTAATGAGATGCTGGTCCCAACTGGCATGCTGCTCAAGGAGGGAGCGGGCAAAGGAAGCTCTGACAGTAAAAGGCAGAGAAATTAATAGGAAGAACAGAAAGGCACAGTGTCAGACCTGTTGCCTCCCCAGATAACAAGGGGGCAAGGAATGGAAATGAGGAATGGAAGGGATGATGCGATCAAGGTTAATGTAGACAGGATGCTGCACTGAAGAGATAGCACAGTTAAAACCAGGTGAGCAGCTGGTGCTCTTTAGGAATCTCCATGCCTGCTGAAACAAGAGATATTGTGGTGCTGGAGAGGCCACCAGGAACCCCAGGTCCTGGGCTAGAAAACAAGAGCCACTGCGGGTGGGAAACTGCAGCCCTGTCACTGGGCACTCGGGTTATCTGGGTTACACCCCTGTGGGGCTGATCGTTTGCCCAGGCACACCGTCTCGGCTGGATGCTCTGCCACAGCTCGGGGGATCTCCACAGGAGACAGTGGTGGGTAAAGGGGCCAGAGGAGAGCGGCCAATGAGTCCAGCATGCAAGTTCCCTGATTCCATCCAGAGCGATGCAGCAGACCAGGCATTGCTTGGGACGTGGGGTGACTGTCAGGACAGAGTGTGGCTGGTGCAGTGATCACACCACCTGCCTAAACACCAGAGGTTTGGACAAAGAGACCTGGGTGAGGCAAGGGAAAACCATGACTGGGACAAGGGTCACACTCACTGAGCACAGGATCCACTCCCTGCTGCCAGCTCTGGCTCCTACACTCCCAAAGTCTTCTTCCCCCAGGATCCTGGGCCAGCAGGGTTCAGAGGAGCATTTTACACCTTGCAGATGCTTTCTGCAACAGTGACTGACTGTGCAGAGCCCCATCCGAGCCATGACTCTCCCTGCAGCCTTTCTCCTTCCCTCCACATCATCCCTTCCCCTTCACACTTGCTGCCTGGCTCCTTTCCTGAACAAATCATTTTCTTGAGCAAACACAATTTACAGGGATGGCAAGCAGGGGCTACAGAAAGGAAGGCTATTATTGTTCTCTCTGGCAAAAGTGGGCTCATTATGAGCTCTCTCCACAGCTGGTCAATATTGCTTCCCCAGAGGCTGAGGGACATTTCATTATTCTTCACATTACTTTGTTCATCTCCTCCACTTTTCGGGGGTATTTATTGAACACTTTGTATAAGCAGCTTTGGAGCAGAACAGAATACAGAAAGCGTGGATGGAAAATACTCTTGACTAACATGGAGTGAGCAACTGGGGTCTCCCAGCATTGTCCCCCCTGGCCAGCAGCTGCCACAGTCTGTGGTGGCTGGTATCACCATCATTCTCCCACACTGCTGGAGAAACCAGGTTCTTCCTCTTGCTCTGCCTCAACACTGAATATGGAGACAGAGGTGGCAGGGAGGATGAGGGAGCAGAGTCTGTTTCTGGCTTCAGTCCTGAGCCACAGAAAAAGTCTTTTGTCTACATCATAGACACACCAAAAGCCCCAAGATGGGGCTGAACACAAACTCATAAAGCACTTTCTGTTCAGATTACAATAAAATGTGTTAAACTGCTGCTCACCAAGATTATTTTACAATTACATTTCAGTTTAGCTCAATTACTTTCCCATTACCGCTCAGTGAATCTTGTCCATTTCTTCTTTTAACTGGCTGCTCTGTGTTTTTTCCCCCCTGAGGCCAGCTCTGCTGTCTGACCCTCTGACAGAGCAGCAGACACCAGGTCTCAAGCATCCCACACATCTTCAGCTGGGCACTTGATCCAGAGGGGCTGAGATAACATGCGGGCTGCCTCTCTGGAGTGGGAACTTCCTTTGTTCACCCTTACTTAGGCTCTGAAAGTTTCCTCTTTCCCCAACTCCTGATCCCACATCTCTCTTTTCTCTGGCATTGGATCCAAGGCCCTTGGTACAGAACTACCACCTGTCTGGGAGGCTCACAAGACCCGAGGGCTCAGAGCAGCCCTTCCCTTTTCAAGGCAACAATAGAGCTCAGTGGGCATTTTAATCCCTCTTTCTTTTTGCTCAATAATCCTCATCTCTCCCTCTCCCTGCCTTTGCACAGGCCTGGGAGACATAGGGATCTCTCTCTGTTTTGGATACATCCCTATTTAGGAGGTTAATTACAAAAACTGTAATTCTATGGCCCTCCTAATGTTCAATGGAACAAAGGTTAATTGATGTGATTACAGCTCATGAGCTGAATTGCAGTCCTTAGTGGGATGGATGATTTCAGGCATATGGGCTGCAATTATTTCTCCCTCTTGGCTCATTGGGGTTCTGCTAAACCCATAGTAGGGACCTAATGATACTTAATGGTATGAAGATAAAGCAGTTAATAGTCACATAACTTTCTGAAGTTGAGTGGTCTTAGAGCTGAACTGACTAGCACCGGGTGTTTTTTGAGCAATGGACATGGAAGTGCAATAATGGTCATACTGGGTAATACCAGAGACCCATCGCGCATGACAGCCTGTCTCCAAACAGCAGCAGGTGAGGGCAGGGCAAGCACGCCGGAGGATTTACCCAGATTACTCTCCCAGCCACCTTTGGCTTCCAGACATACTAAGTCACATGTGGCATTCCTGTCTTTAATACTCCCTGGATTTTTTGCCACAGAGTTGTCCACTCACATTTGGGATGCTCCAGATGCCTGCTGCCCAGGTATTTCACAGCTCAGCAATGCCCCTGCCATGGAGTCACATCCTCTGGTCTCTTCTGGAATGCTGCCTGCCTGTTCCCTCCGACCCCCAGCCCAGTCCTGCTGCTGAGACAGAACAATTGCTCTTTGTTCTCCTCTGTGGTGCTCACAATTTCATACCTCTTCACCAGTCTCTTCCAGACAGGAGAGTCCCAGCCCAGTTAATCATTTTTCCCACCCAGGTCACTTCCCACCTTTGGTCATCTTTGCTGCTCTGAGCTGTTTTTAGCTGTTATATAAAAGGCATTTGAGTTGGAGAAGCCAGAGCTGTATACCCTACTCAGCACGCGGGCAGCGGCATAATGACATTCTCTGCTTCGCTTTATTTTCCTTCCTGTAGCTGGGATAGCAGGAGCTTCCTCCACCTCTGAACCGTCTTATTGAACTGCCACGCAACAGGCTCAAAAGCATCAAACTGAGTTTGCAGCAGATACGTGACCTTCTGTGGTGCAAGATTTGGATGAAGAGCTTAAAGAAATGTAACAGACCCTCTCAGCATTCAGATTCAAATAGAAACTCCTGCACTCAGGTCTTCCAAATCAATTGTGTCCTCACAAACAGCTCTTTCATTGCTGTTGGTTCTCCATAAGGGCTATAAAACAGGGGAATGAGAGCAAAAGATGCTTGACTGGTGCTGAGTTACACCCAGATATAATTCTTACAATGAATGCAAAGCACAGTTATAGAAAAACCGATAGCTTTTCCTTGTCCCTTTCCTCTCTGCTTTAAAATCCTCTCTGGGCAGAGAACAAGCACAGGAGGGACTCTTAGCCTCAAAGGAATCAATATGCAAGGAGTAAGAAAAGCTAAGAAACTGTACTTTCTCTCACAGTGGGCACATTTCAGTATTGCGATTGCCATCATTCTGGGTATACAAATATTGAAATCCCACACAGTATTTCTGTGGGTTGCTGGAAAGACCATTTCCTCCAACCATGCAGTAGGATTGCAAATGTGTTCTCTGAATTTCAATGATGACCATGCAGATGAACAAAATAATGCACATTTTTGATGGCACATTTGGCGAGAATGACATATTAAATTTACAAGAATAAATTCAATTAGTAGAACCATTTATTCCCCAGCATTTAACTTATTTACACTGAATAAACACATCAGACAAGCCACTCTCTAGACATTGTGTGTAAATGCCTGGCAATGCAAATGTACTCCTTGGTGTGTTTGAGTATAATGGAAGGAAATTAATATTTTTTTTAAATAATAATTATTTTGCATTTATATCAAACGTTGCATTCAATGATCTCAAAGCACTTAACAGATGGAGAGTGATACAATGCTGCTTTTTTGGAATGTTGAGCATTTGCTTACATGAAATTATATCTATAGCATCCCAGTATTTTACTGGCTGAAGTGCACAGCCAGTGCACATGAACACACAACTCCAGCCATCCTGCAGGCACCCTCTCTCTGCCGAAGCAAAGGCACTCCATGATCACAGATGCCACAGAAAGAGGAAGCAGACCTGCAGGCACACACTGGCTCTTTGCTAGGGCAGAGCTTTGTGCAGGGAAACTGCTCAGATGGTGCTGGGGAAACAGCCAGGGTTCACTGTCACAGAAAGAAGAGCAGTAATACTCAGAAGATCCTGCCAAGCAGTTGCAACAGAAGTCCCTAAATCCAGATATCATTTTAACCTCAAAGGGCTTTACCACTCAGAGAGGCAGAATGTCCCATCCAATCTGGTCTTCCATTCTTACACACAGACCTTTTTTCATCACTGCCAACAGTGACCAAGAGGCAAGAGAGCTTCACACCCTGCCCCTGATATGTCAACAAGGCAATGTGTTGTTGTTGGGACAATACAGTCATTCTCACCTGTTTCCTACAGCCTAAAAGAGCCAAGAGCTTGCCAGCCTCTGCTATCACCTTCAGATTTCTCTTAGGTCCCTTCTCATGCTTACACACCTTCCTTTCACCTCCTGGAGAGAGCTAGCCTCCTCCAGAGGAGCAGAAACTCCAGCAGATACTCATGCTTCACATATTGGGGCAGAAGGGAGGGGGTTGTGATGCAGTTGGGGCTCTGTGAGGCTCTGTCTTCATTAGGGAATGCAGATGGGAATGTTGGAACTCTTCACAAATGACTGTCATAGCATGCCTGAGTGATGCCTGGTAAGGGGGGTCACTCCAACTTGGCAGTGGAGAAGAGCTGTATTATACAGATCAGCTTTTCCTTCCCCACCCTCCACCACAGGCCTCTGCTTTTCTTCCAACTAATGGCTCCTTCAGCAAGTCCCTTCAATAGGCTGCTTGAAAGGCACAGCTCCACTGCAGAGGGAGGATGAGATCAAACAGGAGGGAGAGACAGAAAGAAGGATAAGGAAGGCAGGTGGAGATCAGGAAGGAAAGATGGAAGTATGAGAAAGCAGGGTGCAGAAGGCGGTGAGGGGGAGACAGAAGGAGTCATGGAAGGTGTATTTTCAAGTTGTTAATAGCATGGCCCTGAGCATACCTTCCTAAGTATGTCCAGAGACACTGGGGTCTTCAGCCATGAGCAGAGAGGAAAGCAGAGAAGTGGGGCAGGCGAGCAAGCTTTAGTCCCAGTGGCTGGACAAAGGATACCTCCCAAAGAAATTCTGTTCTTGATCCTGTAAGTGAGATGCTGAAAACTCAGTGCTCTGGTTTCCCAAATGAGGACTCCCTTCACTCCTCCCCACCCCAGAAAGCTGTTGCTGCTCTCCCAGTCCCCCAGCAGGAAAGGTGCCTAGGGGACTCCACTCCTTTGGGTGCCAGCAGTGTTTGGTGGGGAGGACAGCCAAGGCAGAGCAAACCCATGCCATTTTCTGTTCTCCGTCTGCAAGTTCATTTGCTCTATCAAGCCTTGGCCACGGTTTAGCAGAGATGCCCAGGGTCACTTTATCTTGCCCGTTTGTTTGGGCAGCCAGTCAAGCAGCTAGCAGCAGAAACAACAGGAATTTCTCTTTTGTGCGTGCGGGCAAAATTAAATGAGATTTGAACTCGCTGCTGGATCTGCACCAAATGAGCCCCCCAGGGCATAAGCTGTCAGGCAGTGAGGAGGGGCCACCAGCGCAGTGAGAACTTTCCCTGCCAGAGCGGCACAAGCAGCATAGCCAGGAGCTCACCCCCACTCCTTCAGACCAGTAGCTGCCAGAACGCTGCCCGCGCTGCCTGCCACAGAAAAGACTGGTGGTCTCTGGCCTGCTGCCACCTCCACAGGTGTTGAGAATGAGAGGCCATGGGACATGCACCTCTGCATGCCCAGGGATACATCTGCAGCCCACCCACTCCCCAGACTTCCAAGGGAACTTAGGTGTCCCCTAAAAAATCCACTGCACTCAGGCCCCTCTCATGACTCCTGCTTTGAGCAAGCTTCAGGACCATGAGGGTCTCCTTGGTCAGCTCCAGGAGGAATGTTCAGCATTGTTCAGCCACAAAGTCTGTCTTACGAAGATGCTGGCAGTGGCTTCCAGGAGTCCAAGCCACCGTCCTCTTGGCTCACTGCCCTGGGAAATCCAGTTCCTGGCTGTCTCAGCAGATAACTGATCCCTTTCTACGCTGTGCCTTGAAATCTGCAGTGAAGGAGAGGTACTAAAAATGGATCTGCTCTGCAGACGTGACTGACACTCCAGCAGGACTTGTTTTTCTTAGCCCACTGTTTTCCCCTGCTACCACCCTTCCTATCCACCCACCCTTCTGCCAGGCCTGCCTAATATGAGCATGAAGATAATGAAATCTGTTCCAATTCTTAAAAGCACTACTTGTGCACAGATTTCCTGTTATAACCATCTCCAGCAGGCACCACAACTTGCAGTTCCTGCCCTTTCCCAGCCAGTCTTGGTCCAGCAGGCAGTTGAGCCTTACCTTTCCTCCTGCCTGCTCTTCTGGCTCCAGCTGAGGTGCAGAATGCCAAGACTAACACCCACAGTACTGGGCTACCCATGTGCAGGTGAGGAGGAAAGGCAGGAGAAGCCCTCTACAAGTAGGGCTGTTCCCCTAATGTTGTAGCTGGAGCACTTATGGACGTGGGTTTAGCAGTGGACTCGGTAGTGCTGCGTTAATGGTTGGACTTGGTGATCTTAAAGGTCTTTTCCAACCTAAATGATTCTGTGATTCCAACAGTCTGGACAGGCTGCATCAGCTTCTGCTGGAGACGCTTGCTCCTTAATCCCAGCCTCGTGACAGTCTCCCAGCCATGAGGTTGCTCTGTGGAGCAGCTGGCTGGGAAGTCTCCTCCTCCAGCCTCCTGTGCTAGCTGCTGGCAGAGGGGCCTGAGATCTCCATCTCTGGGAGTGCTCACACAGAAATCAGAGACTGACCAAGTTGCCAGGCTTGGCTGGGAAAGGAGTGTGGTTTGCCAGCTTCATTGCCTGGAGAAGCAGTCCCTCATTCCCCAGGCCCAGAGAAGGAAGGGGTGAGCAACACCTGGCTGAGCTCTCTCTTGCCCACCTCCCCACCTCACAGCACAGGGCCACGATGGTTGTGAGGCAAACTAAATAGACCAGGGCTTTTCTTGTAGGCACATGCCACATTTCCAGGGCAGGAAGGCTGCAAGCCTCTTAGAAAGGGCCACAGATACATCCTAATGCAAAGCCTCTTAGGTCACCCTCCCTGGGCTCTGAGGATTCTACCCTATTTCCAGGGGCATCCATGGAAGAATATTTGTTGGAGAGAGTAGCACTTCGGAGAAGGAGAGAGGCAGTGAGAGAACTCGTTAGGGGGAAAAAATCAAAGCGGTCTGTATGCTAATGGAAGGATGAGGTGAGGAAAGACGGCATTCCAGAGTGGCAGGAAGGTCCCCTCCCTCCTCCTCCCTCGGGGGTTCATTACAGGCTGGTATTTCCGAAAAGGCACAGCCATCCGATCCGATGTCACCCCGCATATCAACAAATCCCTTCCCACGGGATCCTAGTTAATTTGCTTCCCATCTATTGATCCCTGTGGCAAGTCACCATTAGCGGCAGCTCCGCCTGCCTCTTCCTCCTCGCTCCGCTCCGCGTTGGGGAGGAAAGGGAGCGCCGGGCTCATTACTGGAGAGAGACGTTTAGAGGCGACTGGAGATGAAAGGTGCCGAATTGCTCCCTGGGCCCACTCCCCATCACAGACACCCTCCTTATTTATAAGGCCGGCAGCATCCCCCTGATTAGCGAATGCTTTCAGGCTCCCTCTCCCCTGCACTCAGCATATTGATTAGCCTTTGTTCGCTGCTTTATGAACCCGTTCAGTAATGGGCTGGGAGCTTGTAAATGGCATCGGATTTCCTTTTACATCTGCCTGAACGAAGAAACCGCTGAGTGTTTACAAGGGGGACAGTTACAGCCCTGCTGCCACTGGCAGCACACTTCACTGATGGCTAAGAGTGGGGTCACCCCTTCTCCGCATCACATCCCCATCCTGCTCCACCTTAGCTCCTCTTGGACAGGGAATGCTCTGCTGAAGGAAAAGAGGTGAAGGACCAAGGAGATTTGGGTGGCTCCTGCCCTTGGTGCCTTACCCCACATCATGGTCTCTCCCAAGCTGCACCAGCCAGGGCTGTGGAGGGGACCAGGGAACACCACGACTTCCTCCCCAGGCACAGGTAACACCTTTCTGCTCTCCCTGTCTGGTCTTGCTCTCATGACTCTGCCCGCCAGTGTCAGCTCTGTGGTGGCACCCGTGGGATGTTCCTTCATTGCTTGCTGACTTGTCCCCATGGCTGTGTGAAGTACCAGCAGCATCCCTGGCCTCTGCTCCATCCCTGATACTGGAAGAAAGGAGAGGGCACCAGCCCCCAGGGGGGCAGGTGAACAGGTTACTTAAGGCAGGCAATTTTCTAAGTAGCCAACAGAAGCAAAGCAGATACTACATGTGTCTAAGGGAGGGTCCCTCCAGTGCCACACACGACGCTCCCATGGGCATGGCAAGAAAAGTTTAGAAAGTAATGCCAGAGCCTTGCCACAAGCCGTGGTAGATCAGACCCTGGCAGTTGATCCTTTTGCTGTCACTTAGAAAAAATGTGATTATTTCCCCACTCTGCAAGCCACTCCCATTATTTTGCAGAGTTTCGTGAAATGGCAGATGGCTGGCATTCCCCCCAGGAGGAAAAGAAGCTGAGTTGCCTGATATGCATTGCATGTTCAGTTCTATTTGCTCAGCTGTAGATCTGCCTGTCCTGGCCTGTACTAGGCCGTCCATCCTCTAGCTATCAGACATAGCCAGGACACTATCGCTTACTCCTAAAAATTTGACAAAACTGACTCCGAGCATTATGGCTCAAGGTGCTCCTTCCATTGGTTATACCCTCCAGCCTCAGACTGCAGAACCTCCACTTCCTTTCCTCACCACAGTTTGATTTATGAAGCTGTAAGGTTTCTTTGCAACGTCGCTGAAGTGGGTATTTTAGGGTCATTTTGATTGCAGATTTTCTGGTTTGGAAGCGTTGGAGTGTCCCTCGCAGAGCTCACAGAAGCCTCTGGTACAAGGGAACCTCCCTTGGCCACGGATACATCTCTGTTGTTCGAGCCAAGAGCCCCTCTTTCAGCAGAAAGTCAGTGGAAAGCTATTAGAGCCGCTTGAGCTGCCTGTTGCGGCGAAACAATCGCTTGTACAGAGCTAATGTATTGCTTTTTCTTGCAATGCTCTGATGCATTGCTATTGCTTGCAGTTCGCTAGGGCTTTCCAGGGAGCCACAAGCCTAAGCTAACACTGCAGATGTGTTTTCCAGGTACACTGTACTGTTACCTGCATCCCTTTTTCAGAAGGCAGGAGTGTAAAAGTAATGGGTTTGATGCAGAGTTCTTGGCACAGTGAAGCAATAATACAACCAGGACTCTGCAGCCTCCATGTTGCTAGGAAAGTAGAAATCTGATTTGTACCATTCAAAGTGGAAAAGGTTCAGGATTTATAGCGCTTTGGGATATATCTTGGGGCTCTTGTCTGTGAGACCAGGGGAACATTTCTGGGGTGTGAAAGACATGGGAACAGCATCCCTGTCAGCCAGCGGAGCCCCACCTCCTAATCTGGAGTCTCTTCTAGTGCAGTGGGCCCCAGTTTGGCTGAATTCTGCTTGGTCCAAGCATTCACTGGAAACCTTCTGCCTTCCAGGCATCAGAGACCTTCACCATCATACATCTTGCTCAAATGTCGCAGGACACAGCATGTGGCAAATAGCAGAAATCCCACCTGAAGGGACAGGAATATCCACATGTTATTCTTTTCCCCACCAGTTGCCGTATAGCCAGCATGCACCAAAAGCAGAGCCATTTTATCCAGGCATTTCTGCCCAGCTTGCACCCACCTTCATTACTGTGGCAAGACGCAATTCCAAAGGAGTTTCACAGAGCAGAGCCCATTCTCTGGCTCTTCTGTCTTAAAAATCCTGCTGTGGCAGTAAATGGAGTTGATCTTTTCTCCAAGGTTGCATCTACTTGCTGTTCTCACTGAAGAAGGAAGTTTGCACTATCCTCTGGACCATGTGTAGACATTGAGGCAATGACACCCTCAGCTCACACCCTCAGCTAAGTCATTGGTTGACTCTGGGACAGGAAACCTTCCAGGAGAACTCAGAAGCCACAGGTAGCACTGGGGATCCAGTAACAGGTATTTCTAGTCTGCCATGAGGTTACCCTTTGGATCAGTACTGATTTGTGCATCCCAGATCAGCTTTAGAGAGAGACAACTTCTGCTGAAGTTATAGCACTGGTAGCTGATAATCCTCCAGGTTCCCCTGGTGTTTTCTGGAAGAAGGGCCTCAGTGTCCTTATCAAGGTACAAGTGAGGCGTTGACCTCATGGAGTCCTGAAGATTGTCACAAAAGCTGCAGTGTTTGCAGGAACCCCCCTCAAATCAATGTCTGATTATTCATGCATGGGAAACAGGGTATAACTCACATCACTAGAGCAAACACAAGCCAATGCAGAAATCATTCCTAGCTAAGACAGAAGACTAACAAGAAGTGTTTTATCAGATGACATAGCTGTTCTGGGCTTACAGATGATGCTCAAATGCTATAAAGATTCCCAACTCACCCTGAAACCCAAAGAGAAAATCTGATGAAGAAGCTTTGCTGATCAGCAGAAAACAAAATCTTGTGGGGAGCTTTCTACTAGATCAGCAATGCCCAAGGGGACCTCATGAAGACTGATTCTCCAGATACAGAAATATAGAGCTGGAGACCTCATTTGGATATTTTTCATTTTCCCATCTGTAAACATAATGGAGTAGAGAGCCACAATGCCAATTAATTTAAAGTTGGGATAGAAATTTCCATCTATGTGTAGCAGAACTAGAGAAAACACATCCAGGGACTTGTACCAGGAAGTCAGAGAATGGGCTTGTAGCTCTCTTCAATAAAGTTGCCTATGTTTATCGCGAGGGTTCCGGGCTCCTGTGCCAAGGGCTCGCAGCCCTCCACATATGTTCTTCTATCTTCCAAAAATTCCAAAAGTCATAAAGACAGCTGACACCTAAATTTTCCTTTTCAGTGCATATGACACAAGGAAGAGGTATGTTTGTGCATACAATCCATGGATAACCCAAAGCCCAGAATGTACTGAGACACTCCTTAGAGGGGTTTTGGCTGGAAGCCAATATAGCATTTTTATGGAAGGTTTTACCTCTTGAGACTATAAAAAACTTGCTGCACTCCCTCAAGAGTAACTCCTTCCCTAGAAGCTGCAGCTAGCTCTCTGGAATAAACCACACCAAAGAAACACTGTAATTTGTCAGTGCCTTCATTTCTGTCTGTAGCCTGTCCTGCTGCAGCACTTCAATCCATCCACTCACATATCTAGTCACATTCAGGCAGCAAAAAGATTACACAAGTTCGGGGGACCTTCAGAGCTGACTTTCTGAGGAAACAAGTTTGTTCCTTATATCCATTTATTTTTCTTCGCAAACATGAGGCACAGAGGCACTTCTGGCCACTGCCCTTTCTGCAGCAGCAGCTGACAGCAGCACATTTCGCCTGAAGCCTGTGACTTTGTCCTTGGTAAGAGTGTTTCAGAGTTGTCACCATGGGCAAGGCAAAGATCAAAAACGTGTAGGGTGGGGAGAGAGTAAGTAGCTCAGCTGCCGTAAACAGTGAAATGGGGAGAGGAGAGAAATACCTTTTCTTCACCAGAAGTGACCCCATTCCCAGCAGCCCCATCTCAGAGGACTCTGGCAGCCTGCTCAGGTGCTCTGAGCCTGGCTGGCGCTCTGTCCATATCATCACCTTCAAGAGGAAGAGGCTTAGCTCAGGACTCTGCTGTAGTGTCTGGGGAGACAAATCACCTGTCCCTGGTCAGCCTCGAGTGAAAATTAGGAGTTGCTGGTCCTGAAGTGAAAAGCAGGCAGTATAGAGACTGCCCTTGCATTGCCTTGGAGATACCACACAAACACTGCCAGCCTCTCATGGGACTGCTTCCCACCTGGCACGACCTGTGAGTGATGGAAACACAGCAGGACATGGATCCAAGAAGATCTGAGGAGATAGGGGATAGCAAAGGAATAGAGGAATAGGATAAAATTAGGGCATAAATTGGATTGGGGTAACACAGAGGTCTCCTGAGTGCTATAAAATGCCACAAAAAGGGAGGCAGCCACATAAAATGTAGTGGCAGTGTAAAAATCAAAGTCTGGCACTAACGGTTGTGATCTTTTTAATCTATTGATTAAACCAGTGATCCTTTCCAGCCCTAAATGCTACTAATCTGTTGTCCTGGGAATAAACTGGGAGCTGGGAAGGAGAAAGTTATCCTCTTAGGAACATTTTTCAAGGTTTTAGTGTTTTTATCATGTTGAAATAGGCTTTTGAGCTTTCTTATAATGGAAAAAAATTTAAAAATCACAGGAAAGGTGACACTCCTCTAATAGCTGGGGAATCAGAGTACATGGAGGGGAACAGGACACCCAAAGTTTAGTCAGTACCCAGCTGCCAGCTTCAGGCATGCTGGCTGAGCCCTTGCTGTCTCTCCCTGTGGGGCTGTCCCACATGGTAACAAGTAATTAGGAGAGACCCAAGTCACATAACACACATACAGAGACAGAGAGACAGATAGCCTGGTGAGACAGACTTAAATTACTGAGGCAACTTTGAGGTGTCACACCTTATTGTAGGTAGAGCTGCCATTTGTAGGTGGCAGCTGGGAGGATTTGTTATTTCCCATGTTGCAGCAGCACTTCAGAGCCACACTGAGCCTGCATTGGAGAGGCACCTCCCGTCGTTGTGGCACCTTGTTCTTTCTACAGGCTGTAGTGGAGGGAGGCTCGGGCAGCAGAGCACCACAGGCAGGCTGAATTGCTGATCTCACCCAGACAGACAAGATGTTACATCTGCAACAGCAGAGATATCCCAAGAAAGATGAGAAGGAAGGAGACTGGAGTCAGCCAGGAGCGAAACTGGAACTGCTTTCCTCAGAACTGAGTCTCCATCCAGACACATTGGGATCATCCCTGTGGATGTCAGTGTTGCTAGACCCCTCCCAACAGCAAACACGCATGTGCAAAAGTTGTCCAGCATGAGCAGTCCATATTTGTCTCCTTCTTATTCCCTCTGAATCATCCCCCGTACAAATAAAGATTTTTCTCTCTCTCTCTCCTCTTGCTCTTGTTGTAGTCTAGAATCGCCCCAGCTCCCTGCCTCCCTCCCTCATGCTGGGGCCAATTTTGAGTGTTAAATAGTGATTAATTAGCAGCACAAATCCCATTTGAAGCCCCAGACCCACTATGATGAATTCCTATGAGGGACCTGACAAATCTTATGTTAATATCTTCCTTTTCTTCATCAAGCAATTACTTCTCACTTCATTTGTCTGCAAAGATTGAGCCCACACCCTCAGCTTGGGTGCTGGCATGTGCAGTTCAACTTTATCAATTAATTATTGAATGGCTTAGTTCATGCTGTTAGACTACTATAAACAAAAGAAAAAAGAAAAAATTGAAAGCACCTCCTTAATTATTAAATTTCAACATGTTGGGCACTAAAGCTCTTAGAGGGAATGCTGACACCAGCCTTCCCCCTTCTAACACTTCCTGCCATCACCCCTGCAGCTGGATGTTTTAATCACAGTGGCCACGCAGAGACCGCAATGAGTCCAGCCCTGATCCAAAGACTGATGAAGCCAAGGAAAATATTTACATCATTTGCAGAAGGACTTGAGCCCTTCCAATGTGTTTTTACACATCAGTGCCTTGGGGATCTACAACCTTCCTGATAAGAAACATTAGGAGACTAACCAGTAGTTCGTTGAGACCAAAGATCCTCCTCCAGGTGTTCACAGAGGATCTGGACACAAGAAACTTCTGATTATCTTTGCCTTTCCTAATAACATGGTTTCTTGAACTGCAGATGTGGTGTCTAGGCTTTTTTTGTTGATCAAAGTGCTAAGTCCCAGCCTTAGTCATAATCGTCCATATCCAAAGGGAAGCTAAGTCTTTCTTCCCTGCCAGATGGCAGAAGTGCAGGATTCAGTGCCAAACAGACCTCTGTTCCCAAACCAGAGACACCAACTCCTGGTACCTCTCCCTTGGGCACTTCTGTTCCAAGAGGTGAGGTCTTGGCTTGAGAACTTCTGAGCTCAAAAAGAACAAGGGTTTGAAGCAGATGTTTTGCTTTTGCCTGTCAGCTCTGCTCAGCATCCCACTGGGGAGCTGTGGGCAGAGGACTGACTCACTCTGCATGAGCATCAAACAGCTGACCCATCTCTTCGTGCTCTCCAGCTGACTGCCAGGATGACTGGTAGCTTCAAGTGACAGGGTGCCCCAGGAGACTCAGTGATAGTACCCTATCCTACAACCTCTTTTCCTGGCTTCCTCCCAGGTCAGCAAAGGAGAAAGCTCTCCTGGCAACAGGAGCAGCCTATGTGCCTACTACTGAGCTCACACTCTGGTTTCACCCCTTCTCTCTGGAGCCCTCAGCAGGAGGAGGCATCTCAGGACCCATGATCACCATGGTCTTGCATGTCCACCTCCCTTTAGCAACAGTGATGCCCACACCACAGCCTCAAGAGTGGGGCAGCTGCTCACACCTCCTGCTGGCATTTGCTCAGTCTCAGCCCAGCTGGTGGGATTACCATGCAGCATCCATTTTTTATGGGGATTCAGACCATACAAGCTGTTAGGAAGCCTGCCTGGCCCAGCTAAACTCCAGTGAAGGCAGCACTTAGGTTCAGAAGAAGGAACTAATATCAGGAAAGGGCTGTGGGGATACCTCCAGCCTAGTCCTGGCTGGAGGTATCTCCACAGCCATGCAAGCCCCTGCAGCGCAGTCAGCAGCAGAGCCCATGGCATCCAGCACCACAGCACTGCAGCCAGTCCTGCACTGCACCTCGGGGTGCCAAAGTCATTTGAGACCTCATTTGAGAACAGAGAGTGAGAAAAGCAGCAGGACTGTGTCTGGGAGGAAAGGGGTAAAAAGGAGCAAAGGCAACCTAAGTTTCAGGATAGTTTCTCCTTCCCTCTCCCTGGTCATGGATTAAAGACTCCAGAGCTGTCAGCCTGCCTGGAAGCAAGGAGCATCTGGTGCATAGGCACCAGAGAGTGAGTCTATAGCAGCTTCGGCTGCTATATCTGGGGCTTGTTGAGCCTTTCCTTTCACTGGCATCCAGTCTGGAGCAATAAAAATGCCCCTCTGTTCCCTCCAGCTGACTTGCAAACCACAGCCCAGCACATCAGAGAGAAGTGAGCAATTAAAGAGACAAAGTGCTGAAAAATACATAACAAAAGCCCTACAAATGGGTACTAGGAGCCTGGAGAACAAAGGCAGAGCATGTTAATGACGAACATGATTCGGTTAATTTTTAATAGTCCATAACAGAAGCAATGGATCAGAGAAACAAGCGGGTGTCAGACAGGAAACTCTTCCTTTCTTCGTAATGCCCTTCCTATTGAAGATGACAGCTTGCCCCCTCTGTTCCCTCCATGGACTGTCTTCAGATCTCTGACCCAAGAGGCTTTCAAGGGATGCACTGCAGATGAGTTTTTAAGTTTTATATATGAGCTCCCTGCACCCAGAAATGCAGCCCAAGAGCTCTGAGAAAATCTCGGAGAGAAATCTCGTATGCTTTTAGGAAGCTTAAGCTCAAAGACTGCTTGGCCAGGGATGAAGGCGTGTGTGCCACGAAGCTTGCGTACGCCCCTTACCCCACTGTCTCACGGGAGGAGAGTGGCTGTGCATGTGCTGAGATGCAGGAGCTGGGGATGTGCATGTTGGCTCCTGGCTGGGCAAGTGCATGCCTATCCCTGAGTTTGGATTAGCAAATCCCTGAATTTGCATCAGCTTTTCCATGGTATCCACCAGCACATTACCTGGCATGCATATGCTAAAGCAGCACAGCCCCTCTCTCACAGCTCCTACTTTTCACAGACATCAACAGAATCCCTGCAGCATGCTGAGCTGAGAAAGGAGGGACAGAGTGACCCTGAAGACATCCAGTGCTTTGCACAAGTCCACAGCTCCTCTCTGAACTTCTCTTCATTCCTCCACCCTTTCCCACTCTGTCACTGCTGTCTTCTCCGTGACAGCTAATGAGGCTCCTAACCCTGACTCTTAACTTGCAAAGCCATTTTTTTGCACACTGAATCTCCTACATGAAAATTCCAGACAAGCTGAAGCAAATTGAGCTCAGGAATTTTGGGCTGAATCCCTCATCCCTCTGCTGGGGAGGGGGTGGTAGGGGGGTTCTCCAGTACTGAGCAACATGAACAAGTCTGCCTCTCCACACGTAGAGTTCACTCTGCTTACAGCACTGCTGAGAGTCCAACACACCTATATCCCCCCTAGCAATATCCTATCCCTCATCCCAGCCTCTGCTGCCATTCAGGAGATCAGGGACATGGCAAAATGTTGTTGGGGCAAGGGATGGGCAGCTGGGCATGGGCTGGACTGTAAGCATGGACGGAGAATTGATTTTGGCAGTGGGACAGTCTCATACTGAGGAGCCATGAAACTTGGGATCATCATCGAGTCACTTACTCAGGTCAAGCAGGAGTCTGGCATGGTCATCACAGCCAGGCCCTGGTAGAGACAGTCACAGAGAGAGCCCATCACCCTGGCATGAGCTCCGTGATGGCGTGAAGCAGTTATGGGCCACTCACACAGCAGCTTGTGCACCTACATGAGCTGGAGAAGCCCAGAGGAGCTTCAACACGTGTTGATGCACCCACCATGCTTGTCCCAGCTCTCACCAGCTACCAAGACTCCAGGAGCACAGGGTCCATAGGGCAGTGTGGTCATCTCACCTCCACAAAAGGAGAAACTGGTACTGCTGGTCCCAACCAAGAGGGCTGCTTTGGGTACAGAAGAGGGACTGGACGCATCTTCCCAGGAGCTGCAGCCTGATGAGATGCTGGGGAAAAGACTGTCAAAAACTAATTTAAAAATGTAGCGCTCTGCTTGATTTCATGTCTGAACATGTCACTTAACAACAATTTAGTCATTCCCTCCTGCCTTTTGCTGAGGCACTGACACTTTTTTAATAAAAATACGTAGAGGAGCTTCAGGCACTTTATTAAGTGCACAGCAAGGGTGCTGGTACCCATGTCTCTGCCCACAATGCTCCCTGTTAGTGTAATGAGAGCTTGCAAGAGCATAGAAGCCAGCAGAGCCCCTTCCCCAGCTCCAGCTGAGCACTCACAACCTGATTTCCCAGAGCACATGCTTGGCTTCCTCTAGAAATCACATCTTCAGCTGGTGCCCAGGGGTGGGCCCTGCCAAGGTGGAAGGCATTCAGCAAACCTGATCTGCCACCGAGCTTGCATAACTATTAGAATTTCTAATTGCTTTTCTTTTTATTTTTTTGGCCTTTTTCTTTTTTTTTTTTTTTTTGGTCCCCAAGCCATGTTGCGATGCAGAAGCTGCTGCTGCCATGGTTACAGTCCCAACCAGCCAATATCCAGCTCCCAGCTACATCCTCCGGAGTGGGCTGAGCGTTGGGAAGCCTGTGTGCCATGCTGACCTCTTCCCGGGGAACAGGGCAGCCTGACACCACCTTCCACTGACAACTTTTCTTACCACCTCTGCATCAGCTCTCTGTATCTGTAGACTTTCTTGCTTTGAAACTCATCTCTGTTGCACCAAAGCACCCAGCACATCCTGCTCCAAGGTGAGCCCTGCACCCAAGGGAAGCAGCAGCGGGACTGCTGGCAGCCAGCACAAGCAGGTCTGGCTGATGCTGGGGCTGTCCATCAGGAGACAAGCCCCAAGCTGACATGCTGTGGATGGCCATCAGTAGGCTGGAGAGGAACAGGAACCTTCCAGGGCCTTGTGGTTCACTTTGTAGGCTGCTCATCTCTTGCATGTACATGTCTCTCTCTTTACTCTTTCTAAGAGGAAAAGCCAGCTAGTGGCTAATGAGGTGTCACTGCACATCAGCTGATGTGATTAAAAGGCTTTTTCTCGATGGGGAAAAATTACTGTTCTTTCTCTATAGTCACCTGGCAGCATGACTCAAGTTTCTAGCTGGCTTTTCTGAGGTTCAGGCTTGTACTGAGTGCAGGTGAAGTGAGCTCCATGTCATGTCATTCCACTGACGGCCCAAAGCATAGCTTGAGTTGGGGCTACATAATCATCTCCATGTATCTCAATCATCAATCTGCATAATCATCCTGCATGCATCTCTTCCAGTGGCCCTAAAGAAATCTAAACTCAATCTCCCAACTGCACTAGGAGATGCCAATTATCCTGCAAATGCTGACCTGATTCCAAATCAGGAATCTCAAGAAAAACCCTCTTTTCCCCTCAGTTTCCCAGGCCCATATCTACACCACAAGCATCCCAGGTAAGTCCGCAACCAACTCTGGATGGTCTTTGCACTCTTGCAGCTTTGTCCATCCTTTAGGAAACCCCTGCCCTGGTTCTGCATGCCCAGCTGTGCACCACCACCCTCAAGGGTGCTAGCGTAGGGTGGCTGGGACATTTCTCTTGCCCAGGTCAGCACAGGTAAGGGGTTAAGCTCAGGACAAGCAGACTGATGTCCCTCTCAGCTGATTCCCAATGCCAGCAGCACCCCTGAGCTCTGGGAGATACCTCTGCTCTGTGTGCCAAAGCAGTGGGCAGCTGCCTGAGCCTCCCTCCTTGCAGGGATGGGGAGTAACTATGGTAACTGTCTCCGGCTGCAGCCCAGCTCCATGTTTGCCTCTCCTCAATAGTGCTTGTGTTTATCTTCGAGGCTCCATTTGCAGCTTACTCCTTCATTCTCATGACCAAAGGCAGAAAGTGAGGTCTTGTAACAGCTCCCAGCCTCCTTTCCTGGAGACAGTGTTAACCACAGACAAGCAGATCTCCACAGGAAAAGCATTACCTCACTCAACACCTTCCCTGCTCATCACTTGAAAGTCCCCACAGATTCACAGCAGAGGTGGTTAATCACCACAGCACGAAATGAGTGTCTGAAGCCTGGCAGGAGCCTGGAGGTGCCAGCAGGCATCAGCAAGTGCCACACGAGAGGCGCGCTGCAAGGGCAGGTGGGGTGGCACGCTCACTGCTGGCTTGTGCACACACACCAGCCTGCGTGGTTTCCAGAACTACCCAGTAAAGCAATATAGGTGCCACCCTTAATCCCTGCATAACTTAATCCCTCAGATGTAGAACAGGGTGACTGACTTTCCTCCCGCACGTTCATCAAAACCTTCGGGGCACAGCCACTGCTCCGTGCTGCAGTGCCTGGCTCCAGAATTTATGCTCCAGTCTCAGCTGCAACTGTTAAGGTAAAAATTTTCAAAAGCATTTTAATGACTCAGATGTGGAAATCAGATTTGGGTGACACTTCTGAGAATGGATCTTGGGTTCTTGACACTTTTGAAATGTTCCCCACAATAATTTTAGAATGTCTAAACTACCAATTAGTGCTTGATTAACAATGGTAAATAGGAGCCTTGTGTTCTGCTATCTCCCTTGCTGTTTCAGCTATTAATGACAACTACACCAGGAGCTGCCAGGGGAAACATTTAATATGTGAAGCCATGATTTATTTTCCTTCTGTGTTTTAAAAAAAAGATGATGACATTTCTTTTCCCTTCTTTCTCTCTGCTTTTTTTCCCCCTTTGCTTTGTCATGCCAAGAAGCATGTCTAACACCAGCTGAAAACATCTGGAATGGTTCTGATAGGAGCAGAGCCAGCTGCCTTTTCATATTTCTCTGGGACTGGGAGATATATATCAGATGTGAGTGTCTCTCTTCACTAATAATATGTTATCTGAATAAATAACTGGTGGTGGCTTAGACCTGGCTGAAGTGTTTGCTCTCTGCCTCCTTTTGCAGAATTTGATTTACAATGTCTTCTCTCGCTTCACACTGATTCTTATTTTACTTTAGGGTTTTTTTATTCAATCATTTCTTTTCTTGTCCTCCTCTCCCTCCCTCCCCTCCCCTCCTTAGGCATTCAATCACAGCTGCCTGCAAGGGGGATTGCAACCCAGCTTTTCACCTGCCTGCACTGCAAACGGAGGAAATTTGAGAAGCAACCGTATAAATATTTTCTACCTAGTCCCTGCCCAGATCCATCCTGAGGATCAGGGCTTGTCTGGGAGGCATGGCTCGGTCCTGAGCCTGCCAGCACAGGGGGACGTAGGGTGAGGTCTGGCCATGCCCAGGCACAGAGAGATGACATGGAGATGCAGTGTGGTTATCCATGGGCATTAGGGGTACGTGGGCATCAGCACTGCAGTCCTTCTGGGATTCGCTTTCCTCTGCCCCCCACATCAAGGGTGCTCCCACCTATGAGAGGAACCCTCTTTGGTGCCACAGGGGACCCCAGACACCCAGTGTTAACTCCCAAAGGAGTCACTGTCGTGCCCACTGCGCCTGAAGCACAGCCACCACCCCACTCTGTGAGCAGAGCAGAGCTACCCAGCACACAACGAGCAGGAGGCTGGGCTACACACGCAGAGAGTCACAAAGGCATGTCCCTGAGCCACCAAAGTTTCCCATCCCAGCTCCCTTCCCTCTCTTACAGAGAGATTCAGTCACCTCTGCCTGGACAACCCTGCCATGCTCAAATCATCCCTTCTTCCCACAATGAAAGTAATGCTGTTGTCTCCAGCTGTCAGGAGCAGAGGGCTGTGATGAATCCTTCTTCTCAAGGCATCCAGAGGGTCTGCAAAACTACAGAGGCACCTGACTCCAGCAGGCCATTCCTGGCTGGGCACCAGCAAGGGAAAACACCTTGGGATACCAAGGGCATTTCTGGCAGCAGGAGTGATTTCAGGCAAAGAGGAAAGCAAGTTATGTGACAGTGATGAAATGTGAAACCAGCTGCTTTTAAGGCCTTTCATCCATCATCCTTGTGAGCTTGTGACAGTGACAAGAGGAAGGGTGGGATGAGACGAGAACTGAGAAAGAAGCATAGTGAAGGGAGTTGGCTCTGAAGACTTGGCATAGATTAAAAATAAACAGCTCTTCCCACATGTCTCTGCACCTCCATCCACTCCTGTCTGTACAAATAAACCCCTGAGAGTGACATTTCCGGTGCCAGGTCTCTGCATGGGTCAGTGACAGCAGGGAATGGAGTCTAACAGACTGTCTCATCCGCCCCACAGGTCTCCTCCCCTCCTAAGACACTGCCTTCCCTCACACAGATGTTCCAAGATCTCCATACAGAGGCTCTTCCACTGCAGGTACCTCTCCAGGTCTTAGTCCCATGGGAGTGACCCACACCACGGCAAAACAAATCCCACCACAAGATATGTTAGGGAGCAGAGCCCCTTGAGAGCATCAGCTGGGAACTCTGAGGACCACGGCAGCTCAGGCTGCTCCTCATCCCCACCAGAATCTCTGGAGGGTGTGGCTAGATATACTAGCAGTGCCATACTGGAAGAGGAGCTTGTTCCTCTTGCACTGTATGTCTTCACAGAGGTGGGGTATTCACCTCCAGGACCACCGCATTTTCTGTTTGTTGATGGGAAATGTGGGTAAAATCAGGTTCTGCCTTTTACTGCAGAGGATAAAGTGTGTCTCCCAGCCTAGAATGGCAGCTACTCTCAGCTTCTCCCAGTTCAGAAGTGGGAGTCCACTGTAGACAAAAATGGCTTCTCCTGAGGATCAGAGCACCAAGGACACCTTGGCTGCATAGAGAAAACCACCCTGGGAAGCACCCTGCAGCAGGCAAGAGTGGTGGGGCAGCCAGCAGCGGGCATGGGTCACTGGCTGAGATCCTATTTGTTGCCCCTTTAAAAGCTTTTGCTGAATTAACTGGAGACTTGAGTGTGGAAATGTATTGCATCACCTGCCAGAGGACAGTGAAAAGCAAAGCAAGAGGCATACTCCACCCCAGTGAAAGGCTTCAGATGAAAAGCAACCATGGAGTTGTCACGAGACTGCTTGTTTGCGTTATTTTGGGCTCAGATATTTGCAAATACAACCTGTTCTGAACTGATGTCTCTCTGGTTTTTCAGACGGTGTGTGATAAATGTGTTAATTTTGCATTCATCTCTGGGAAGCGAGAGGGGGCTGAGAAGGAAGAGCAGCTGAGAGAAGGGACTCTGCTTGCCTGGAACATAGTTTAGCAAGCTCCTGGATCCCTGTGAACATGGGGGCATTTACAAGTGACTAATCACCCCCATGCCCTCCCGAGAGCCTTCCCCACAGCCATCTTTGTGCTCCTCGTGGACATTGATGAACTCAGCTTCACAGCCCCCTGGAAACATGGCATCCTAGGGCCTCCAGCCAGATGATGTATGCACTATCAACCCTCCTAAACACACAGGTCTCCACAAAACTTTTGCAACCTTTGATGCTTTTGCCTTTTTTGCACTTTCCACGTCAGGCAGCAAAGCAGGGACCATGATAAATGCTGTGTGCTGTCCAGCTGAAAGCACAACTAAAGCCACCCAGTCACTTCAGGAAAAAAAATGATAAAGACCCTTGAGGAGGAGAAGGCTGAAATGAGGCAGACAATACTGCAACAGCTCATTTTTTAGAAGACCTTCACCAGAGAAGCAGTGTCTCAGGGATGTGCCAGAGAGTCGATTAGTGTCAAGGACAGCAGTGAAGCTGCAGCAATTGAAAATCAGCATGGCAGGAGCAGGAGGACATTTTAGGGGTGGTCCTGAGGAGGAGAAGGAGCCAGCTTTCAGGGTCACTGTTTCTCACTGAAAGATTCTTCTTTGGGTTGACCAAACCTAGTCATGCATCGCTGCAAAAATCAGTGAATTATTTCAACTGAGGGGAAGAAAACTGAGAAGTTCAAAGGCTCCAATTCAACATTTTCTGATTTAGCTGGTTTAGCTTCTTGAAATAGCCATTTATTTTTACAGATTTCTAATAGCCCATTAGACCTTTTTTTTATATATCCCTAAGCAGAACATTTGCTTTCAAACCGAGTAATTTACTCAACGCAAGATGATTTTTCTGCTTTTCATTTCAGCAGGAAACAGAAAAATAATGAATTTCCCAATGACCCCCAGTTGTGGGCTTGTTTTGTTGGGTTTTTTAAATGCTGCTGTTGCTGTAGCAAGTGAAAGCAGTGCTTGTTTGCACAGCTATGGTCAAATGTCACATCCCTGAAAAATCTCAATAGACCAGGTTAAGAGCCAGAGACTGCATAGCTGCTGGTAGAAGTGGCACACTCTCCCAAGAAACACAGAAGCCCAGGCTGCTCATTGTCTTAGCTAATTGCGTGACGAAAGACAGCAGGCTTTTATTTGCCATTTTGCAATAGAGTGAGTTTTGCAGTGAGGAAAATGCCATCCCCCCCACAAGAACATCTGTATGGTATCCCACAGGATTCCAGGCTCCTGTCAGGGACCAGGGGCCAGGGCAGAGCAGGACACGCACATACTAAACTTGCTCCTAATCCCTTTCCTTTCCACACAGTTTCAACACAGAGACTTGCTGAAACAGAGGCAGTTTTGTCATGCTTAGTAACTAGCTGCGGGCTCTCCTCTTCTGGATTTAGAGGAAACTTTATCATAACATCTTTCAGCAGAGTCAGGCAGAGTAATTATCTCTTTGGGGAAGAAATGCTTCTTTTTGCTTCTTTCAAGCCCAGCTCCCACTAGCTTTATTTGATGATGCTTGCTCTTGAATTGGAGGGTAGAGGGAACAAGCCAAAATCCGGTGGCACTATTGTTCCTCCAGAGATTTTAGGTAACATTGTGACCTGATTCCCAGACCTGCAAAGCTCCTTCTGGGACACCTGGCTGAGGTGAGGGAGGTCTTACCTGCAAGAGAGCAAGGTAGAGTCTGGGAGACCAAAACTTAGGTAGGGAAGTCTGCCAGCAAGTCTGTGCACTAGGAAGGAAGAAATGTCTTCCTTGATGATTGTGTTTTGTGTAAGGGTGACAAGAGGCAAAAAAAGGTATAGCTTGAGAAACAGGCCCTGTCTGGAGATCAAGAGAGGACTGTTATGAGAAGAGCTGGTTATAAAATGTTGCCACCAATAAGTCAAAAAGGTAAGAATTCAGGGTGGAGACCTCTGAAGTCACCTAGTGCAGCCTTCTGTGAGTATCTTCAAGATAGAGATCCCACAGACTCTCCAGGCACCTACTTCAGTGCAGGGACCACTCTCACAGAGAAGATTTTTTCCCCTTTATATCTGATCAGAATTTTCCTGGGAGCTGTTTTTATCCCTCATCCTTTGCTATGTATCTCTGAGAACAACCTGGCTCCATCCTATTTGCAATGGCACTTTACATAACAGAAGATAGCAAAGAGCTCCCCAAACCTCCAGATTCTTCTTGCATGCCGGGTGCTCCAGCCCGAAACATGTCCCTCCTCTTGGCTCATTCCACTATGTTGGTATCTCTCGCCAGGGAGCCCCAAACTGGACCTGGTACTCCAGATGCTCTCTCCAAGTGCCAGACAGAGGGTACTGTTGACTGAAGACAGCATGCTTTCCCTGGGCCTGCAAATACCATCTTCACACTTCCAGGAGCTTTCCATCATGATTACTGCAGGTAGCAGTGCAGACTCTGCCAGCCAGCTTTGTTTGCCTGTGTCCTGAGCTCGGCACCAGCCAGCTCTAATCCAGAAGCCGTGTAGAGGGTTTATCAAGGCATGACACTTAAATTCCTAAGCCATGCTGAAGAGACGGGCAGGGCAGCTGCAGCTCAGTGTCTTGCTAGCAGGGGTTAACAGTAGGGGAGGGCTGGCGCACTGTAACCAAGAGGGGAGAACTGCAAGTCTGTGCTCACCTCCATCTGCAAGAAACTGCAGACACCTCTGTCCTGTGGATGTGCGGTGGGATAAAGATTTTATTCCACCTGACATGAGCCTCTCACTCACTCAGTGGCGGTGATCAAAACATAATGCAAGAGTGGAGCTTCTGACAGGGAAAGTGGATGTTTTAATGAATCATTTGAGATGCAGAGCCATGAATGTCCAGACATTCTTGAAGATGTTTTAATAAATAACAATGAAGATAACCATTTAAACATTGTGAGCAGGAAATGCATTATTGAACATGCATAACACAGTACAAACTTAGAGCCCTTTCAAGGCCTTCAAAAAACAACCAGGCAAAATTCAAATGAATGGAAGCAGACAGGCATATTTTTGCTTTAACGTCTGTCCGTGGCTTCCAGAAAGCAAGCGCTGTAACTTTGACCTGCACCAACTTTATATATTCGTGCACCTGCCTGCTCTTCTCACCCTTCTGCAGGAACGCACTCGCCCCTCAGATGGGCAGAGACACGGGAGATGGGTTCATGCAGCCGTTTTGTGTCTGCAAGGTGGGCATCAGCCCAGCCCTCCTACAGCCAGAAGGAAGGGGTGTCAGGGCCAAGGAGGAGCACAGGTACTCATTGGAAGCTGCCTCTGGGTCCAGTCTCTTTTGGACCCATATAAACTTTGGCAGCTTAACATCCTCTTGTGAGAAATTCCTCATCTTCAAAGCCCCACAGATCTTCACTGCACTGGGTCCTCTTAGAGAAAAACAGACTGTTTTCACCTTTCTTTTGACTCTACCATTCTCTGGGCCTCAGATGGATGATAAAGATCACAGGGGCTCGTTCTTGAGGTGTTTTCAAAAGGAAGGAAGGATTGATACCAAAAATGCAGGTGGGTCGGGATTAGCAATTACTAATTGCATGCACACATCTGCAGGGCAGGCTGACTGTGAAGAATGTCACTTTGATTGCATGGTCACCTAGGGCAGGGGCGGATGCAGTGGATGATGCTCAAAAGAGCCACGGCCAAAGCAGAGAGCTCTGCTGCCCCAAAAGCCAGTGCAGCATTTAGAAGAATTCAATATTTGCAAAAAATGCCAAGGGAACTGTAATACTATGCAACGGTGATGCCAAATTAGAGGATGATCCTTAGCTTAAGGTCTCAGACTTAACATCCAAAGATCAGTGCAAAGTGCAGAGTGAGAGAATTAAAATTTTGCAGTAACACAAAGGAAGTGGAAATCATGAAAAGGGCTTACGATCTCTCACTTTTCATCTTTGGGGTGTTCTTTTAATGACTATAAAACATGACCAGAGTGATTTAACTCAACACCTGTAGTCAGCTAAAAGCTCAAAACCTTGATGAAACTGAGTCAGGCACACAATCTCTTTAGGTTTTTTTGTTTGTATCTGCTATTACAGAAAAGCCACCTTTCCATATAGCCTTCTGCTTTTAATCACATCATGCAGCTCCCTCCCTAGAGGAGGTGGAGGCAGGAGGGGACTGTGTTGCCAAGAATAAGAAAGAGCAATTGACACTGAAGTTTGGAGGTAAGACAAGTGAGCTTGGGAACCAGCTGTTTGCAGGGCCAGGGGAAAAAAGTGAGGTGGGAAGCCTGTACACTGCTGGGCAGGACCACAGAGGTGGTATTAAACACCCTCACTGCTAAAATCAGTGTGACAGTTTCCTGATGGATAAACACCTTTGATGTCACAGCTTTGTATCAACCCAGCTCTGATCTGACTACATCTGCCAGCGCTGGGTTTCCAAGAGTGGGATCACTAGATGGACAAGAATTTAGGATCAGTTTCTAAATGTTCACTGTCCTGTTTAATAATGGCAGAGGTGCTGGGGGTTGTAGCCCAGAGAAGCTGGTGACCATTAGGCTTCTCCAGCAAAAGGCAGAGTGCACACAAGGTATAGTAGCTGCTACCCTCACAAGTGCGACCTGAGGTCTCAGTGGTAACATTCCAGCTTTCACAACGCATCCAGGGGGCTTGTGGAACACTGCCTGTGGCCCAGCTGGATGCCTTCTCCTTCCTTTGCTACAGATAAACCCTTGTACTCCAGTGGCTGAAGCTAGATGGCTTCCAATCACTTCTCTTCCCAGCAGGCAATGAGGTCATACTTCCAAAGATAGGGGTGCAAGGTGAAATACCAGGAGCATCTCATCCCCCTGAGCTGGAATTCTAGCAGGTAATGAGAGAACCCCAAACTGACTTTGCTCTGAACAAACTTTTTCCAGTCCTTTGGACCCCAAGGTCCAGACAAGACTCTGCTACATCTCTGTATTTCTGAGGGCTCACAGCTAAAGATTCTGTTGTGGACACATCAAGCATGAAACAACTCAACTCCCAACAGATTTCAGGTGCTGAGGTGCCACAAGACGCTCCGATTCAAAGCACGGAGTCTGAGTCACTTGTGACACTGATTCTTTTGAAATAATTTCTCCTTTGCTGGAAGGTTCAGAGCTGCCTGTTTTCAAATTCCACTTGGTGCTCAAACCAGCCTCAGGATCCCTGGTTTCTCATCAGAACTGCTTGGTCGCACCGAGCCCTCCCCTCAGAAGTAAGCGGATTCCCACAGGGGCTGCCCTTGTATTTTAAGCCTAGCCCTGCCCTAGCCTTGCTTTTCACTGAATAGCTGAGGAAGTTTTTATTTAAACTTGGTTTCTACTGCCAACGGCCCTGCTGTCTGGGTTGACAGAGAATATTCCTCAAGTACCTACTGAAGCAGCAATCTCCAACATGCTCCCAAAGACTTTGACTTTGCCAATTCTTTTTAGAAAGGGCATGATTTTCCTCTCACTTACACCTGCTTCACAGCAGGGTAACTCCATTTAAAAGACTCCTCTTTTACCTGCGGAAGGAAGAGAAGAATCAAGGCCATCCCCTGCAGGAAGAATGCACATAAAATACCTGCTGCATGGTGTGCTGGAAAAAAAACAATCCCCCAGCTGCTTCCACCATCTCAGCAAAGAAACTCTTCTCTCCAATGTTGTTTTTAATAAAAACCTTATGAAAAGGAAACTGCCTTCCCGAGCCATGCTGCACTGACTCGGGAGAACCGTTGGGTTGGATCATGACAGTATAAACTGGTTTATTGCCAGAACAAGCAACAGATGCCAGCAGTGTGACACAGAGCGAGGATTTGGCAGTTTGTTCAAACGCTCTGACAGCAGCAGGCATTTTAGACTCTGAAAGATAAGAAATTGGCCAGCAAAATGCATTGATGGAGTATGTGGACTGTGCAGTCTGCCCTGCCACCTCCCTGAAATAATGCAGGACTCAGTCCCGTGGGAGCGTGCATCTTTTCAGGCTAGCAGGACCACTGCATCCCATACAGCAAATAACTTAGTTTCTGCAAGAAACCTTTGCTTTAAAAGACAGCATCTGTTGTATATTTGTCTGGAGGTTTTCAGAGAAATGGTTCATCACCATATTTCACAGGTGCAGGGTCTTTTCCAAGACTTGTATTTTGTAGGTAGGTGATGGCATGATACCGAAATGATTCTCCCTACAAACACTACTCAGAGAAGGAGATGCTACCATCAAACAGTGTAATGTGGCATTTCTCTATTAGAGAGAGATGAATGGATGGATGGATGGATGGATGGATGGATGGATGGATGGATTGGTGTAACTGTAGAAGAAGAAAGATTGGAATGAAAAATAGGTAGGTCAGTAGGTCAGGAGAGAGAGAGAGAGAGAGAGAGGCATTCATTCAGCCATTTTTCTTCTGCCTATTTGCCATGCTGGCTGGCCAGCAACACCTTGGCAGGATCTGTCTTCTCACAGCCAGGAATCTACTGACAGGGCCAGGAGACAGAGTGCCACCAGTTTATTAGGTCTTTCTGGTCTGAACCCATGCTTCCTTGCAAGTAGAGACCCTGGAAGGGTTCATAGTCCATGCTTCAGATTCTGCTTGAGAAGCTGAATCCTCTCTGCTTGGGTTAGCCTGTATCTCCTGTAATGCAACAAGGAGAGCCTCCACAGCTTTACAGGATCTCAGAGGAAGCAGAAGGGCTGGGGTGCATCTAGCTGGGGAGCTGGATCACTAGAGGGGAACAAAGACAGCAGGTTCTTAAACTAGGGACAAAGGGACAATGAAGCTGGGTGGAAAAATGCAATGTCCTACTGAACAAAATTGTACAGCATGTCCAGGTGCTTGCCTTTTGACAAAAAAAATGGAATAGTAGTTCAAAAGCTTCTCTTCTCCCCTCAAACCTCCCCGGTTTCTACACTCACCTCCACCTATTCATGTAAGCAACCACTGAAATGTTAGAAGTCCCTGCAGATACTGGATCCAGGTTTTGCCCAGTTCTATGTTCTGCTACTGTTGGCAGAGGCTGTTCAGCCCTGTAGCATAGCTGCACAATGTTTCCAAGAGAAACCAGTCTCTTCCTGTGGCTGGGAACAGTACCTGAAGCTAGACTAGTCTGAATCCAAGCCCACATCCCTCCCCTTGGTACCAGACTATCATTCTCCAAGTCCTTCTGCCCTTCCTGAAAACTCTTCTAGCAGGTCTCTGCAGCAAGCCTCTCATAAGACCCCTTTCACATTGCCTCAAACAGCTCCTCTTTGTAGCAGGGACTGTATTTCCCCCCAGTGCTGAAAGATGCAGAGCAGGAGCACCCAGGAAAACCCTGCCCAGCATATGCCCCATCTCTACCATGGCCGCCCTGGCACACAAGAGAAACATTCATCCTCTTACAAGCAGGTTCCTCATCTGTTTCCTGGGCTTTGCTGCAGGGTGAGTGGCGTATCCTGACCCAACAGCAATGACAGCCAATTACTGGCTTTAAAAACTGCCCCCCATCTGAGTGGGTTGCCCAGCTGCTGTCAGACTGATTTCAGGATAGGCTGGAAATTGTCAGCCAGCTGACAGAGCCCCTGGTTAGTCTCTGCTTCCTGGGAAAGATGTGCCAGCGCTCCCCACACTGTGCTCCGCTCAACTTTTATTCCCAACTGGCATTTGGAGAAGGTTTTGGAGGAAATCAGAGGGGGAATGCATGACACCTTGTCAGCTACACCAGGGAGAGTTATTGGGCAGGGAGAAAAACCTCCCTTCTGCCAGCAGCCAGGGCCAGATGGTGATGGGAGAGTGCTGGGGAGCCTGAAAGCAGAATAGCCAAGGGCTGGAAGAGGATAGCTACTGCGGTAAGGGGGCAAGGGCAGAAATGGCACAGCAGGCTGTAGCCATGGGCAAGGAGAGGAAAGGGGAGTCAAGCAGCACGGGCAAGGCTGCAGCAGCCACACAACCAGAGCCCCCGGCAACCAGAACCAAGGAAAAGGGGACAGAGACATGTTGGCACAAAGCCCCACACCAGCTCTTAAATGCAGGTGGCAGTGGTGTTGTCAAACACTGCGTGAAAGAAAGCACCAGAAGTGCTTCATGAGGCACAAGAGACATTGTGGGAAGGGACTGAAACCCTGGATGTGGACAAATGACCCTTGCAGAGCAGAGCTTCCCAGGAGGGAGGTTTGAGGTGCCATGGTAGCTTCTGGGCCACCAAGGAATTTGGAGATGGAGATGCTCAGGGCTAGAGCCACAGGCAGGGTACATGTCCCATGACATGGAGAGAAGCACCAAGCCTGTTTATTCCCAGTGTTCAGGGTGCCACAGCAGCTATGGGGGGAGCCCATACAAGGACAGAACCATGCTGGCAGCGTCACCCACCCAGGCTGGCCCCTGCCCCAGGCCCAGAAGCAGCCACATGCTACATTTGCTGTGCAGGGGGTTCCATTTCAGACACTGTGATTCAACTTTTCTCTCCAGATAAAGTTATTAAGGTAAATTTGATCAAAATGACACATGGATTACAGTGTGTGTTGCAGACTCTAATTCTGTTTACTGTTCTGAGGGAATGGGCAATTATTACAAAAGCCGGGACAGAGTGTTTTTAATAACATTTCTTGTTAAGATTTAATTAAAGGAAATTGTATTTTCTTAATCACTGAAAACTCAACTGCCTGGGAAATTTTTTTATATAATTTTGTTTGCAGTTTATTAAATCCTTAGGTTATTCCTTTTCTGAGGCTTTTAGTCACTTACCAAGTGCTTCTTAACATGTAGGAACAGATTGCTCAGGATCACAAAGAAACTAAAGGGAGCACTCTGGGAGGCAGGGCTGGCCTTTGACAAAAGGAGATTTCCATTTAGGATTTAGAGGTCCTAGGGTATTCTTTAAAAATTGAAAATTTTTAAAATATTCTACCACTTTTGGCTGCCAAGACCTGCCTTCCCTGCAGCCTGACTGATGCTGGCACCAGCTGCTCCCCACCTCCCTCACTCCCTGGTACACCTCTCTGAAGGAAGGGTATTCTGGGGGACTATCTAAAATGAGAGCAAACTTCTAAAACATGTCAAAGCAGGGAAATAAATGATGGAAGAGAGTGAATGGAGAACCTGAGATACATGACAGGGAAGAGGAAAGAAGGGGGGAATGACCTGTTGCCCTGAGCACCAATGCTTCCTGAGCCAAGCTGTCACATCACAGACTAGCCAGGGAGAGGGGTTTTATCACTATTCCCTATCCCTGAAGAGTGAACTGGAACCCCTCTGGTTCCCAAAGAGGGGTGCCAGATGTTGGTGGCCAGGTCAAAGCATCAGGCTTGCCAGGGCTGCTGAGCACCTGTTGCCCTTCTAGGTGCCAGCACAGGGAGGTGCAGGTGACAACAGGCAATGACCCCAGCTGCTAGAGTAGCTGTGTCACCATTTCAGTGCTGCAGCTCTTGGTAGAAAGAACTGCCTATCTGAAAGAAGCCAAGCAGCTGCTTCAAATAACCAGGGCAGCAGTTCTCTAGGCCAAGGGCTCCCCATCCCCAGGCTCCCAGTGTCCCAGGGTCTGCTTCCAGCTCCTCAAGGAGTGCAGAGAGGAGCAAGGCAGCTGAAATCAGTGAAAGGGCCGATTGCGCTGATCAAAGGTCAGGCTTGTTCCGGCTGGCATGCAAAGCAGCCTCCCTTTGTGTGCAGGGCTAACTAACACTGAAAGGACAGGAGACCCCGGGGGAGATGAGCTGCTGCTGCTGCTACTCAGTGAACAGGGCAAGGATGCTTTCCACCCAGCCACAGCCCTTCAGAAAGTGGCTCAGTCCCATCAGCTCACTGCCTTATCTCTCCCCTGATGCACGTACCAATGTGAACAGGCTTATCTCTGCCTCATACTTGGTCTGGGACAAGGTATTCAAGCCCCATGAGTGGCACAGCCAGACTGGGATCCTACCTGCTCACCAAGTGCCAGTCAGACAGGGAGCCTACAGAGGCAACGGGCTGCAATACCAGGAGTTCAGAACATCTTTGGCTTTCTGCCCTCCTTTAAGCTCTGCCTGCAGAGCAAGGACCTCTTGAGCAGCCTGTGCCTTGACCCTGGCATTTCATGACAGCAGATATATCTGCTGAGGTCTCCCTTTCCTTGCTAAAGTTGAAGCTGTAGGGTGGCATCTGAGTCCAGATAACTGAAAAACCTAAAAGTGATGGGCAATCTATAGCTTGCAAGCTGAATGTGGTCTAAGCCAGCCCTTAGACTTGCCGGGATCTAGGCTAAGCCAAGTAGATTTCAGCGCATCTGCCAAAGGCAGAGATATTTGCTGTCCCTTCTGCTACCAGAACTAGGGGGAGCATCAGAGGGAAGGGGCTGGTCCAAAGCAAAAAAGAATGGTGGGTCTTAATGCAATGCTTTCTTAGGCTGTGGGACTCCTTGCCACAAGGTGTTGGGGATGCTTAACATGGATACAAATGGCAGTGGACTAAAGTCAAGGAAGACAAACCTATTGATGGCTTAACCAAGCAGCTCCGATCACAGAATTCCTGAATTCAGATCTCTGGGATCTGAGGGAATATTTTGGAGGGGCTGCACTGCACACTTGTCTCTTTCTCACACTTATCCCAAGCACACATGACCAGCTGGTGAGATGCCAAGCTGAACTACCATTTATCTGGATGCTGCACACCTGCATGGCATGTGAACCTATACATATGTAGGGCATGAACACCCTGTTGTGCCTCCTTCACAGCAGCCATCAGTTCTGCTCTGTTGGTTGCTCCTGCATTCAGTCTCCACAGGAGTCACACATCCTCACAAGCCTGGGGCAGGCAGGACAAACAAATTCTCCAGGATTTGAGTTGAACCAGAAGTGTGTTCTGGTTTCGGCTGGGATAGAAATAGTTTTCTTCCTAGTAGCTGGTACAGTGCTGTGCTTTGGATTTGGGATGAGAATAACGTTGATAACACACTGATGTTTTAGATGTTGCTAAGCAGTGTTTACACAGAGTGAGCTTCTCACCTCACCCCACCAGTAAGGAGATTGGGGGGCACAAGAAGCTGTAAGAGGACACAGCCAGGACAGCTGACCCCCACTGTCCAAAGGATGTTCCACACCTTATGACATCATGTTCAGGATATAAACTAGAAGGAAAATTGTCCAGGGGCCACTGCTCAGGTAGTGGCTGGATATCAGTCAATGGGTGGTAAGCACTTGCATTGTGCATCACTTGTTTTGTATATTCTAATTATTTTTCCCTTCTTTTTCTGTCCTATTCAACAGCCTGTACCTCAATGCATGCACTTTACTTTTTTGTCCAATTCTCTCCCCATCCCACAGAGGGTCTGGGAGTGAGCAAGCAACTGTGTGATGCTTAGTTGCCAGCTAAGGTCAAACCACAAAAAGTGCCAAGTTTATCAAACCAGCCAGATTGTGTTCTGGGCAGCCCAGTCTGACAGCCCCATGGTCGCTGCTGTACTCTTCACAACATCTATGACTTACACCACTGGCAGGGAGCAGAGGACTGACAGCAGGGGAGCCAGAGGGGTGCCCTTTCTCCATGCCCTGATTGCTGCAGGTGGCACTGCCCACTCCTTGGGCCTTTTAACAATTTCCACTCTCTTCAACATATTGATACTTCCTCTCCAGCAGCAAGGGTTGGCTGTTTTGAAATGCAGAGGTAAGGATGAGGAGGGCTAACCCCTGCATCACAGCCTTTGCCAGATACTTGACTTACTGCTAAGACCTTTGGCTACCACCATTTTAGGGCAGAGACATGGTTTTATAACAGCATCCCCATTGCAATTGCTTAACTGCAATTGGTTAATTCCTTATCTGAGTACCACTGGCCTCTGTTCTGGGCTGACAGCTCTGTCCCTACTCCAGGACAGTGACAAGTGACTTGTCAGCTTCCCCAGTTGTACCTTTCATTTCAGGACATAAACCTTGAAAAGAAACAACACCTACAAACAAACATGCCAAAATCTCATGCCAAGCCTACCATGTACTGCCCCAGCAGATCCTGACGTGAATATCTCAGTTCTCTGTTCCAGCTCTATGTGTTTTTCAAACAGGGCTGTTTCTTTAAACCCATTACCATGTTTCTGTGTCTGCTTTTTTAAACCAGAGTAAGTAATTTCTCCCATGAGAAATTTCTTCTGTGTTTGCAAATTAGAGACTTGAATTAATAAAACAAGGGTGGACTTACTGGAGAGTGGCATAGAAAAAGGAAGCAGAGCTCCACCACCTCCATTACCCTGTGCATTGGTTGCTGCAGGTGGTAGGAGGGGAGAAGAGCTGTGCAGCAGCCTCCCTCCCTAGCTGCAAGCCTGCTGTCCCACTCCCTCCCCTCTTCCCCCAACCCACTGTGTTCACCCCATGGGGCTGAGGAGCCCCATGACATGTGGCACTGAGGGCACTGAGTCTTTCCAGTCACTCTGTGTATGCCTGGCACAGATCACATCCCAGGGTAATCATCTTTGAAGGCTCCTTGCTTCTAAGGTCTTGCATCTGTCACAAAGGAGTATTTCCCATCTGCTGGGATTTACTCCAGGTTCCTGGGACCCAGCTGACTCCTGACTACACGCCCTCAATCAAGAGCAGTCACATCAATCTCTAACATGGCTTCAGCTAATATCCGCAGGGCAGTGGGGAGCACATGGGCTCGCACACCAAGAGTTTCAGCTGGTAACTCTGCACATGGTTTTGCAGAGGCCATGGTAGTCTAAGGTTACACCAGGGATTCCCTCTGCTCCAAGACCTCATATTTTGGAGCTAGTGGGTTCCCGTAACCCAAGAGGGTGGGTACATGTAATGCAGAGAAAGGCCAGGCTCAGAATTGTGGGATGCTCTGGGACACATACTGGGAAATGCAATACCTGCGAACCTTTTGACTCCCCAGGATGGAAGGATGACGTTAGGAATAGCCATGTTTCTAGACCAGGCCCTACCCACCACTGTGGGGCCAGTGCTGAGGAACCCAGTGGCACAGGCAATGCAACACAGATCAGCAGTGATTTTCAATAAACCTTTAACTCCATCAGGTTTAGCCACAGTGACCTTTCAGCACCCGTTCCAATCCATCCTAGCTAGCTGGTTCCTCAAGGTTCACCGTCAGCCATCCAAGAACAGCCTCCACACCCTTATCTTCACTTTCTGGAACCCAGGGAGGAAAGAGAACGCCCCTCTGAAAGTGCAGCTCCCTCCAGATGCTCTGGACTTGTGGGCTTCCCTCTGTGGAAAGCTTGGCTGGGAGACTGCAGGCATGCAGCAACATCTACAGAAATTCAGGGTGTACTGCAGGCTCTCGCAGAAGCAGAGCCAGCAGCAACAGGGAGCCAAACCAGCACTCTTTTAATATACATCAGCTTTCCACATCACCACCTTCCCATGGCAGACAAAAATGTGAGAGACACATCTCAAGCACTGAGCAGTAATTAGAAAAGGCGAAGCTTGGATTTGTTTCCATATTTTGCGTATCAAAGCTCTGAAGCGAGGGAGGCTTTGGTGCAATGAGTCTTGAAATATTCTCTACAGTCTCCTGAATCTTAAGAAGCAGTAGCTCTGCTTCCCTAAGAAAAGAGAAGCTGAAGAGCTCAGTGTGACCAGTTCTTGGCACTGGTTGGTGCTGCACTCTTCCAAGGGAAACAGAAAGAAACCTGAAGGTATCACATATCCCCTGAGGAGGTTTCTCCCACTCCAATCAGCCTGTATTACATGCTGTGAGAAAAGCAGTTAAGAGATTTGTGAGGGTCATGAGCCCTTAAGGCTCTGTGATCCACGTGGTTTTGCTTATGGTGCTGCTGGTAGTTCACGCTTAAAACACCTGCAGTGCCTGTGCAAGGTGCCAAGCTTGGGACATGCCATGTATGGGCTCCATTTATCCAGCATATAATAACCTCTTGCCTATGCTGAGGCAGTCTCCCAGCCCAGGCTGGAGTTTACAGTGCAGACAGGGGGCAAGCTGGGAGTGGCTTTGGGCTACAGCTCAGTGAGGCACAGACAAATCCCAGACTCAATCCATTGGAACATGATTTGCCTGCACATGAGAAGCTCAGGCACTGCTCCTGTGTTGCTCTAGTGAGCACGAGTGAGCCTCAGGGTACATGGGTGAACTTCTGTTCTTCAGTTAAGTCCCTTCTAGGCTAAGCTAGGAGATGCAGCAGCATCATAGGCAGTTTCCACAGTCTTTCTCATCTGGAAAGCTTTTGTGTGCTCCTACACAGCCAAGGATTCAGACAGCTTGCAGAGAAGTGCTGAGTACGTGGCCAGGACCCTGTTGTGCACCTGTCTTCTGAGGAGCACTCCAACAGAGGTGGGTGCCATGCTGCCTCCACAGGCTTCTTGGGCCAGGCCTGTTCAAGTTACAGCCCACTGAAGAGGAATCTACAGATTACTGGAGGGATATGCTGGGTGACCTTCTACCCGTCACCATCACTTGCTCGCATTAGGGTAGCACTCTGAACAAGTCAGTCAGCAACACAGGCAGGAGTGAGCTCTGCAAATTGGAAACAGTAGGGGGGAAACAAGAGGTAAATAAAGTATTTGCTAGAGGACTCATTATCCCCTTTTTTTCTGACTGGGGGTCTGGCACAACAGATATGGCTGTCAGACCTTGCTCAGGGAAAAAAATTAGCCCAGGAACACAAGACCTCAAAAGTTCCAGCTTTTTCCAGAAAGCAAACCCAGGCTCTTGGGTTGCTTCCTCTTCATTCTTGTGGTGCATGTGAAAGAATGGTAGCTCTCAGCCCCCACTGCTTCAATCCCAGCTTTGACAGGGTTTCCAGAGCAAGGCAAGGCTGGAGAAAGCTCTGAGCATTGGCTACAAAGAGGGCTCCCTCTTGCTGCGTCTCTCACCAATGTGAGCCTGGCCAGGTGGGACTTTGACGACAGTAAAAAATGCCATTAGTGTCAGGATCAATGCAAGCCAGATCCTTTCTCATTTTTCAGTTTCTTTGTGTTCCCAGCTGCACTAGAAAGATGAACCAAAAGCCACCAGCTCAGCTTCTCTAAGCCTGCCTCGCCAGCTGACCAGAACATGTACCACAGCTGGGAAAGCCTGAATGCACACACCATTCACAGAAAGGAGAATATCTCTGAGTAACAGTTGTGAGTGCAATGGCATCATTACTTTGGGCTGCAGCATCTGGGCTGCTTTTGTGGTGCTGTTTCTGCTCAGCTGTGGAGATGCACTGTGACATTACTGTTATCTATGATGCAGGCAGCAGAGAGGCGCAGATCCCCAGCATGCCACAGATTATGGTCTTGTAGCACAAACATCTTTCTGCTGTTCTTTTACAGCTGAAACTGTCAGTAAAATACACACGCACATTCCAACGGGAAAAAAAAAAAAGAAATTATCCTTCTCCACTGACAGATCCATCACTGTTGTGTTGCTCCCTATGGCTTGCAGTTAAGTCTGTGCCACAGCTCCTCCATTAGCCCAAAACAAGATGTTATCACTGATCAGCACCTGAGTGCAGGGCTGGACACTAGGACACACTCATCACATGCTTGCCTGGATGAAGGTACCCGAATTTCATCTCTCTTCTTCCTGTGTTTAGAAACTTCTAGCAATATGCAGTAGGCTGGCCTAGGGTTCACAGCAGAGGCAGCGGTGGGTATGTGCAGGCCTGTCTGGAAACAGCTTTTCTCCTGGAAATCTTGTCTCCCTACTGCTCTGAGTACTGTAGCAGGCTGGCTGGTGCTCAGGAGGCCCTGCACTGCAAGGCAAACACCAAGGTTCATGCCAGGCATATACAGAGGCACAGCAAGCAGAGGGAGGCACATCAGAGACCGTACCTGGGAGTCAGCTCACAGAGATGTCCCTGACCCTCCTCTCCCCCAACTTCTGCCACCTCTAAGTGGCACAGACCTACATGCCTTTACCTCTCTTCCTGCCATCCTAGCCCCCTAGCAGGCTAGTGACAACTCCAGGAGAGCAGAGGTGGATGCAGAGCAACCCATGAAGGGTGTGGGCCACCATGGCTGAGCAGGAAAATTCAAAGTGGGAATGCAAACATTTCCTGGTGCGATGTGCAGAACGAGGGGCTTGAGCTCACTGCTCATGCCCTTAGAGTGCTACATTTCTTAGCAGGTGTCCCAGAAATGTGAAACTGCTGAATGGAATAATTTTCCCAGAGTGCACCGTTAAATATATTTGGAATATTATTATAAAAGATGGCCCTCCAATAACAGGAAATACTGCACAAATCCCTTGCGGGGAGCAGGGAGCATCAGGCAGCCCAGGCCAATTATAGTGACATATTTGACTTCCCAAAACCTAGGCTTACAACAACCTAGAAAAGCACAGAAGATTGTATTTCAAGTCTGCGATGCCTGTACTTTTTCCCTATTTAGGAAGCCAACAAGAAGAGGTAACTTTCGGCAAGAACTTAAAAATTATAATCAAGAAAATGAAAGAATATATAATACTGGCCTGCTGATACCAAGGGACCCTCTCTGAAGCTTCAGGTTTGGAGAAATACCCTAAAGGGTGGATTTGCCCTTCTTGGCAGTTTAAAAACACAGGTTTGCACTTGCAGTATCTGAGCCGAATCCCCTGTCCCCTATGGCAAGAAAGTGACCATACTCCTCTTACATGTTAACAAAATCCTTCTTGGATTCCACTTTTTCTCCTCATTACCCCAGCTGAGAAACCATTCCAGAACCTCACTGCTTTCTGATGCTCACAAAGCCTTTTTTCAGCCTACTCTTATTTTGTAAGCAGCCCTTCTGAGAGCAGTAGTAATTCCCACTCTTTGCAGGAAATGCCTTGTTTGAGAGGACTGACATTTGCCTTTCTTCAGGCTGTATCGTTTTCACATAGACTCATGGAAAGGTTGAGTTTGGAAGAGTGGCCCTGGTCTGTGTCCAGACAGGTTCTAAACATCTGCAAGAATAGAGACTCCACCACATCTCTGGCAGTCTGTGCCACTTCTTGGTCACCCTCACAGCAAAAAAGTGTTTCCTGCTGTTCAAGAACCTCCTGTGTTCCAGCTTGTGCCCACTGCCTCTTGTCTTGCCACTGAGCATCACTGAAAAGAGCCTGGCTCTGATTTCTTTGCACCTTCCCTTCAGGTACGTATGAGAAACCAGCCAGCTAATATGATGCAGTAGCACTCCCAGGATCTCTGTCTTCATGACTCTTTCAAGGACATAGACCCCCAGCCAGTTGCTGAGCTTTTCATAAGCAGTTTCTCAGACTTTCTGACACTGCAATTAGTAATAGCAGACTGTAAACTTCTCTAGACTTGAACGTAACCTAATTTCTGCTGCATGATATTCTGATCCTCTTCTGTCCTGCTGATTCTTCTATCTTTCCATGAGTATCAAATTTTACCAGAGGACACCTCTGTTTCTGTTCATAAAAACATTGGATCAGTCCTAAGATTCATCCGTAAGAAACATCTCTAGACCCTTAAGCCTGGTCAGTACACTCTTGTGAAATATGCTCTGCTGCCATTTCCTCTTGAGCTAGTTTTTTACTTTAATTGTCAGCTCTACTGATTTCCAAATACTTCAGTTCCACTGGTTTCTCAGTAGCATCCTATCAAAATTGTATTTGAAGCATAAATAGATCTTCCACATCTCTTTTGCCTAGAAAAACAGCTGTCTTCTCAAAGAAAGATATCAGACTGCTCTGTCATGATCTGCCAAGGGCAAAACTCATGTTTCATTGTATGACCTTTTCCACTTACCTCTGCTAATTTGTCCATCCTTCACAAGTGGCTCAAAATCTTTAAATATTGCTGAGGTCAGACATGGCCAAGTACATGCCCAGAGAACATTTATCACCCTTATTAACCAGAGATACTACCTTTGCTAATCTCTAATCAGGTGTTATTCACAGTTTGAATGATGTATCAAAGCTCCATGCCAGATGCTTGTCATTTGCATGTAAGTCTTTCAGAGTTTGGAAATGCAAATTACCCAAACTGACCACATCCAGCATTTGAAGTCAGCTTCCACCTTGATGTGATCACTCTGACTGCCTGGTACCTAATGCTCTCTCTCAGCTGGCCATCTAAAGAGGGAGAACATGCTGATGGTGTAATATAGCTGCTTCAAGCCGAAAAGCAAATTGGGAAGGGCCAGAGTGGGAATGAGATAGCAGCAGCCCCCAGTGGCCTATGCCCAGAGGGTGCAAGATGCTCAGAGCCTCTTCCAGGTGGCACCAGGGCTGCTTTCCCTACAGGCATCACCCACAGGTTTGGTGTAGGGCTTTCAGGAACTCCAGCACAGAAGGAAATGTTTTATTTTATTCCCTCCATTAAGAATGGTTGTGCAGCTGGCAGATGGGTAACTGTTGTGGTGAAAGGTTGTGCTAGAAATAAAGTAGGTTAGGAGTAGTAGATCAAATTAAGAGAAAAACATGCTAGTAGCTTGGCGGAGGAACAAATGAGGACAGCATGTAGCAATGACAGTTAAAATTAAACACACTGTCCTCATTTGTCCCTTAGCTACCCAGGCAGGTTTCTTACATGTTGCTGCCAGATTATTTTCTATGCACACACAAAAAGCAAGTCCATAAAGTATCTGTGCAAAAACCCATCTCTCCAGAAGCTGTGTCATCACTATATGTCCTCAGGACACTGACTGTGTGCAGGGATTAGGTAGATGGGTATGAAAGAGGTATCTGGCACTTTGCTGAGGATATCAGAACACGACTTTATTTTATGGCTTTTTTCCCCGCTCTGAACTAGAAAGCCTGTTGAGAAAAGAAGCAGATTCTGATGCTTGTTCAGTGCCTGCAAAAATGGGCGTTTCTATTGGCATTGATAAGGATTCTCTTTTTTAAGAGCTCCCTAATGTGCATTTTTTTGAATCTTTTTGTCTTCACATCCAAACCAATTTGACACGATGCAGCAGGGTGAAGATGTTCAGATACCATTGTCTGAGTCAATAACCTGAGTTTCTGTGAATGCCTTCTGTCATTATATCAATGCCTATGACCATTCATTTTCCCATCGCAAAATCAGTCTGAACCCAGCATAAGAGTTCAAGGTAACATGTTTTCCACAGTTTGAGCCATTCACTGCTCTAGCATGATGACTCTGTGGACTTTCAGCTTCCCTCAGCTGCTCCTCAGGGGGCTCTGGGTCCAGTGAGAACACCCTGGATGCCCCAAGGTGTCTCAAACAGCACAAGGCATCCATCCATATTTCAGCAACTAAATCCTACCTTTGCCGATGCAGCCTGCAGAGATGCATGGCTCACTGTGTGGCATTTCCCTCCAGACTGTGCTAGCTGCCTTTACTCCATCTGTTCTGGCTGAAATGGGATTGCTGAGCCCCTGCTTGGCACTGAACAATTGGTGTCTTCTCCATCCCACTGCTAATCATTAGACAATCCAAGTTGGATCAGCAGGTTGCCTCCTGTGGAACACAGCAGATGGTAGCATTAAACCATGTTTGCGCCATCTCCAGACAGCACTGGACACAGTGGTTTGACACTGCTGATGATCATGGTGTGATTTAGGTGTGCTGTTAGTCACCACAGCTTATCTTGTGCCAGCAAGACTGAGTTTATGCTTAGATGTCATCCTCAGACACACACTCACAATCAGGTCTCAGACATATACTGAAGTCCCTAGGTGTGACATTACCAGGAAAGGCTAGGAGAAAATTCAGCCAGAGGTCACCCGAATCACTGTCTATAAACCACCACTGATCTGTGATTTCTGACATAGCACTTTACAGAAATGGAGAAGGCTATTGAAAGGCAGATGCATACACACACAAAATCAGTATATTAAGAGGCAAAAGACCCATTTGACAGATAGTGAGCATGAGAAAATGAAAAGCAAATGGGATGCTAAAATATTTTATGCTACACACTCATCACAGAGAAAGGGAGTTGTGTTTTTAATGAGCAAAGATGTATCATTTCACTTACTGAGCCTTCCAGCTGATGATAAAGAGACTTGCTTTAGAGCAGCAGGATTAAACAAGGTGCAGATATGGGTTATAAATTGCTATGTACCAAATGTGAACAGATTGCCCTTAAATGTCATTCTTATGTAGATAAATCAATCCTAGTTGAAAAGAACGGTTCAGTGTGGGAGGAGGTGAAAGAAAAAGCAGTGTACCTGCCTCCCCTTATGCCTCATAAAGGATCCAGCTTTACTAAGAGATCTGCTCCAGGCTTTATTCACCTGTAAGTTTATTCATAAGGCCTCAGCACGTGTATCATCCCTTTGTGGTGTTGAGGGATGCTGGGCAACAACAGACCCTGCTAAACCCTGACGTGGCCCATGCAAAGCTTCTTCAGCCTCCGGCACTTTGGCTTGGAGGTACCATGGACCACCTCGAGCTCCCAGGAGAAAAGACTTCTGTCTTACCCCACAAGTATTCACAGCACAGCCTTTCCCCTGGCTTAGAACCCCAGCAAGCCCTTCAGCCCTGCACATGAGTCAGGCATCAAACCCCACAGTCTTCAAATCTTGAAGACCTTTTCTTCTATGGGGCTCTTCACCTCACGAGAATTCAGCACTACTAAAGGAAGCAAGAAACAAGTCGGCAGCAGCCTGAAGACCCAGAAAGTGACAAAAGCAGATTATCCTCTCTTTGCTTCCAATGTCTGAAATGCGAGTCCTGCCTTGGCACCAGCCCAGAGCAGTTCTGCTGCCGTGGGGGAGCTGACATGAGGAAATGCTAGCCCCAAAAGGTTGCAGGGAACCACTGAAGTGATAGCAGAAACTCAGCCTTGAAGAAATGAGATTTGCAACAAGGCAGTTTCCCCCCACAGACTTTGTGTCCTCTTTGAGGATGTAAAGAGGAGTAAGGAGTGCACACTGGCCACTTGAGGCCTTACATCTGGTGGGTACTGGTCTGTATCACCACTGAGGGACAACTGCCAGTCCATGGATCAAAATGGCTGGGAAATCTCTGATCAAGGCACTGCCATGAGCAGGAAGCATTACCAGGAGTCAGCTGCAAAAGACTGAGAGAGATTGCTAGAGCAAGGAAAGACACTGCATGGAAAGAAGGTGATCTCTCCTCAGCATCCCTCCTGGCACACACTTGGAGGATATGGGAGTGAGAGGATGAGGCTAGTCCAGGATCACTCTTTTTGAGCAAAATGGAAAAGGGATTGCACAGGACTGAGAGGCTCAGAGAGTAGGTGCCAGAACAACCTAATGTATCCAGAGATCAGGAAGGCACAGAGCCTCAACGCTTTATCCAGGTCTTCTAATGCTTATGTTTCATTAAAATAAGCTACTGTATTGAAGGAGGATTAGAGGGCAGTAAAAGCATACCTATCTTTAAAATTGGCATTAGTGGTGATCCTGGGAATTACAGACCAATGAGCCTTACTGTGAACTAGGCAAATTAGCTGAAAAGATAATTAAAGCTCAAAGAATAAAACATCTAGATGACAGTGGTGATATAACAGGAACAAACCAACACTGCTTCAGCAAAAGTATTCATGCCTCACACAACTTCTAGAATGCTTTGTGCATGTCAGCAAAACAGCAGATAAAGGAAAAGTGAGGTAGTTTATTTGGACTGTCAAAAAGCCTCCATCTACACTCCTCAAGCTGACTGGCACTATTTGAAAGCAAAGCAGTCAAAAGCAAGATGTAAGCAGCTATTGAAGATCAAAAACAGGTTCAAAGAACTGCTAAAACACAATCGGTGGTCAATCTGGTGAGTGATTTCACACGTAGCAGCAGCTGTATGGGCAATAGAATTAACAAATGATCACAGCACAAGAAGTTTTTAGCATTCTCCTCCTCCCTTTGTGTAGCTCTATTATAAGAGCACCTCTGCCACCTCTTCAAGATCACACAAAAGCGTCTGTGTTCACCTGTCCTGGAGGAAACCACGGAAAGCCAGTTGAGCCTGGGTTATCAGTCTTTACCTTTCTTCCATAAAGCCTACACTACTCAAAGGACAGGAAAAGGGCGAGTCTCAAATCCTCACTTCCTGGTTGCATGCCATTTCCTGAGCATCTCAGTTTGTCTCATCCCTCTATAGATTTTCAAACCACATGATTACAGAAACAGAAGCTGGAAGTTGCATTTGCTAAGCATTTTAAAAGTCCAGATAAAAGGAAACTCAACAACAACAACAAAACCTTTGGTTTTTGCAACAACATCACTTTGAAGCCAACTCATTTTGGAGCTGCCTCTTGCCTTGTGATGTGTTAGGGGGACCACAGCTGTGATGATTGCAGGACTCTAATGCCAGACACAAGCGGAGCACAGCAAGCAATGCTGACAGGAATCCCCTTTCCTTGCCAGATGTGGCACCCCAAAGGGTGTCCGTAAGGCAGATGCCCTCTGGGCTGTGTGTTGTCAAGGTCAACACAGCATTTGGGTGCATAAAGAATGAGAGACAAAGAACAAAACCCTGACAGACCCAGACTAGCTCGTTGGTAGAGCTTGGTACTAAAAACACCAGGGTTGTAGGTTCAATCCCCGTATGGGCTATTCACTTAAGAGTTGAACTTCATGATCCTTGTGGAACTCGGGATTAGTTCCAACTCAGAAGATTCTGTGATAATGGCCTGTGCCTGCTCTGCCACTGTGTCACCCAAGTGCAGCCCTATTTGACTCTGGGATTGAAGCACGGGACACACAAGGGTGAGTCCCATCTTCTGGCTTTGTCTATGACAGCTCTGCAAAATGACACAGTAGGAAACAGAGAGCGTAGCAAAAACGATTAGAAGCCAGTAGAGCCTTTTGATGGGGAGAGGTAGGGAGATTGAGGTTGTGTAATATAGAAAGAAGATGAATACAAGGGATGGGAAAAATAGGTAGAAAATAACCCCAGGACAGGCAGGAGTAAATTGTTCCCTCATATAGACTGCCCAATAATACCAGAACAGAGGACATGCAATTAGAATGAAAGGCAATGAATTTTGAACCGATAAAAGGAAAAACTATTTTTAGACAAAGAATACTTAACCTGTAAAGTTCACTGCCATGCGATTTTACTGAGGACAGAGGCTTAGCAGCATTCAGAAGAGAAAAAGCCATTGATATGAATAATGAAAATATTCACTGTTACACTTGACAGAATAAAACCTCTCTGGAAAGGATTTTAACTCCTCCAGGCCCAGTGAGAACTTCTGCTGCTTGACTAGGAGGGAAGAGGGCATATGTGCCCTGGGCATGTTCTCTGTTCTAAATTGTGGATGTCCACCACAGTGGCTGCCACCTTCTCTGCAACTCTCAGGGCTGGGAAGAGAAAGAGGACAGAAACCAGCCAGAGGGGCAGCAGAGATGCTCTTGTATGATAATTCCAGTGGTCTGGTAGAAGGGATTTTAATTGCTTTTCATTTCCATCTCTGCATTGTTCAGCCATCTGCCGGTTCCCAAGACCAAAGAAGCAACTTAATATCTCTGGGAAAGGAGAATTCAGCTTGATTTCTGCATTCTGCCAGATAAGGCTATTGCTTTATCTCTTGCAAATCTGACCAAAGTATCCCTCCTTGGCAAAAGGGTTGGCTGGTTTTCATCTAATCATCTTGACATCACCCATAACTTCAGCATTTTCATAGAAAAGCCAAAGTTATAAACTAATTACACTTACCTGAAGCTGGAGAGTAAGTACTTAGGCGCTAGTGATTTTTTAAGGGATTTACAGAAGAGACTGGCCTCGGTGCTTTGCATTCAGTATTTACCCTCACTCGGAAGAGGTCAGCTTCACTTACTGCTGCTCACTGAGATCAGCATTAATGGTTCCCCACGAGACATGTCACATTATCCCTTCTTCCCAGAAGAAGCGAGTGTGGCAGAGGAATGTGGTTTGCCATCTGTCCCAAGGAGACAACTTGTAATGAATCTCTTAGGCCTTCATTCTAAGGCCACCTTCCCCTGCCTAGGGATGATCATGTTAACTCTTTCCTCTGTGGACCATCTTCATCCCAAGAATGCAAAAGATTTCATTAAGATTGCCTCAGCAGCCCAACACACCAAGAAAGCAGGTAGATGGAAACCATCTCCATTTGGACCTGAAAAATTAACATGTGAATTAAGCAGCTTGTGTGAGCACAGAATGCAAATCCTTAAAACACCCCTGCAGGGCCTATAAAGGCACAATTATTGCTCCATGAGTAGCTAAGAGCATTGCAATACATCAACCAGGCAACCCTCCACCTGCCTGCTTCCCCTTGCTAGGCCTGTTCAGAGCATGCTGCCAGAGCCAGCCACTGTGCAGAACACAGCTGGGGGGAAATTCTGCCGCTGCCGTGCCTGCAACACATTAGCTCAGCTCAGCAGGTACAGGCACAGCCAAGACATGGCAAGCCCACATCTGGCTTCTTCTTCTTCTCTCCCCAGAGAAGGCCTGAGGAATGACCTATTGCCACCAGCCTTGGTGTTCAGCCAGGCAGCTCCTATTGGGATTTGGGCTTGATCACCCCAAGCACACCACTAGGAGCTGAACCCATCTCCTTTCTGGGTCAAGGACTGTAAGAAACATCCTGAAACTGGCTCAGTCCCACCAAAGCCCATCTAGCCATCAGGAGCTTATCCAATTTTCTCCTGAACATAAGTACAGTTTAAGTATACACAACACCCCGTGGCAAGGACTTCTGCTGATTAGCTACATGATACGTGAAGAACAGGTGGTTCCTCTTCTGAACTTCCTAGTTGTCAGCACAGCTTGATGAGCTCCTGGATCTTGCAATGGAGAAGTGAAGAATGAAAAGCTGGTGAGAGGAGAGGCTGTGTTTCAGGCAGTGTTTCCTGACCTCAAGGGAGGATTGCAGAGGCTGAAGTGGGTGCACGAGTACCAAAAGAAGGCTGGGTTAGCTGTAACCTTCCCTCTCCCTATCAGAAAGCCATGATGCCTAATCCAGGGCTCTGTGAGTCCAGGTGAGGTACCAGTCAACCCGTCCTTGCAGGTCCAGGTGAGTGGCAGATGCTTGCTCACTCTCACGCACCGTGCACAACTGCACTTGGTAGCCCTTGCTCCCAGGTGTTGTTGAGGGATACACCAAGTCACATCCCGCAGCCACCCACAGGGAATAATCAGATCTATGTGATACTAGAAGGAAAAATAGGAAAGAACTGAGAGCAGAATGCACAGCAAATAGTAAACAACCATTTGTGATGGTTGGACGTGATGCTGAACTTAGCATCAAAGAACAGTACAGTCTATACCAGGCATGAGGAATAGTCTGGCACCCATGGGGGTTGTGATAAACCCAGGAAATTATTAATCTGTCTAAAGAAAAAGGAAGAAAGAAATAAAAAAGTTCTTCCTGTGGAGGATAAAGTGGATTTTTATTACCCATGCAGCAAGGTATCAGGACTGTTTTTGTGAATTACTTTAGGTGATTATATACATGGCTAAGTGGGATGAAGTCAGAAGATGGTTGATCGTCTTCTGGGAAGACATTAATTAGGAGATGAATAAAGAACTCCAGATAAGGCTCTAATGGATCAGGGGATACTGCAGCCATGCTGTTGTTACATTGGGGTAAGGGCTGCCTGGGGGAGGCTTTTCAGCAGCAATTAACCCTTAGTCAGTCAACCTTTCTAAAACAGTAGCAGAGGCATGGTGTTGATGAACTGCATACAGATTGAGCCTGTCAGACCTTGAAATGCCTCTTCTTCGCTCTCTTGTGTAGTCCCAGACAAAGGCAGCCAGCTGAAACCTCCAGAAATCCTGTGATTTGTCTGCAGAGATGCTGAGAAAGAACACTACTTGCTTTTCTCCCTCTGCCTTGCCTTGCAATTGATTTGGCAGTTCTTAAGGTCCCAGATCCCAAAGGCTATTGGATTCTTCAGTGGCCACAGCCAGGCAAGAGACAGCTCCTGGTTTCTGACACCTATACTTTACAGCCTAGGATGTGAAATAAGCTTGCCAAACTCATTTCACACAGTAGCTGCCATGCATTCACCAGGCCTTAATAACAATAATTGACAAATACTTTTCTAAGTAGAAAATACACTCTTCCAAGAGAATCTCTTCTCACTTGAATAAAGTAGAGGACAGCTAGCCTTTTCCCTGGATGAAAAGTCACCTTTACTGAACTTAGATAAGACTGGAAAAAAGTAAAATAAGTAACTTCCCATCTTCCTCCTGTGTTCAGAATTCCACTGCCCTTCATAGCAGGGTTTATGCTACGTCTCAAGCATACCCAAGCAGAACCCCTGGAGAACAGGTCCTGCAGAAGTGGTGCTCATTAAAAGGGCAGGAGGGAAACACCAAGCCTGTCACTGCAGAGGCAAGAAAACCAAGAATAAAATGCTGAGAATATTTCTGCAGGAGACACAAATCCTCCCAGCTGGCAGTGAGGAACAGAGCTCAGGGGAGAGGAGCGGGGGAGTGGACTTCAACGGCTAATGTGTGTGACTGTTTCCACAGCTGGACACAATACAAAGGACCAGCATGAAGTTCTATAGCCTGTTTTATGCAGGTGGGATGAGCTACTGGCTTGCCAGGCCTACAGATTACTGGCTGTGCCTGTAAAGCTCTGAAAGACCAATCCCCAGTGTGGCCACAAAAGAGTCATTGCCTGTGACCCATCCACACATCCCTCTCACAGTCAGGCTGAAGCACAGGCAGAGTCAAACTCAAGCACACCCAACCCCACCTAAAGAGCAGTGGCTGGTCACCTGAGAGCAAAGACCTTTTCCCAGAACTCTTCCAATTAAAAGCACACCAAAAGCACATATGGTGTATTTTCTGGATAGGACAAGGGAGATTTGACTGTTGTTTGTCTGCTGTTGAATGTGCTGGGTTTGCAGCCCAGCAAATAGAAGCATGTTGGCAAGTCATGAGCTTCTGATGTGAAAAGCTTGTGCAAACAAACTCTGGAGAGGCACCAGCCATGCAGTGACAGGGGGTATCTTCTCTTCCTCACTCCTCTTTCCTTCTTTGACCCTCAGCAGAGAAGGTTCCAAAGCATTCTGGTAGGTACTCAGGTTCAGCCTATCTTTCAACAGACAAAACCATTTTACTAATTTCTGCTTCCATCTTTCTGCCAGAGCAGGGCAGACAGAGCTACTGCAGCTCAAGCTGAGAGTCAGACAGCAAGGGTCAGGATTTCCTACAGTCCTGCAAGCTGCTCCTGCAAACCCTGGGACAGCTGTCTCAGGCGATGGCTGCAGATTGCCCTGTGCTGTCTGTCCTGTGTTCCCACATTGGCCTGCTCTGAGCAAACAGGGCTGGTTGTTTTACATGCACACAGATACAGACCCCCACTGTGCCTCCAACCTAGTCACCTGCTGCTTTGTGCTCTCCTGGCCTCGTGTAGGAAATGCCTTGTCCTTCTTCCTCAGTTTCCCCAAGTATAAAATATTAATGTTTTGCTGTGTTTTCCCAAGAAGATGCAACCCATTACTAATTAGTGCCTGCAAAATGCTTTCAAGCTCCTCAAAGGGAAGGTGCAAAAGAAGGACTAAATATCATTAACAGCTTTATTTTACACACAGGAGAAAATTAATGAGGGATTGGCTCCTCGTGAACTGCAACTACCATCCTGCTGAGCAAATTTCTCTTTCGTAGCACGTATTGTGCACGTTGTGCTCCTGGAGCACTCCCGTATGGAATATTAACCTCTGAACCAAACTGCTACCAGCTCCTGGTGTCTGCTCTCTTCCCAAGCCTGTCGATATGCTATGCACGGCTTTTCCGTTCATTTCCCTGGAGGTGCCTGGGATGCTGGTGACAGGAGATGGAGACTAGAGGGGGAGAGTCAGAAGACATTTCAAAGGGGTGAGGTGTCTGCTTCCAGGCTCCTAATAAAGGGCACAGGAAAGCAGAAATTAGCTAATACCGGTCTCTGAACTGAATTGCTCTGAGGGTTTCTCCAAGATGCTCATCCAGAGTCTTTCTGTAACCACTTTGCCATTGTCGGGGCTTTCAAATGACAGCCTGGGGTCCCTGCTGCCTGCAGGGCTGGCAGCCACTCAGGGACTGTGAGAGAAGTCATAAAAACTCTGTTCGTGCTAATTTAAAAGTCAGGTCTCCTGTTCAGCATGTTTGAAGTGGGAAGTAGCATTGCCTCAATGCAGTTCATGGAATGGGTTTTAGCTGGTGTACCTGCTGCCTTCATATGCCAAACTTCAGTCTGCTGGGAAAAAAGCATTTCTGTCAGCAGAGACCAGGACACAGAAGGTCCCAACCAAACCCTAGGCTCCAGCAGGCACCGGGCACTGGGTGTTAGGGACTCCTGCAGCTAGCCTCTGCAGCACCCTCTGTTCCACAGCGATCCTCTGCCCCCGTGGTGGGACAAGAAGAACAGAGCCAAGGGGTTCACAGCCACTGCTGCCCCTGTCCCTCTCTCACCCTGACATCAGGTCACCCACATTCTCCACTACTCCCCACAGTCCCTCAGGACAGTCAGGGAAAAGCAGCCAGGCTCAACATGGAGTTAGGGCTGCCAAAAGCTGGATTCTTTATCAGACTGTCTTTTTCTTGCCCACACACTGGGTTACCAGTGGACACGGAGCTCTTGAACAATGCTGTCACCTGCCAGGGTTGCCCAAAGTCAGGACAGCCTGCACAGGAAAGTGCTGCCATCAGCACACTCCCATGGGAAGTGTAGGAAATGCATGTGGGAAATCCCAGGAGAAATGGGATCCCTCCCCAGACTCCTTGTCTCTAATCCTCTAAAAGCTCAGAGACCTTCAGAGTCCAAAATGTGAAGCAGGGGAACAGCATGCTTTCTCAGTGAAGGAACCACATGGCTTCCATCTTCAAATTTCCCCACAGGGGAAGCAACTCATCTCACAGAAGCAAAGTGGCAGGAAGGCTCTGGGACCTCACATTTTCATGGTATTTCAATACCTTCAGTCCCAGCATAGGTCCTTACCAGCATAGGTAAAGGAATTTACAGCAACCTTAATACATCAGAGACTGGTGTTCCCAGCCAAGGTGTCAACATGTTCCAGTAAGATACAGGTCAGTTTGTCCATAAAGCCTTCAAAAGAGCATCTGCCAGTGCGAGTGAGGTCAGTAAGGCATGGTATTTTCTGGGCTGCATGTGAGCCGAGACAAAGGACTCCCTTCTGAGTTAAACTGCAAGATGAACATGTGGGGAAAACACCCAAGTCCTCTACCTGGGAGCAAAATATGGCCAAGCCACATTTGTCAGTCTTAGCAACAGCTTGTACACAAAACAGATTTTTCTGTCTACTTGTTTCCCCTACAGATGTCTCACTGTGTTTCATGACACTTCTCTATCCTCTTCCAAACCCTGACAGTACCTCTGAAGCAATATGCTTGATGTCTTTTTAAAAGGACTGGACGTTAGAGGTTGGAGCTAAGTAGTTTGGCTCATTTCTTTCTCTTTCCTGGTTGTGAAATCTAGGAACAGTGGAGTCCTTTCATAAAATTATCAAAAAGCATTCGAATCCCACCTGAATGTGCCACACACAGTTCAAATTCCAAATTAGAAAAGTAAATGCATACCTTGTGCTGCGGCCTCTTTCCCCCCTGCCCTGGTCTCCCTCCTGCCTGGCAATGCCACATTCACAGCCAAGGCAATGGCTGTGAGACACAGCCTGGAGCAGCCCAGACAGCTGTATCTGGCCTCGATGTGCAAGCTGCCCAGGTTCAGAGCCATCAGAAGAGCATGAAGGTGCCATATTTTTCCTAGGAGAGGAATCAGCCCAACCAGGACAGCTGCATTATCCCTAATAAGTGACGCTGGAGAATCAGTTTTCCAACGGCTCTAACTGGAAAAGACAGATGAGCTTTTGGACACTTAAAGATTTTCTCAGGTCTGAGACACAAGCAGATAATGTCAGATGAAGGATGGGATGGAGAAAATGGTGCTGATGTTTCACTTCTTTACATTCATCAGACAGACAGTCTGAGAGGAGAAGGTAATAAGGTTATTAGTCTGCTTCACATAGCCAGAAGGAAAACGTCACAGCAAAGGGAAGTCCCTTTTCATACCAGCATCCTGATAGTTGAAGTGTCACCCTTGAAACAAGGCAGGAGCACATCAAACTGTTCCTGAACCACCTCCCAGCTGAGCTAAAAAGTCTCTTGGACTATATCCACATTGCACTATATCCAGAGCAGCCTCCAGAACCAGCAACAAAAAGGATGCTCCTGCATTCCTCCAGCACAGCTTGTAGACAGGACCCCATCCAAACTTCAGACTGTGTTGAACTGGTATGCACAGGTTCACCCAGTCTCCTAGGGATTCCCATAACTGAACACATTTTGACTGGGCTAAAAAATATACTGTCAACCTGGAACAAATGCTGAGAAGCTGGTTGGAATGGGCTCTCGGCAAGGGAGCTGTAAGTATCTCATCCAAGTGTGGGTTCATTTCCTGTTCCCATAGTCAGAACTGTTCAGGCCCAAGGAGGGGCAACATTGCCCAGCATAGCCCACAGCTGGTGGCCTGAGCCCAGCTCCCCGCAAGGGACAGGAAGACAATTGAAACTTTGTTTCAGAAACACAGACTTTGGGGTTCACCCAGAACTATCTGATCTCAACAGGGAAAGGGAAAACAGTCAGTTCTCAGCACTGATTTCAGGAAGATGCCTATCTAGGGCGGCCCAGCCTGAAGTCTTGCTTGTTGAAGGGAGAGTGTTGGGGACACTCCTCCATGGGCTGCTCTGATGCTCCCACTTCAGAAGTCTGCAAAAGCTGAAGGGGTTGCAAAGCATCTCTAAAATGGGGACAGTATTGCATTGCCAGGAAAAGGAGGGAAGTGGGAGCCTGAGCCTCACGGAAACACAGCCCTCTCTTGCTAGCAATTTCACAAGAAGTGTCTTCATGCTGTGTAGGAACCAACCCCGCAGCAATTGACAGGGAGAATTTCAATCAGAAATACATCACCTGTAAGGACGGCTTTGGGGGCCAAACAGAGAAAGCAACCTGCAATCTGCTTTGTATTGCTGAGCAATAATGGGACCAGGTGAGATGGCAAGCAGATGGAAAGAAAGTGATTAAGGCTCCAGTCACTGGGGAGAATGGAAACAATCAGAGCACTGACTGCCACAATACAGGATGATGCTGCTTCAACCAGCTCTGCACTAATCAGAGGCCCAGCTCTCTCTCCCCTCCAAATCTGCCTCAAGATATTCAAATAGTAAGCAAACTCTTGACCACAGACTAGATTTAAAACCACTTTGTCTGCAGCTTATCTCAATAAATAAAAGACCAGGAGCTGGTCTGAGTGCATGACTCCACTCAGTTCTTCCTTCAGGCAGCTTGTGCCAAGTTACTTTCACTCTCCCTGCAGGATTAGCATCCAGTGTATTCACAACCTGATGGATAAGGTGCTGTCTGTGTAGTGCCTAAACCAGAGACACAGCAAGCTGATCAGGCTGTTGCTGCCAGCTGATGAGGGGGAAGTGAAGGGAACATCTGCAGGGATGAAGAGCAACAAGTGGGTCACCATGCATATCCCACCTCTTCTCACCAGGTGGAAACAGCAAGCCTACTTATCCCAGGCTCTCCCCTTCTAGGTTGGCCTTGGCTCTGCCACTCACTCCTGCCTTCCTGCCAGGATTTGGCCAGCTCTGCCTTGTCACCTCCACCAGCTGTTTACACTACAGGGAAGCCTAGAGCTGCCTCTCAGCAGGTCAGCCAGGGGCAGCATCACCCAGCCAGCTCCACCCAGGCACATTCTAAAAGCTGCCTGGCAGAAAGACTCTTGCCCTGGAATGAAGCCCAAAGGACACAGCAGCCAACACAGAGCAGCAAAGCCCAGCTATCACATGATTTTCTCAGGCTGTCAAAGTAGAGGAAGCACTTTTTTGATGATCTCTGCACTAAATGGAAATCTTCTGAAACCGATTTTATTCCCCGGATCCCAGTCCCAGCAGGTTCAAAGTTCAAAGGGACAACCTGAAGGGAATACAAACCATGGCTAGGTTGAAGAAAGGCTGGAACCCGTCAACTGAAGTAATATAGGAAAGGTTTCTTAGTGCCCAGAAGGATTTCTCACCAGAATAGAAGAAACATAGGGCAACTTAAGGCCCTGGAGTATCCCATGAGGAGAGGAGCAGCATCCTGCTCTCCTCACTATGTGCTTTCCATTCTTCTTCCCCATCAGGCACAGTGCTTGCCATGGGGTCCTCCTGAAGCCAGGCCACTGGCCAGACCAGACTTCCCATCTGCCCTAGAACCTCTTCTTCCTACAGAACTTTGGGAGGCTGCAGACACCTCTGTGAAGAGAAGCAAAAGGCACTGCAAAATTTCAGAAAGTTTTACATAACTGTGAAACCATTTCCCAGGAAGCTGTATTTGTGCCATCTTTTTATATTTCAAGCCTGTTCCTGTTCTCTTTTTTTTTCCCCCACAGTAGCAACAGCAGTGTACTTAGCCTGGTAAATAATGCATACTGCTCTCGCTGCTATGCAGACAGACAAAGGCAGGTAGTGTATCAAAGAATAAAATTGTACAGTGAATTGCAGTGTAATAGCTGTAATTTAGTGCCCTGTGGGCGATCCGGAGATTCAGAAAGTACCAGAGACCCATGCTCGGTGCTGACTGACAAGGTGACTGGAGACACAGCACCGTGTTTGACCTTTGGATCGCTTCCAACCTAAGCAGAGCCATACAAAATTCAGGAGACCATGCTGTCTCCCAGCAAAATGGTTTGTGGGGTGGATAAATAGATGGATTTTGTGTGAACACACACTATATTTATATGGGTGCACAGAGATAATTAAAGAAACACTGATCAAGACCTGGACTACTTATATAACAGAAATGGCTGGGGAAGCTGGGGGTGTATCTGGGTTGTTTTTTATTATCTGCTTGCAAGAATGAGGGAAGTCGTCATTAGGGTGCCAGCTGGATCCCAGCTCAGGAAATCTCAATTGACTTCACATGCAGGCTAGCAGCTAATGATGTGTGTGTGTGTGTGTGTGTGTCTGTCTGTCTGTCTGATTTCAGCTCTTTGGTCATCTTAGACTTGGGGGCATTCAGATTCCTTGACAGGTTCCCATTTCTGGAGCATTTGTCTCCACCAATCACCAAGTAAGTCATTTGAGAAAGCAGAAATGATAGCATGAGAAATAATGCTATTTTCAGACTCCCTACTAGCCTCTTGATCAGAGGCAGTGAGCCACACATTCCCTTGGAGGTCAGCGAAGACCTGGAAGGATGTAATCACTCTCCTTCTACCTAAACAAGACAAGAGCATGCAGGGATGCACAGGGCTGTCACCTCCCATTTGCAGACATCTTTGAATAGGAGCAAACTCCTCTCTTCTCCCTCCTCAGGGAGCCTGAAGCACCCTATCCTTACAAGCCTCTCTCCCATTACCTTAGGGAAAATGAGAAGCAAAGGGTCAAACGTTCTCCTAGGAGCACAGAGGTCTGATGACTGCCAGGATGAACAAGAGGGGCTTTGAAGCAGGAGGGTGACTGGGAAGGACAGTGCTTAGCATAAATATTAGGCACTTATTTTTCAAAGAGCATCTCACTGTCCAGAAAATCACAGGACACATTAGAGGACAAGTCCCTCACTGTCCCTGCAGAAAAGGATGGACTCAGTCTGACTGCACAGCAAGGTGCAGGAGCCAGGGAATACACTTACATGGCTGTCCTCTCTCGTAACGACTGACAGCTCTGTTTGGATCGGCCCCGGCACTCAGCAGCCTCTCTGCCACATGACAGGCCTGCAGAAGAGACAATGTGGGAAGAGGTACAGATTTGGTTTCTCCTGCCTCTGTCAGCAAGACTACAGAATCCTTGAGCACTTCACTACTCTAACAGCACCTGCAGCCTTGTAGGACAAGTTCCCCATGGGATATGGATGAAGAATATGGTGCTTTTGACAAACAGCAGATGTGATTCAGCTTCCTCATGCCTTTCACAGCACTGTCAACTGAAACCAGAGATCTTAATGCCCCTGGGACAAGGAGATAGGGGAATGCCACACATAAACTGAGTAGAAAAGTCAAGATGGGAACAGAAGAGAATTTGCCAGGGCCTCCCCCATTATCTCCTAACAGCCAGGCAAGGAAGTAGAGCAGGTGAGAATGGGGTGACAAGGGCAGGAACAGAGACTCTGTGCACCAAATAACTGAGCTAGAAACCAGACACCCAGCACAGGACCTCAAACACAGTGTGTGAGCTCTGCATCACCAGGCCAGCCTTGCCACCCTAAATCTCTGCAGCGTATTTGCCAAGTACTTTATGGTTCCCTGGAGCCTATTCAAGGGGATAAATCTCTGAGAAAGGGCTCAGGTTCTGAACATATCTAAGGGACCCCAATTTAAAAGCATTGCTATAAAGCCAAGCCACCCAATTTTGAACTGGCAGGAAAGACCAAGGGATTCTCCTTAAGAGACTCTTCAAGATCCCATAAGCACGTCAGAAGCAAACTTGTCTGGGGAAACTGTGATGGCCATGTTTTCCCTCCCCTGATACTTGCCAAATGTTAAAAGCAGGGCATGCTGTTCTACTCAGCCATGCCCTGATTCAGAATGCACAGCTCCCCGTGACTTCCCAGGCAACCAGCAGGACACTATACTGCCTCTGCATCACTCTGCCCGTCTCTGTGATGGATGCACCTCTGCTGGCTGCCGAATAAACTCAGCCACAGGGTTGTGGCCCCAATAACACAGCACTTCATAAAGCTGCTTGGGTCTCTCTCTCTGTTCTCAGATATTTATAAGGGACCCATCCCCACAATATATCTGGCCACTTCACCCTCGAAGAGATATTTTTTCTTGTAACTGCGCTCTTATCCTTGCTCAATAGATAAAAACCATGCCCACACAATTTCTTAGATCCTCAAGATGATGCAGTGTGGTTTTGGGAGGACAGCAATACTTTTATAAAGCACAGAACATAAATGACTGGGACAGGCCCAAAAGAATGCCTCCAAACTGGTACCTGGCATAAGAACACTTGGGCTGACATGCTGAGAAAATGGGCAAAGACTAAAGCAGAGGGGATTCTCCAATTTCAGTAATTCATTCGGGCAAATTTGTACCTCTGCTTCCAGGTCTGCAGGGACACATCCACTGGACCCATGGAACCCTCTTAGATCACATCTCTAAAAGCCATTGCTCCAGTTCTCCTGCTTCCTCTGCACTAACACAGCATGATTTGGAGTTCAGCTTCATTCAGCATCAAAGCAAGATCTGTGATTACATGCTGTGCCTGGCTCTGTGAAAAGCAGGACTCCATCTGTTCCCACCACAATTACCGCACTGCATGGACAGACGTGATCTTGCATGAGGCATGCAACTCCTCAGAGCCCCTCATGTTTGACCGAGTTGTATATGACACGGGCTTTCATCCAAACAGAATCTATTGATGAGGGCAGGCATTAGCCCTAACTACAGAATCCCTTCTTGGTCCAACTCTGCATTTCACTGATGCCAGTTTTGTCTCCGGTAGGTTGTTTTGATTAATTTCATTTAATTAATTCTGTAATCTCAAGCTGTTCCCAGAAGCTGTGTGAAGCCCATCAAGGTGGAAGCAGAGAACATGACGCACACAAACTGAAGATGCAGTCCATTGGATTCTCAATATTTATCTTCCCAGAGGATAAAACACCCCACCCTACAGGAGCATCTTTCAGACAAATGAAATCTGACAGTGCTTTTTGTTCCTCTTCTGCTCCTTGGTGGCACTTAATTCTGCAATCTTCACCCATAGGGGCAGACACGTCTGCACTGGAATTTTTGTCCCCTGGTCAGGAGCTTGGGGAGAAGGCAGGGAATTTATATGTTGGTCCTACAAGAGGGAAAGGGGGCAGGAATAATAAAGCTCCATAGCCCAGTTCTAGCTCACAGCACCTCTCAACTTTTTGTCTGCCTCATTTGCACTTAGTTTTTGTTTCCCCCAGGAGGTCAACACACAACCTCTGCCCTAGAGAAATTTTCTACTTATCCCAATGTGTTAGGAGTCATCATGTAGCAGGGGTTCCCCATTCCTGGCTGCCTTCAGCATCAAGATGCTTCCCTCCATCTCTTCACAGGTGCAAGAACATGGATGGAGGCCAGCTCACCCTGCCTGCTTTTACCTGCAGAGAGGCTTCTCCATTGACACAGCACAGTGATTTCCTTCCTTTTGTGATCCCAGTGACCAGCTGCATGTGGTACAGCAGGGCTGGGAGGGGAGAGGAGACATAGCATTGGGCTAGAGCTGGACACTCACTATGCTGGGGGAAACCTATTCTCAGAAGGTCCCTGGAAGGTTCCCCCCGTCTCATGGTCCACTGAGACATTGCCTAACAAGCTGGGGAAGGATGTGCTTGGGACACAAAGGGCTGCTCCCCATGGTATAGCCAAGCATAAGAGGTCAGGCCCCTGATTCAGTACTAGCCCAGCTACTTCATTGCTGTGAAGACTGGGTCAGATACTGCCTCACACCTATAAAGTGAGATGTCTGGCCTCAGCTTCCTCTCAGACTTGCCAGAGGACTGATTCATTTGTGCTTACAAAGCACAGTGAATCTTGCAGATGGAGAAGGCAAAAAGAGGTAGGAAGGTAGTAAATCAGGAGTACCCAGGAACATTCTCCTAGACACATCCTGTAAACTAGCACCAAAATGGCTCACATCCATATCACTAAACTCTCTTCACCTCTGAAACCATGACCTCATGAAAAAGCCCATTGGGAATGGTCCTATGCCTATAACTCCCAAATCATGCCTGGAAATTGCCCGGGACAGTCGTAGTGGGACCAAATCAAACCATGCCAGGGGTACATTGACATGTAAATCTCATGGTTGAGTTTGTATTCTAGGAACGTTTCCTGATGTTGCTTAATTTACTAGTAAAGACTTAATTACTAGTGAAGACTTAATGTCTGTTCTATTAAATTATCCTCAAAGTCAGCACTGCCCTGATAAAAATCAGCAAGTGTCCCTAAACCTTCCTGAAAACTTTGATTCCTCAGTCATTACCTTCCCATCTCCTCAATAAATGTGGAAAAAATTATTAAATAATCAATTTGTTATCACTTAAAGATAATCAGGTAATACAGAAAAGCCAGCAGAGAAAAAGCCAAGAACAAATCACAGCTTTCTTTGTCACAGTAACTGAAATAGTAGAGAGATCAAGCCCAGCAATGCAGGCTATCCTGATGTGTAGTAAGGTTTTTTGAAACAATATTTGTCACAGGTATGTACTCTGAAACTAGTTATCAGTAGTTTGTCATCAGACCAGGAGGACTCACATAGAACAGATCTATCCCCAGAGACTTGGATAATCAAAAAAAGTATGTTTATAAAATGCATAGTTGGCCCCGACTCTGGAAGATCATGCAAGACTGAAGGCACAATAGAAAAAAAAAGATTTTGGCAAATTGGAGAAATAGCTCACATTCAGACAGCTAAAATTTCATAAAACTAGTGCAAAACACTGAATTGAGAAAGGAAAGAAATGAAATGCACCAGTAAAGAAATGGGGAACACCTACCTAGACCTCAACACTGAGGAAACATTGAGGAGTTACAAGACTGTGAACGAAATACGAATTGCCACTGTGAAAGTATCGCATTAAAAGACAAATTTCCTTCGTGGCTGCATTAGTAGGGCACACTGCCTGTAAGACAAAGGGGATAATTTTTGCTTTCTCAATACCCCCAAGTTAGATAGGTTTAGTCTAGGTTTGGACTGGAGAAAGGTAACAAACAGTATAAGAGGTGCAAAATGCATACAGTTGAAAGAAGAGTACTGAGTCTAGCAAGAAGAAAACAGAAGAGGGAATATGATAATGAACTTCAAATATATAAGGTTGTTAGAAGATGCTAATCAATTGCTCCCCATGCTGAGAACAGGCCAAGATGCAACAAGCTCAATTAGGTTACAAAGAGGAGGGAAACCTTCCCAGCTACCAGTCAATGAGCAGTGTAACAGGTACTGAGGAGGTGGCAGCATCCCTGCTGTGACAAGCACAGGTACGGCAAACACCTGCTTGGGTGGCATTGATGCCATGATGATTTTTTGCTTTTTCATATAACCCTCTTATATACCCTTTCATGTACCCTTTCATACAGCTTTTATGTATCCTTAGTGCTTTTAGCCCACATACCTGTAATTCCCTAAGTCTGATCACTAGCTTAGACCCAAAGTCCCGTTAAGCCAAGAGACCAAACATCTTGGAAGCCTTGCAGTCGGGGGTCAGAAAGCCCAGACACCAAGGTCCTCTCCAGAACACATTCTGTAAACCAAGATAGGCCCCCCCAGGGGGAAGGTTCCTCAGGGTGGGGGCTTCTCTTGAGCCTCTCACTGGGGAATCTTTGATAGATATGCTAATGTGCAAGGTCTATAACTGTAGACACGAATCATTGCATGTGTGCATCCTGGTGCGCACTTTCGGGGGGGGCACTTTTGGGTATGCATTTTCAGTGTGCTTCGGGGGTGCTTTCTACCTGGATGTAGTGCACCTGAGGATCCTTAAATAAATACCAAAGTAAAACCCTTTTTTCCCCTCTAACCGTGTTTGGCTTTTAATTCTAAGCCTAGGGAAAGGCAACAGCATCAGTTTATCTGATCCTGCCTCTGGGCACATAGGTGCAGTGTCTTCTGTATGTTCAAGGCTGACAGCTGTGTATTTTTAGTTTCTGACACCACTTTGTCACTCATTTTGAGTGCAAGGATGCAGTAGGGACAGCATAATCAGAGACGCTGAGCAGGGTCTCACCAGGACTATATCCAGTCTCATTACCGGATATGTTATTTGGTGTTCACCTGTACGTCATCACATCCTGCGCCTTCCTCTTACAGGCTTTCTGCTAAGTTACCCCATTCCAGAGCCTACTAAAAACTATTTCATTCTTTTCCTCCTACCCTTCTGGCAGGAGGTGTGTTCCATAATATGACTGTTCTCAAAGCTAAAAACTTTTGATTTCCATCTTAGATATGCATGTTGACAGTAGCAGCTGCTTGATACAGAGTAGTCCAAATTCATACTCATGTCCGTGGATATTCTAACACACAGAACTTGATGTCATTGCATGTGAAAAATTTCCAGATCTGTTCTTCAGGTTTCAAGAAGGAAAATACTATAATTTTTCAGAGAAAAAGGAGCAGTTTTTCTTTCTTGCATTAGCATGTCAATGACATGAATGACATTACATAGGAAATGAAGATGTAACAGGGACGGATGGATGAAGAGAAGGTGTCAGCTGAGGGCAGAACCAGGAGACACAAGATCAGGTAACAGGCATAAGGAGGTTATCAGCTTGATGGATTCAGGAGTGCCAGGAGGAGTAATACACAAACTGAAAACTGCTGCTTGCAATGGTGGGAATGGTGGCTTGCTTGTGAGGGAGGAACCAGTTCCCCTTTTCTGTCTTCCCAAAAGATGTGACAACAAAGGTCACAGTCGTCTGCCCGCAAAATGGTGTATGTTTGTCTCTCTGTGGAGAAGTGTATGTAAGAACTGAGTCGTCCCCCGAATCAATACTCACCTTTGTGAAGGAGAAAATGCTTTCTGTTGAACTAATGGCTATTTCAGCCCACTGTAAACCATAACATATGGGTTTCTTCAAACCTCTATGCATTTTTAGATTGTATTTACACTCACTAATCAAGTCTTCTGTCTAAGAGGGGAAAAAATAACATTCTCCCACTTTTTCATTTTCTCCCTCCCCCTGACGCTGTGCTTCCCCAGGGCTGCTGGCTTGGTCCTACTCAGCTTCTTTACTGCCTTCTGACTGAGCTGCTTCTGCTTGGAAAGCAGTTATCTCGCAGTGTCTCAGCTTGGAGGTGGGAGTTGGGCTCTTCTGGGTTCAGAAGTATAGATTCTGTTACACGGAGTCAAGTACCACACTGGGAAGCAGAAAAGAGTACAGCTGTCCCTCATTTTCTCCAGACATAAAATGAGAGTGATGCTGTTACCAACACATGCCACCTCACATAGCGAAAGTGAAGGAAGGGGGGGTGTTTGAAAGAAAAATGAAACACACTAATTAGGTATCAGTATTATCACTGCTTCTACGACAGGCATCTGCACTCCCGCCATTCTAGCAAAATTTCAGTCAGCAGAGGGTATTTAGTCAAAATGAAAATTCAGTCTGTATGTCTAATAAATGCTGCTGCTGCTGCCCAGCCTTCCTTTTTTGCCAGCAAATAGCTCTGCTGCTCTCTGTCATGTAGCAGCCATGTCCTACCCTTAAGACAGATGCATTTCAGTGGTGTTGCTTTTTTTTTTTCTTTTTTTTTAATACAAGATAGCAGTGTTTCATAAAAAGCTTTCTCGGTCAGAACAAGAGTTGTCATGCATATGTAACATCATGATTAGCATCTCGCAATGAACTGGCTGGCATGCACAAAGTGCTATCTCCAGGTAGATCACACAGCCGGCTTTTCCTCAGCTGCTTTAGCACAAAGCTAGTGTTTGAGTGGAAAGCCCCAAGGACAATCTGAGTAACTCAATCACAGAATCAATTAGCTTGGAAAAGACCTCTGAGACACCTGAGTCCAACCTGTGATGGAACACCACCATTTCAACTAGACCACGACACTGTGTTCCACGTCGTCTTTTCCTAAACACCTCCAGGGATGGTGACTTCACCACCTCCCTGGGCAGCCTGTTCCAATGTTTGACACCCTTTCTGTGAAGAAATTCCTCCTGATGTCCAAAAAAATTCTCAGTTATCCTAACACGCTGCAAAGCAGCCATCCTGGGTTTGCTTTGTGTTTCCAAGGTTGCCTTCTTCTTGAGTGATCCCCAATGCCCAGCACTACAAGACCTGGTCTGGAGTGGCCAGGAATGCACTGGTTCCACTTGCGGGAAAACCAACTGACCACTTCGGATCTGCCCGGACAGACAGCACCCGAGGGAGCCGGGGTCTCTGAGGGGTGGAGAGACAGGACCAGGCATGACCAAGAACTCCGACCTCAGCTTCCCAGCCTCCTGGCTCCCCCAGCCATCCCTCATCCGCTGCCACTAGACAGGGCAGAGCAGGATGCGGGCAGCACTGGCACAACGCGAGAGGCACCGCTCTGGCTGCCGCTCGCCCTCGGCTGTGTCGGAACCACGCCGGGAGGGCTCGCAGTGCCAGACCCACAGACGGAGCCACTGATCCCGCCGGACCGGGCGGGCAGCGGCGCCCTCCCCAAGATGGCACCCGCCCACCCACAGCGCGGCCCCGCACCAGGGCGGTGGCGCGCGGGACGGCCCCTGCGCATGCGCGGCCGGGCGGGGCCGGACCATGGGGAGGCGGCGAGCGGGGCCGAGCGTGGCCCGGGAGGTGAGGGGGTGGCGGCGGCCGCTGCCGTGGCCGCGCTAGCGGGGGGCTTGGAGCTACATCCTTAATCCCGGCCTTGAGCGACGGCGTGTGGTGTCCTTGCTCCCGCCGAGCCCTTGAGCCAGTGCCGTGAGGGGGGTAGGTGCGTGTGCCCGTCGGGGTGCTGCGGCGGGCCGTGGCCCCCAGTCCGGTGTGTGCGTGCGGCGCTGGAGGTCAGCCTTGTGCTGCTGCTTCTTGAGAGAAGCCCATTGGTAAACAAGCATGTGAGGGGCCTGTAACTCACAGCAAGAAGAAAGTGGAAAGGGTGGATTTTAAGAGTATGCCTCCCTTCTAAAGCTGCCCTTTTATTGTTGTGCTTGGGTGTTTTGTCTCTCTCTCCCTCACTGGAGATTCAACCTGTGCCATGTGCTCGAGGATGACTCTTCTAGAGCAGGGAGATGGGAGCAGATGACCCACTGTGGTCCCTTCAAACCTTACCCATTCTGTGATGTCCTGGGTGGCAGGAGGGCTGCTGGTAAGCTCTGTTGAAGCTTTATATTTTTGTTAACAAACTGAGTCGTATTAGTTAAGGTGTCTCCGAAGCATACATGTTTCTGGCTCCTGCACTGAACGGTGCTGTCTGGACTGGCTTGGAGGAGGCAGCGGAGAGCCCGTAGTTCAAGTCCTTGGGTTGTGGATCATGTGAGGACAGCAAATCCTGAACGTTCCTCACAAATGGCTGAAATGGGGCAGAATTTATTCAGTGAATCTCACTGGTCACCTTTCTGTCCTGAAGCCTTTTCAGGTGAGTACATGCACAGAAGACCAAGGTAACCAGAATAGAAAGGCCAGGGAAATGGCAGGGCTTGTCATATGTGTGTCATCAGCTAGTAACATAAAGGTGAGTGTCACAGAATCCTTAGGGCTGGAAGGGACCTCTGTATATCATGACATCCAACCCCCTTGCCAAGGCAGGGTCACCTAGAGCAGATCACACAGGAACATGACCAGGTAGATTTTGAATGTCTGCAGAGAGGGAGACCCCACAACCCTCCTGAGCAGCCTGTTCCAGTGCTCTGCCACCTTCAGTATAAAAAAGTTTTTCCTCATGTTGACGTGGAACTTCCTGTGCTTTAGTTTATGGCTCCTCATCCTGTCGCTGGGCACCACTGAAAAGAGTCTGGCACCAACCTCTTGACACCCACCTTTAAGATATTTATCTTACAGATATTTATCTGTATTGATGACATCCCCTCTTATCCTGTCGAATGGGAGTTCGGTTTATAGTTTTCTGGTCTGTTTCATTGGTTAGGCTTTCATTGGAGAAACACAGTTCTGGGCACTCTAACCCAAATATAACCACCACAGGGAGTCCAGAGGGGTGTGCTGACTGTCCAAGCTTCCTTTGGTGAGCCTACCCGGGAGAGTTGAATAGCAATTTTTTTTGTGGTTGTGGTTTGAGAGGTGGCAGACAATAAGAGTTGAGATGGTAAGGTCTACCTTACAAAAAGAGAGGTGGCAAAAAGGCTCAGCTTGTTAGGGACCTGCTGTTCACGGAATGAAAAGGGACTGATTTTAGCTGCCACAGAAAATTCTTGCAAAGTGTTTGAGGAAGTGTAGTAGCTTTCTATTAGTTTTGGGGGTTTTTTTTTAGAAGTTTTCATGATGGAACATACTAGTTTTGAAAGCATTGTAGAACTACTCTTTTTTGGTGTGTCACAGGTGAAAATCTCTCAGTGCAAAGACAATACTACAAGATAAAATTCTTTCCACTTGCAGTGATGAGAATGGTACTGAAGAGGAGTTAGGAAGAAAGAAAGAAAAATCCCTTTAAGCCAGAGGAAGAGAGGGCTGTGTTTCAGTTTGCATGACAACCAATATACTTGTTTCATAATTCAAAGTTTTATTCTGTTTAGTATTGCCTTCTGAGCTGTTATGATTGTAAAGAAAACTTTTCAAATGAGTCTTAATATGACATGATGCATGACTAGCTTTGAAAGGCCTCATCTAGGCAGAGTCATGCTTGTTTAACTGAAGTCATGATGCTAAATGAACGTAATTTTCTATATGGACACTTACCAGATTAGCTTGCACTTACAAATTGCAGATGTAATTGATATGATCTGGTTTAAACAGATGTAAATGCATCTCCATAATGTTGTGGTGGCTTAAATTCATGCCAGTTCTTCTTTCATATAGCTCTAGTCTTTTGATAGGCAGCCCTATTGACAATGCTGAGCTGCATAGGACTTTCTTGTGGAAACTCATCAGGAAAATGAAACTGGCAAGACTGGTCTATTTTGTACCAAAATAGTGAAAATGGAATTAACTCAGGAGAGTGACACGGATGACCAAAGGTGTGGAAAACTTCTATACAAGAAACTACCAAGCATTCCAGGTCCTTTTAAGTTGGAAAACATGACTGCAAGGGACCCAGTATAGGTCTGTATCCTCTGCGTGCTATTTGTAGCTTTAAACAAAGAACAAACATACACTATCAATACAATACGTTTTTCAGATTATCAAATGAAACTAGCAGCTGACAAGCTCAGAACAAACAGGAGGGGTTGGTTCTTCCCATAACCTGCTGTGTGACTTCTTGCCAGAGCATGTTGTAGCCATTAAAAATATACTTGTGGCTCAGGCAACAACTGAAAAAAAAAATCACGGAAGCAGAAAAGTGCATTAAATGCAAAGAGAACACCCTGCACCCAGGCAGTGCCTGGGCTGCAAAATGTCAGGTGTGTGTTTGTAGAAAGTATTGTTACATGTGTTGCTGCTTCTGACCGGGCAATGGCTGATCAGTGTCTATGAAAGAGCATAAAGAATAGGGAAAAGGCCAACACAGTTTTTTACTCAGTAAAGCTGTTCTTACAGAAGTTTTCAGAAATCTGTGGGTCACGTCTGTGTGAGGTCCTGCAAAGCTGCTGGTGTGGGCTGAGGCAGGACCCGCTGACTAACGAGATCGTCCCTGCAAGGCTGAAGGAGGATGTGTAGGTAGGATCCAGCCTTTTCTCCTTTAGCAACACACAGGGTTGTTCTGCAGGAATCATCTTAGACTTTGCTGGTGGATCATCCTCTGCTGTGAGTAGCTTATCTGGTAAATATTTCCAAGCATACTGTGGGCGGAATGCCTGTGAAATTATTTTCCAGCATGCAAAATGATTCCAAGAGCATGGAGAAAATGGAAGTGTGTTCATGAACTGCAAGTTGGCACTTGAATTTAAACAAAATTTGTCTCTGCTGGACTGATTTTAATAATCCAGCTAAATTTGTGGATGCAGGAACCATTAATTCTTCTGTGAAAGAACGGCTCAAGTGTGCTGGCAGGTGACAAGGCATGTAAAGACTGCTCAGGGAAGGGTTTTTTCCTTGCCCCCACTTCTTCAGTTGGCTTTGATCTGTTTTATGAGGGTCAGAAGACGAAAACCTCATTACCTAATGCTGTTGGATGTCGACGTGTGTGTGATATGGCTCTTTGCCAGTATCTTAATTAGGGAATTCATAAAAGCAGAGGGTGGATGCCAGTTCTTGAAAAGCGCTTTTAGCCTTTCTGCTGGAAAGAAAGCTTTCATTAATTCGTTACAAAATGTATTAAATGAGATCCAGCTCAGTTCTATAAGCAAAGCTGCTTCTTTTTCATTTCTCTCTTTGTCTCTGCCTTTATGTGAGCCATTTTGGGCTCCCTGCCCAAGATGGTCCCAACAAATGGAATCTGTAATAAGCATGTAAGTCAGTTTGGATTGAAATCCATTCCAGGTCTCTCTGGTTTAAAAAGGCTTCCAGATCATGAGCAAGTGTTGTCAGAATTCAACAAAAGTAGCTGAATGCCTTGTCGTACCTGCGGAGCAAAGGAGGCCTCTGGTCTTAGATTCCTGGTGCATCCAAAGCTGCTGGGACTTGACTTTCTGGAGTGTCTCCTGAGGAGCTTCAGAAGGGCAGCTGTGTGTGCCCAGATCTGCTGCCTGGATGTGAAGTATATGCTTCACTTCCCGTTTTTAACTGGAGCTACTTAAAGATGTTGCTGTGAATGAAGTCCTGTGTCCCTGCTACCATCTGTGTGAACCTGAGGCGTTGTCATGTGAGCTTTCTGCTTGCTGCATTTCAGCTCTGTCCCAGAGGATCCCCTTCAAGGAAAGGAGAGCTAAAAGGAGGAAGGGTTCATCTTTGCAGCTTAGGAGGCACTGTGCTGAGATTGCCACTAAAAAGATAAGGCAGTGTGAAGTGCAGGGGTGGTTCAGCTAAGTGAGCTTGGCTCTTTGTTTTCCTATGGGCTTCCAGTGTGCCCTGCTACATACCCCAACTAACCTCATGTATTATTTAGTAGGAGGGAAAGCTTTCCATTCACAGGAAGCTCAGGTGAGCACCTGCTTCTAGGATTGCTCTCCTGGAGAGCTAGCTGCAGCGGGGAATTATGCCAAAGCTCTACAGATTTTCTTATGCTACAGTTTTACAGACTATGGCCCCCACTAGGAGTTTCCTCAGCAGCCCAGAGAGTAATCAGTAGTTCCCAGGCATTACTCTGATTTTTCCCTGTGGTTATTTTCTGTTTCTGTCTTTTGTCCTGCAGTGAAGAGTTACCTGGATGGCTGAATTGCCAAGAGATGCCTAGCTTGCAGGAGCAGATCCTAAATGCCAAGCAAGGCAACAGCACTGACATATCAAGATAGTGCTCTGCCCATAGTTTGGGTCGGTGTCTGAGGCTTCTTACTCAAATTAGCTGCCTTCAGGAGGCAGATTATATTGTCTTAATTTACAAGTGGGAAAACTGGGGCACAGTGAATGAATAGCATCTGTGAATCCTCACTCTTGTCCTTCCTTATAACCCCTTATAACCCAGACTAGCCAGAAGAAAAGAAGTAGTAAGATTCTGAAAGAGAAGTATTTTGTTCATTCAGCAATCTGTTCCTCCTTCCTTGCCTTTTTTTTTCTGATTATTTTTTGTCCCTTGTGCCCCCAGCTCAGCACAGCTGATGGTGCAGTTCTAGGGCATGTGGTTTATTAGCAAATTACTGCTCTCCAGCAGGGGACCCAAACTTGGGTTTTGATTTAAGAGCAGTAAAACCAGTTGAAACTTTAAAGTATTATGTGGAATCTTGAGATTTTTAGTCAGCAGAAAGTAAAAGCACTGACAAAGTTGGGCAGAATATACTCTTGTTAAGTCTCATGAAATGAGGGAAGTATGGGCAGAGAATGTACTAGTGAGAGCAACTGCAAACTGAGCAGGAGGAGAGGATAGTGCAGTGGCATGGATAATTTAGTGGTGGCATTGGCAGCTGACTAAATAAAACTCTCATTAATTCATTAACATATTGTTTAACAGTATTTTTAAATGTATTTCTAGAGAAGCCATGGGGCACTGTGATAAGTTAACTGGCTAAGGAGGAGCCAGGTAACACATAGTGAAGCATCTCTTGGTGTGTGTACATGTAAGGGTTTCCAGCAGCTAAGGGAGCAGAAACAGCCGTTTGCAAACTGGTGAAGGAGATGGTAATTCTTAAATTTGACTGCACCAGCACCCCACCTCTGCTCTACTGCACTCTGCTATTAAATTAACTGTCTGGTAAGTGGTCAGAGCTGGCCCGGGTGAAGTCCTTTCTTGGCCCTGAAGCAGACTGGGGCAGTGCATCATGCTGACTGAGTTGTAGTGGATGACATAGCAATGAGCAGCTGGAATTAACATTCTTAACTAGTACAGCTGGGAATGGAGGAGCACAATTACCCTCATCCAGGCAAACCCAGGCATTGCCAAACACAGAAGTGCTATTCCCTGAGCTTTGGATCAGGTGATATGCCTTGGTGCTCCCCTTGGGCTCAGGAAGCTGTGCATGTGCCTCTGGGGAGTTTGGTATCTCAACAGCACTGGCATAGTTGCCCAATAACCCAGGACTTTGAAATTGCTATCTGATAAATCAAAAATTTATTTGAGCCTTCTTATATGTGTCCCCCTTCCCAGCTCTGCTGTGCTCCTTCCAGGCTATTTAACTGGCTGGTTAAACTTCTTTTCATGGTCTGCTTTATGTCAAGCCTCTTCTCTCCCGTCCTGCTTAGTTATAATGCTTGCCTGCCTTTCCTGAGCAGAAGGTGTGAGATTGTTAATGAGCTCATTAACAAGAGCTGATCAGAACAGAGCCGATCCCAAAGCAGCAATAATTAGGGATCACTACCTTTGATTTTTTTTCCCTTATTACTGTTTATGAGTGTGTTTGTGCTCTGGGCTGCCTCTGAGGCTGGTGTCCAGGCAGCTCATTCCACCTTTACCCAGGACTGTGCTGCCTCTTAGCGTCTGGTGAAGGCTCCCACCACAGAGAGGGCATGCTGCCAGCCTTGGCCTTCCCTGGAGAACCAGGCATGGCAGGAGCGTTGCAGTAAGTAGCTCAAAAGAGAGGTCACTGCCACCTCAGTGTACCGAGGCTGTTTTCTTTCAGGCTGGGTTCTTGTGTTCATATTGTCTGATTAGCCCCATTGTTTCCCTGCTGGAAGCAAGCTTGAAAGACAAAGTTTTCCTCAAGATGTCTACGCTGTGGTTGCCAGGCAGAAGAGATGAATAATTCCCAGGACTGTTGCCCGTGGTAGGATTCCCTCCTGGGCAGTCTGTTCGTACACAAGGAAATCAACCCTCTGTGGTTACTCCCCTCCACAGGAGGACACAGGAGGGGTGGCTGTTGGGATACTTGATGAAGAGACACAAGGAGATAACCAGTGTTTTTCTGCACGGAAACATGGTGCTGCCAACACTTGGTACAGGTTCAATGAGGCAGTGGCAAATTCTCTCTTGAGCATACTGTGCAGACTCCTGTTGCTTTTGTAGATTTTGTTGGGTAAGAGACTGTAGGTATCCATTTGTTCCCTCTTCACCCAACCAGACAGTTGAGGGTGCTTTGTAGTTACATCCCATGAATTTCTACATCCATTCACAGTGCTAAATCAAGACCTTGTCCTTTAGACTTTGGTTTAGGTCAGTGTCTCTCTTTTTATCCTCTAATTGCATAAAGATACCTTAGATCACACCTTTGCTTGTGGACCCACAGGCAAAGAAACTAGAACAGGCTGAAACAGGATCAGATCCTAGCAAAAGGGTGCTGGCCAGCCACACAATAGGCAGTGTCAGGGCTGGCTTGGATGTGTCTGGGATGATGATGTTACCATTGTCTGGGCTAGAATACGGCTGATCTGGGAGATGATGAGCTCTCTTTGCTGTGATCTCTACACAGATCTGGGGTTCTTCCCTTGATTTGGGGAGGAAGAAGGTAGAGTGGCTGAGCTGCCACCATCTGAGTGGGAACGGTTCCTTTTAAGCTGGGAGAAGAAATCATGGTGACTGGTGTGTGTTTTTCAGATTGATGGACTGGAGGAGAAGCTGGCACGCTGCAGACAGAGCATGGAAGAGGTGGATCTTAAGCTGCGCAGGGAGAAGCTCAGCCCCGAAGGAAGGTATTGCTGACCAGCTCCTTTCACAGCTGTGTCTGTGCACTTCAGCTAGCTGTCATCCTGCTGTAGGACTGAGCAAGGGCTCTTGAAGGGGTGGGAATGTGTGATTTCCCCTTGACAAGACTCTCTTTCCCCAGCTTGGAGCTTCCTTGGGGAACTTGCCTCTGTGAGAAGTGCAGTGATATATAGAGAGCTGTTTCTTATTAACAGCCTAACCCCAGCCTGTGCCACAACCAGACAAGTAGTGCCTGAAATTTGCCAGTTCATTTGCAGATCTGGCTCCTGGCCTGTTATCAACCTGCTCTGTGAGTCTGGCAAAAGTGTTCTGCACGCTGCTGCTCGAGCCTTGCTGAAGCCACCCCAGTTCTGTCAGGGAGATGTGCAGCAACTACTGCTGAGGGCCAAACTAGGCTGGGATCCAGCTACAGAAGTGGCTGAGGGAGAATATCCGTGCCTGCGTTGCTAATGTGTCTGGATGTAGGGATGCATTGACGCACTGACTTTTCTTGGGAAAGCTAAGAGGGACAATTCCCTGAAATCTGTGGCTGCTGTAGAGGCAGCAACTGTTGGCTTCTAGAGCTGGGACTCAAACAAGGACTTTGGCCTGGATTTTTTGTAGCAGACACAGGTAGAACCTGCTATTTCTCTTGAGTATGAAGGAAGAGATCTTAGATCTCCCACTTGATTCTCAAATCTCTCTGCTTGAGGACATTTTTTTGGTCACTAGCATCCTACTGCTCTGCTCCTAGCAAAAAAAGGCTGGGAAGCTCAGTCATAGGCCCAGGGGAGTACTCCTGATGATCCTGGTGTTTGCTCTACAATACTGTCCTCTAGAACTTCATTAGAAATGATCATAGCAATAGTGATGTCTCCATCCCCTGGTACTTACCAGGCTCAGTTTAACTTTGTTAAACTCTCCTTTGCACTCCCCCCTCCTCCTTTACTGGAGTTTTATATCCCCATCCATATTTAGACAGGGTCCTTTCTCTTCCTGTCCCTCATCTCTTTAGCTCCTCATCTCAGCAATCCTTTTCTGGCCTAAATTCTCCTTGTTTACTCTCTGTATTCTTTATCTGGTACTTAGGTGGCCAACAACCAAACCTACAGTTGTGATAACTTGACAGGATGGGAGATATGATAGTTTCTGTCTGACTTATAGGGCCTAGAGCAAGGAATTATGAACTGGGATTCTTGGGGCCTCCTATGAATTTTACAGCTTGTATGGAAATAGAAACAGAAGTTCCATTGTCCTATCCTAGACCCTTTGAAAAACCCTGGAGGGAAGGTACTGTGATCAAAATTATCGATTGAGGGTATAGCACACAAAGAGGAGCTCTGCTTTCTCACTTTGAAGTTCAGTTGTCATGGTTTCTTCATGTCTCATTCTCAAAGCTTCTTCCCTTGACTCTCTTCACAAGGCAAGTTTCTAAGTAGCAGCTCAGTCATGTTGGTAAATCTGTCTTCTCACTTCCTCCTGGCTGCTCTCCACCTTGCCTTTCCCCAGTTTTCTTTAAGAGCCCTTTCCTCTCCTGCTGCTCCTGACGTAGCTTGCTTTCTTGCCCTCCCTTACACTTAACTAGCTGTACACATAGATTTGGATCTCTTTTGTCCTACGGGTTGTTCTTGCTGTGCCTCAAGGGGAACAACAAACTCTGTTACACTTGCTGCCTTCTCTGAACGAGGAGATAATTTGTTAGTGCATGTTTATTTATATGCACAGTCTGAAAGGACTGACTGTGTCCTCACTGCCATAATGGAAACACTGCTGCTTTCAGGAATTTTGTTTTGGGTTTATATTTTTAACTGTACATTAATTAATCATCTTGTGCAGTTTAAGACAAGGGCTGGGTTGGCCTGACTTAGTCTTTACTGTTATAATGAGTCTTAAGTCTAATGACAGGTTGTTGAACTGGTTGGTACTGGGCTTGGATTGAGCTTGTTTCTCTGAGTTCACCAATTTCTGTAAATTGGATACCTCTGACAAAGGGATCCCAGCTTCAAATGGTGAGAATTACTGTTCCAGCACTAAGCCAGATGGGGTGGAGGGGCAGGATCCTCCAGAGAGCATATAGGGACCCTGCCCCATCCCACAGCTGTGTCAGAACTTCCTGGCTCACCTGGGGGGAACTAGAGTAGGGGACTGACCCAAGAGCTCTTTCTAGCTGCTTGCCTACACTGCTCTCCTGAAAGGAGAGATAGGAAGCAGTTTGGGGGAAGGAAAAAATAATCTAAAATGTTGTATCTCTTCTCTTGCACAACTGGGTATTTCTACACTGTCACCCTTCCACAGGGAGGGGTGAGGGGCTCATTCTGTGAGCAGATAATCCCCAGCAGTGGGGACAGTCTCTCTTCCATCATATAAGCAAAGAAATAGGCTGTGTTGTGCCTCACAGGTAATGAACTCTTCTTCTCATTACAGAAAGTCACTGGAGAGAGAGAGAAACTTACTAATGACCAAAGGTGACAACTATGGTAAGAGCTTCATTAAAAATGGTCCCTCTGGGCAGGATGGGATCAGTGCTGCAGCTTAGCTTTGTCTTCAAGCTCCTGCCACCTCTGACTTCTGCCTTTGAATTTAGCTTCAACCAAAGGGAGCTAGACTAATGGAAATGTAGTCAGCATACTATAATAGGAGTCTGTATCCTCCTACTTGAGTTGTACTACCATAGGGAAAAAAGTAAGCATCAGCTAATGAAGGGGAGAAACATACTTTCCACAGACCCCAAATTACCAGTGTTTAGATAATCATAGCTAACAGATTGCCTCGAGTAGCTTTTAACAACCCTCCCCTCAAACTTTTTTTTTTTTTTTCCTATTAGAGGCTTGCTAGGCAAGAAGGCAAGTGCTATCAGGAGTGTGGCAAAGCATACCTTCCTTGGGGAAGGTTCTTACTGCATAAATTTATGGGGCCACTCAGCACAAGAGCATAGCGATTCACACTGATGTGCTACCTGCAGTTCTAGAGAGCCGAGGTCTTTCCTTGGTGCAAGTTCTGCTGTAGACAGAATGAGAGTCCCTCTGAGATACCACACTTGACAGCACTTCCATTCCACTAGAGATGCTGCTTTGCATATCATCAGGCTCCTGGTATTGATCAGTGTGTTATCTCCTTGGCAGTACTCTGCAGCTGTGCAAGCACCAGAGCTCACACAAGGGAAAGAGGCACAAGTATTCTTTTAGGTCTAGAGCATTGAAAGCTGGAGTATGGTCAGCAAATTTGTAATTATAACTCATGTTAGAGGACTGTTTCCAGAAGACTAACAGTTACTTTAAACAGCCTGAAAGCTGTTCCTTAAGGGCCTACCACTAGAGACAGCAAAAATACTGAAAATTGCTGCCACCCTTTTACCAGCCAGCAGTCAGCCATCCCTGCTAGCATCAGCAGAGCAGTCTAACAGCTCAGACAGCAGCAACAGCCTCACCTAATGGTGACATTACTGCTATGGCCTCTGATTAAATCTTTCCTTATTCCAGCTGATGTGCTTGAGGCCATGAATTGCAGCTGCTGACAATGGCATTGTCAGCATCAGTTACAGCTGGCACTGCTGTGCATGAGGTTGTGTGACCCTGGCACCTCCTTTGTGGCCTTGCAGATTCAAGCAGATTGCTCTGTGGTTGCACGAGAATGCTTGTATTAGGTGAAGAATGGGGGCAGAAAGAACAGCTAAAAGTCTCTTTTGATGACCAGTACCACTTGGGGAACTGCTGGAGGCTGCTTGTGCAAACTGTAGAGGCAGTAACCTGTGCAGTCACTGCAGATGAACTTGGCAACAAAAGCAGTCTCTCTCTGGAGACAGTCCACACCCAACCTTGCCTGCCAAACACTTACTGTGTCCAGGTTCAGATCTTTTCCACACTGATCCTTCTGAGGTGTAAGCAACAGATTCTGCAACATTCAAAGGTGGCCACAGTTGTATTTAAATTTTAGCACTAGAAAGAGCTACCATGTTGTTACATCTAGAAGATAGTAGAAATAGGTCTCTGCCCTCCTGTTACCTTCATTCTCTTAGGGAACAAGCAATTATTCTAATGACACAGTCTGTCCTTAGTAGAGGCCTACAGCAATGTTATTTGCCAAGAGGAAATGGTCTGGCACTGAAGTATTCCCAAACACAGCTACCACAAGTGTCAGGATGAGAGCAAATGAAAGGGTTCCTGCTAGTGTGGGTAGTTACTTCCCATTCAGTGCATCCTATAATTGGCAGCTTTGCATACTGCTCCCAGAATTTTTGCCTGTGGCCAAGGTAGCTTTGTGCTTCTAAGAGAGTTTTGAAAGGAGATGTAGCTGCAACATGAAGAACCTTCACAGGCAAGTCTTTTGTTTGTTTCCCAGAGAAAGAACTGAGCATGCTTCGTAAGGAAAATCGCAAGAATGCTGCCCTTGCTGTGGCCATGGCATTGCTGATTGCTCTTATTTACGCCTGCTGGACGATGTGATTGTGCTCAAGAATTCTCCCTGCTGAACAAATGACTCCTGCAAGGAGCTCTTCCTCCTCTCACCACTATGCCTACCCCAAGGGTGAGGATCAGCATTTCAAATTACTGTTCTTGTTTATTGGCTCCAAGCCTTGTTGTAGGGAAGATTTTTCTCTGCAAATTGAGGAGGACAGGAGACAAACCAGAAATCACAGCATACTTGGGCTTGGAAATCAGGTCAAGCAGAGCTCAAGGTGCTGCCATCTTACCCAAAACACAGTCAGGACCATCCAGCCCCATCCAGGAAGAAAATACATTCTCCCTTTTGAAGAGGATCTTTGTAATTGCAGACAGGTACTTTCTGCCCAGCCCAGGTGGAATACACACCACCTTCTTGGCTCCTGTGACACAGTCATAAACTGAAGGGACCAAGCTCTTGCTTCAAAGGGTAATCTGTAGATACTGCAATTTTATATGTTCCCAGAGCTGAGCTAAAGATGCTTCCTCCTCAACCCTGACTTCCAGGACCAAAGGAATCCTACCTCCACAAAAGCAGATGGGGGTGTAGGTATCTCTGCAAGCAGGTAGCATCCACACTGAGATCTGGGTGCCTGGGGTGTGAGAAGATCTGCCTACCTCTCCAATGCATAAGAGCTTGGCAGCCATTTTGTGCCTTTGAGAATCAGTGCTTGCAGAAGACAATTTACTATCAACCCCCAGAGATGGAAGTGCTTCTGTAAAGCTTTAAATAAAATAAATTTATTTTGACTTTCAACCTTTTAATTTCCTGATTTGGTTTTTTGGTTGGTTTTTCTTTTTCCCTGTTTTGTCCTGTTTCTCAGCCACTGCTGTATTCTCATCCTGCTATCTCCCTGGTGGCACACATTGCACCATGGTAAGCCTAGACTGGGTCAGGCACTTAACCCTCTGGTCAGTGATGTCTCAGCAGTGGGTTACTGGTCTGTTGTGGACTGGAATGTACTTCCTTTGAGTGGAACAGGAGCCTAGCATGTTGCAGGAGTACTGGAAACTGTCCCCTGTAGTGCCCTCTCATTCCAATGCTCTAACTTGCCGCAAAAAACTTTAAGAGGGACTACCTTGAAAATTTAACTCTGCTGGGCATTTCTCTGTTGCCACACTGACACGCACTGCTGGCCAGAATTTTGTGGGAAGCAAAGGAAAGAAGCACTGCTGTGAACTAATGGGGCTGTATTGGTAATAGAACATGAAAGCATAGACGTCAACACAAAATGATACAAAGCCTAATAACAATACATTGTGCAATTAACATATATAAACACTCCCTTCAGTAAGACCTTCCTCACCTCCCCTTCCCAACATAATCCCTCAGCAGGGAAACAAGTAGCTTGGTGGCTCATGCTTGCCTTCTTGAAGGGAGATTTGGAATCAAAGTTCAGTGCATTAAAAAAAAAAATAAAAGCAAATTAAAATGAGGAACTAGAGACAACTGAGTAAACAAAGTATCCATTCATAAAAGCTAGCCTGCAGACTGACCAGGTTTTTTTGTACCCTCCACAGCCTACACTGATCCTAGTTTACTTCCTATCACTCTTCTGTCTGCCAGCCCACAGGAGTCAAAAGCCCTGAGCTGAGGACACAACACTCCGCAGAGGAGCCTGGCAGAGGGAGCAGCATGCGTTGCTGGTACTGGAACAGCCTCAAGGCAGTCCACAGAGGTCCTCAGAACTCAAACTGCTGATTGGGTTAAAAAGCCATCTGTACACACAGGCCTGGACACCAGAGGTTGAGGTACTTTATTGCCCACTGGGAGAGATTCCTCGTCATCCCTCATGCAAGTGCCTTTGTCAGGACAAAGCTACCAATGACACACCTCTTGTTGTTTAGTGGGAAAAGCCACCATTTCTTTCATACATGTTTTACCAATGTTTGAGAGCAGAGAGGGTCTACAGATCAACCAAGAGGATGCATTAACAGCCTGCAGTCCTTCAACTGCTTCAGCAGACCTGTGTCTAAGTGAAAATTTCTGTGTTTTGCTGCACAGGCTTGTTCAAATCATTCATATGGATGCGGAGAAAAAGACACAGTCTAAACAAGTGCTATAGATTCTAGAACTATAGCTTTCCTTAAGGCACAGTTCAGACAAACCCCTACATCACTTTTCTCCTTACTGCCAATCTGCTTAAAAACAAGCCAAACACAAACAAAAAAAACAAAACAAAAAAAGGGGGCTATCTTGCTGCTTGTCTAAAAGCATTCAACTATGTGTTATCTTCTGATTTATGCGGAAGACTTGGCAAAGTGCCATGGAAGCCAGAAGTGAAGGTAAAACATGCAACAGAAGCCAACTGTGAGCCTGGCACAGAAGTGCATGGAGAAGTCTTGACACAAATGCCATACTGAGAGTTTCCCAGCTCTGTGCCTTCACCCCAGATGCAGTTCCAGAGCCAAATGAGATACAGACTATTTCAAAGCCACTCTAATATTTGAAGAGGAAAGTCTGGTAACATTTCTAATGGGCACAGTCAGGGGAGAGGATTTCTTCTGATTAACCAACATGGTTAAAGCCAAAATATCTTTCTACTGAAGCCCTGGGTCTTTTTAACTAAGTTCGACATTCCCATCATTTCTTCCAGAGACTTCAGCATCCTAGCTTTTTTGTGTCTTCCCTCCCACATCCACTTTCCTCCCTGAAGGTTTAGGTAATAATGTCGAGTACCAAGAATCAAAGCACCTTGGTCTCAGAAGTACCATGAAGCACATACACAAACCATGGTACATTTTCACAAATTAGCCCCAGGCTGCTGGCTTGGCATCAGTCACTAACCTGGAGAGGGGAAATCCTTGTCACAGCAGCTTGCAGAGGTGTGAGCACATCAGATCTGTGCCAGGAACTCTACTCATCATTTGCATTGGCCTTTGTCCGACAGGGAACCATCACGTAAGAATTGCCAGTGGCTAGCTGAGTGCCGTGATAAACAGAAGTGTTGGAGACACCGACAAGAATATGTAACTTTTGCCCACAGCTCGACAAAGACTTAACACCCTCCCCTGGATAGTGTAGCCTTTGACAAAGCCAAGGAGACAGCTGCCAGGAACAATGCAGGGCTGCTTCAATGTGCTGTTACCCAGCTCTGCCATCAAAACATCTCTGCTCCTTCCCACACTGCAAGAGAAGCAGAAGCCTGAGGAGTTCTGGCACACACAGAGCTCCACAAACCTTGCAGAATGTTTGAACAGGAGCAAAGAAAGCTGCCAGCCCCTTGGCCTCATGCATGCAGTAGGTCAGGACAAAAGGACATTAGGCCTCGGCTCCAGGAGTCACCTTGGGTACTCTGGCACCAAGTGCTACCTGGGCTGTACTCCTATATACACTACCAGGGTAAAGCCTCATCCTGTGCCTTCTGCATACCACCCTCTGGTTCAATCATCTCCAGGAAATCAGCACTGGAGAATACCAGGATTGAAGTTGTGGAGCCTTCCCAGTCCCATCAGTCCCATAAGAATCCAAGCTGGGCTCAGCCCCTCCCTGCACCCTCAAGAGAGCAGGGTTAGGGGTAGTGTGCTTGGATGAAAGACAGGACAGTCTCCTTTGATAGCTTCTCTGGATCTTGTCTTTTCTGAGAGTCGTGCACCTTGACACCTTCGCCCCATTCCCAGAAGAGGCGGCTGTAATGGCAGACACTGTGGGCAGAGAGGAGAGCAAGATTAGTTTGGCAGGGAAGGGAAAGGAAAACACTTTCATCCCAGCCAGAGACAGCTACCCTTGCAGGGAGCCACACAGAAATACTCGAACAGGTGCCTTAGAAAAGACCAGTGTATTCATTCATTCACCTTACAAACTCTACAGCCCTCAAAGTACAGCAACAGCCAATCCTAAGAGATTTCCATGGAAACAAACTTGTTAATTCTAGCTTCACTCAAATTCAGTTCAGTATTTGCTGGAAGGAGTCAGGTCACTAGGGAAAAAAAACCCACCTCCCCCCAAGTTTCTCAGAGGATGAAACTGTCATTGCAGGCAATGGAAAGGCCTTAATGAAGAATTTAGAAAGTCTGCCAGGAGCAGCAACCTAATCACTCACCACATACCTACTATAATCAGTAACAGCTGTCCTATGGAGCTTTGCAAACAAACAGCACTTCCCACTGTACAAAAGCAGCTACAATCATTCCCTCTTTCCCCTTTCCCCTTGTGTGAAATAACTGAGCCCTACTTGGCTGCTGAGAGTTCTGGTCCTACAATGCCATCTCCTACTCCATCCATCAAGCACAGCCCTCCCTCACTGCATCAACACAGTCCCAGCCATAATGAAATCAGAGCTGCTAATTACTGCCAACACAGCAGCCTTTAGTTTTGTACAATCACTGACACTTAATATTCATAGCTTATTTAGTGCTTCTGTTGTAACAAAGCAGTACTAGCACAGCGACAAGAGCACATGTCAGTGGCTAATTACAGACATATTAGTACTCACTAACCACAACACATCCCTTCTGGAGTCCCACACAAGCACTCCCTCAGCCATTCCTGGAGGTTCATGCTGGCCTATTTCAGAGTACATAGGCAGAACTAACCCCATCCTGACACATGGAAGGGAAAAGCATCATATGCCTCTCTTTTTAAGCCTGTTCTGCCATTCACCACATGAAGAAAGGCTTAAGGATTCTTGAAAGTGCTGCTCTAAGACATGTAAGGAGGTTCAAAGTGAGAAAATCAGGAGTGCTATTCCATATCAAGTTCTCACTCAGAGGCACAGTCCTGGGTAATGGTGGTAGTACAGAACACCTCTACCCAGGAGCCCTGAGGCATCATACTCAGGATTTGCTGTACTTGGGTAATGCCCTCAGCCTAGCACTCAGTACATACAGATGGTTTTCAGCAGCCACAGTGTTAATGACTGTCCAATGACAAGCCACTCCATCCTTTCCCAAGGAGCCACTGTTTTTCTCTCTCACTCTCTTAAAAAAAAAAGTTCCCAGCTTCCCACAGGTTATTCCAGAGCCTGGGACTTGCTTTTAAATTAGCAATTTCCAACCAAACATGTTAAATACAGAGATGCAGCAAACTACAGTTGCTGGGCTCAATTTCTACTTCCCCGTGTGCAGGAGGTTCAGTAACTTGTACTCTGCTGCAGACAGCGGAACAAAGTTGTGAGATGTTTGTTATTCATAGCCATTAATTGCAAAATCCATGATTCTGCATCAGCAGTTTCCTGAAAGCCTGAGAATGTGCCGGCTCCTGCAGCACACCCTGCTGGCGACCAGCTGCGCTTGCACTGCAAACAACTGCAAGGACACAACACTCCTGAGCTCCCTTCCAAATACCCAAGGCACACGCTCGCAGACAGATACCCACCCATCCCTAGCCTCAGCTCTGGCTCATACTCACTGAAAGGGTGCAATGGCTTCAGGAAGGAGGTTGTATGTCGCTACATTGGTCATTTTGTTGAAGAAGAATTTCTTCTTGAAATTTTTGCTGTATGCCATTGTCCAGGGATCTAGCAGAAGGGTTACAGGGATCAGATAAAAAATAAAAGGGGGAAAAAATATCACAGAAGAAATACACATAACAGTGCAAGTAGGGAGGAGGAATCTATAAGAATAACTGTGATCCTTCCATTACTCCTTTTTCCTTCCTTCCCCCAAGACAACCTGCTTCCCAAGCTGTTCTCTATTCACTGAGAAAAATCCCTTCTCCCTGCATTTAGAAGTTGACATTTGAAACAGGGTATTTCCATGTCCTATTACTCTGGAAAACATCTTGATGAAAAATTATTATCTCATTAAAAAAGAAGGTTAATCAGTCATGTAAATAAATGACCCACACAATAGCTAATCAACCCACAGCAGAACAATCTATTATATAAACACCCTAAACCTTACCCAAATCCAAGCTACCCTCATTACATGCAAACACTTAATCTCTAGCCATTGGAATATTGCCATTCATTTTTTACCAAGTTACAAGGTGAGCAAGCCTGGTCAATACTTTTTACTTGGAGAGACAAAGAAAAGCTGAGAGGGAGTGGGGACTCTCTCTTCCTACCGTTCATCGTCCGTACGATGTAGAGTCCTGTGGGCACAAAGTGCCGGTCATCTCGGCCAGTGTAGGACAGCCGGGGCATTCCCCCTGAACTCTTGATGACTTTCATCTCTAACCTAAATATTGAGAGAAGGCAGTGATAAGAGATTGGTTCTTCCTTTACCATGCTTGTGCACACATCGCACCACCTGCACCCCTTCTCCAGAGTGTCACAGCGAGAACTGAAAGCATTGCACAGGACAGGACCAAATCATCACATTCTGAAGAATTTGGGGTTTTGCCTTCCCACAAAGGACAAGAGAAACCAGTCAGACCTGTCTAGATCAGGCTGCAAATTGAGTGTTTTGGTGAAAAATCTGATGAGCTACCATAATTAATCCAAATGGGGTTCCTATTCCAAGTGTGAATTCTTGACCATTCAAGCCACTGAGAAGCCACTGATACTTCTGCACCCAAACTCAAGCACTGTTGCTACTCCAGCTCTTATGAAGTGCATTGGCCACATCTATGACATTAGAATGCAGCAGAATGATGCTCTGAGTCAGCAGCATCTCAGGAACAGCAGCCACCATGAGCTCTAACAGCTCTTTCTTCATGACTCCTCTAGCACAGATGAGAACATCCCTCCCATTCCTGTGCACAAGTGACTGATAACCTCAGTAGGCCCTGATGTTTTATTTGTACCAATTGCTTACCTCACAAAAATCTTGTCCATTTCTTCCAATCTGTATACCTCCTTCACTCTGGGAAGAAAAGACAAAAACATTATTTCAAAAAAGTTTAAACTACTTTTTTTTCTGCCCAGCTACACAGAGCAGCCAAATGGTTGATTTGATACAGCATGAGGTAGTCAGGCACAACTGAGGTTCAACCTTCTCTTCTATCTTATGCTTCAGTGCCTAGTTTTTCCTGGCTTGAGAAAACCTGACACCTGCATCCTTATGGTTGGATTGCTGTAAGCAACAGATAAGCATCCTGCTGCTAAGGAAGCTGTGCATTTTTACCTCAGATTGACTACCGAGAAAAGTAAAAACAGTCAAAGTCAAATGCTTTTGTTTTCCCATCAGATAAGTTGACCAAGGTCAGTCCAGGCAGATTCTGGCCTCAGCATGCTGGCTTCACAGTAAAATTAAACAACCTGATCTTCACCATTATTATCCTCAGAGATGCCACAAACTTGTTAGTTACCCTGAGATAAAAAGAGCTTTTTTTTTTTTTAATCAGGAAAGATTATTTTGAGTCATCATTCTGTCATTACATCAAACTGGTTTTGTTGTTCTGAGACACAGAAAAACAATCAGTAAGTTTAAAAAGCACTGCCTCTGATCAGACACCCTAACCACTCATTTCCCATACTGCTACAAGCATCAGGCTTCAAAGAGCACAGCAGAAACATTTTAACACCTTTCCACAAGAGCGGCAAATGACCCCTCTACAATCCACTTCCCCAGCTCTCCTTCTCACTTCACCTTCAGCCTTCCCCAGCATTTTGGGCTCCTCCAATTATTACAACTGTCTGTTGTCATTAGGCTGAGATTCCACTCATTATCTTTCATTAAGCCATCAAGGAGAACATCCTCTTTCCCCTCCTCCAAATTCTTACATAATATTGCTGCACTTCTAGCTTCTGTATGAGAAGCTGTTTTGTCCACAATACATATCTGATGCCCTCACAGTGGTGCTCTTATGTTCCACTGCAGTAGAATTAATGAAATAGAAGGCCAGGAGACAACCAAAGCTGAAGCCCTTTGTCAGGAACTTTCCTGGGGGTTGTAACCAAAGCCTTGTCCTCATACATGCTGGTCAGTATTGCATTTATTAACAGTCAGCATCACTGTACTGCTGCTGACCCTTCAGGGCAGACAAGGACATAGAATTCTTTGCAATGATTAAGCTCACTGGGTGCTAGACCTACAATCACACGTATTTGGAATCAACACCAGCCAATCCACCTACGATGAAAACTTGACTGTTTGACGTGTGAAAGGAGGGCACAACTTCTCCATTAACAATATTTACCTTAAATATATAAAAAGCTTTCAGCCTCTTCCAAAGAGCATAACAGAACTATGAATTTCAGCCTGAAACTTAACTCCCCTTCAGATCCTCCAATGCACTGACACCAAAGCATGCCAGGCTGAAGGAAGGAGGTGTCACTCACCGGATGGGGTTCATATCTGGCCGGCTGGGTTTAGAAACAGCTTTAACAAACTTCTCCGCCAGCCGAATCCTGAATGAGCATGGAAAGAGAACACAGCAATTTAATGAGGTCTTTGGCACAGCGGGTAGGTAACAGTTTCGACAGAGTAACTGATTAGACAGGACATGAAGACTGCCTCCACTGCTAGCCAAATGGGTCCAGCAAGACTTCTTTTCACCCCGCCCTCCCAATTCAGTGCCCAGTGATACTGCCTATTATCCATGAGGAATGAGTCTCCATAGCTTACTCTATAAGCCCACATGTTGTTGAACACTGATATATTTATCAGGCTAGCAGGACTAGCAGACATCATGTCCCTGAGGAAGGAAACAGAGGGGCTTGTTCTTTCTCCCTCAGCCAGTTATCAACTCTGCTCATTTATATTCCCAGAATGGTCAGTTTACCCCAGCTGTGCCTAGCTCACCCTACACTAAGAAAGAAGCTAGAGCTGCCCTCATACACAGAGAAGACAGTTGGAAAAGCCCATATGTACTTCAGTTCAGAGCAGCTTCATTCACAGTTCATCTTTACATCAGTGTTTCAGCTGAATGCACTTGTCTCCCTGTGCTCAGCATTCTGCTTTTTGTCTAAACACTGCTTCCAGGTCACTCCTACTCATGTACAAGAAAAAAGCTTCACCAGACCCTACATACCTCTGGTTGAAATGCTGTGTTCGAACATCATTGCCATTCAGCACCAAGGCATCAAGGATGTGGATGGCACTGATTTTTCGCTGGGCTTTCCCCTAAGGGGGCAATACAGAGATTTATTATTCAGACTGTTGATATTTCAGCTTTGATTTATAGCCTGGTTTTTGACAGGACATCTCTTCTAGCAAGAAGGCACCTTTCCAGATATTAGAAGCACACAAATTCCCTGCTGCCCATTAAACAGTAATATGGCATCCTCCAAGAACTGGTGTATCTCAAATACCCAGTTGTGTCTAAGGGAAAGGAGAGAAGGCAGGACCACAGTTGCCATCACCAGCTATCTGTGCCTTATCAGGTATCACAAAGTCCAGGGCACTACAGTATCCTCATCTGAGGTGCAAGAGGACAGGGAAACTCCCAGGCAGCTGGGATTTTTCACCTTACACTGTGAATATACCATGAAGATCTTTTCCCTACAGCCTGCAGTCATGTACCCAAAGAGCCACAGACACATTAAGTCATGGTGGCAGTGTCATCTGCAGCTCCACATAGAATAGCAACACATCAGGTCCAAAGTGTTTTCAAAACAATGTTGAAAATTCCTATCTCTAGCACTAGACAGAAAGAAGGAACTTAATCCTAAATAGTTACTCTAAAGATCATATACAAAAAAAACCAAACTTGGACCTGACACAGATGGAACATTTATTCTGCAGTATCTTACAGAGATTAGGTGAAACTGCTCTTTGTATTTCCAGCAACGTGGTAAGGGAGAGAGTAGGCTCCTACCTCTCCTTTCAGCTCATGAACAATCTCTACAGAGAGAAGAGTATCTCGTGGCAGCTCAGTTTTCAAATCCAGCTTTGTCCAGCGATCTGACTGGCGACCACCCCAGGTGTAGATCTGTGATTTCTGTACATAAAGACAGAGTCAGATTCAGCCAAGGCTTCCTGAGGGCAGGGGTGGAGAAGAGACTTCTAACTTGAGGTTGCAGAGCAACTGTCAGAGAATTTTTTTGTCCTAGGCTGTCACAGGCAGTTTCTGTGTCATAAGTTTTAAGGAAGAACCTTAACCTCTACAGCAAAGGAACAAAAACACCGATTCTAATCTGCCAGTGACTTTTCACACCAACACAAAGAACCAGAAATAGAACACTTTTAAAAGGACAGTGAAGATAATTAGAGACACTAGCAGGAGTGCAGGTCTTTGTATAGGCTGAGATTACAGAAACAGGGTTAATTAGTGTGAAAAGCAGTGGCATCAGGAGAAAGAAACATAACTAACTAGCAGTCTCAGGTACTGCTGATAGGGATTCTTTTAGGCCTTTAAGGACAGGAAAGGATGGGATGAAACTGCAAGGCAGAATAGTAGCATTGAAATGAATCAGCAAAACTCCCAGACTGTTCTTAGCACTTACCCCTAACCCCAGGAGGAACTTCTGCTCACTTCCAGACACCATACATCGGTAATCTAACACTTGGCGAATTTTCTCCAGTGTGCTGGAATTCAGAGGAGTGGGTTTGTAACTGAAGGTATCAATGTCTGTGCCCTAAAGAGCAAAGTATGGAAAAGGAAAGATAGACACAATACATCAACAGGCAGGTAAACACAACTTCTACATGAAACAATAATCCAGGACTAGCTTCGTCATCTCTTAATTCCAATATGAAAAAAAAGTTATATTTGTATGAAAGGACTCTAGGTCCTTTCCCTGGTCTCACCTGGATCAGCTGTTTGAACTTGGACTTGGGATCTGAAGATGAAGGAGCAACACGAGCCTGATCAGGAATCTGAAAACAAATCCAAACAATTGATACTGAGCGTTATTCTTTGGCACATTCAAAGAAACATTTCTGGTTTCAATATACGACAGAACATCCTGCCCCTGAAACTCCTGCGCTTGGGATTCAAGATGCTCTTCTTCAAGATGAAGAAGAGATGTCACATGGCAAATATGTGTCACGTGTTTTGCAAATTTAATGTAGGTATACTACATCTCACAGAAACCAACTGGCAACTCCAGAAAGATTTAGTCTAAACCTTTGATTTCATGCATGTTTTGATGAAATACCCTTTCATCACACATACAATCAGCCCATGAAACTGGCTGTCATATCTATGGCCCCACTGCTGTCAAAAGCTCAGGAAACAGAATCTGCAGACTCATAAAACAAGACCTTTTAGAGAGCTCTGCTGCTTGGGATCTAGGTGCCGAGTTCACTCTGCGTACACTGAAATATTCTCAACTGCAAAGAAGCCTGCTCAGTTGAGCCATACACAATAAATCAGAGATATCCTGTTTGATTACATAAACAGCTTGAAACTCTTTCTGACTTTCCCACAAGACAAGATATTAAGCCTCTGTCTAGAAAGGCCTATCTGTACTGCAGCTCCACTCGTTTCACTACAGCAAGGACACCTTTGCCATCTGCCTGCTTGACACCTTACTTACCCCCCACAGCTGGAGACACTCCTTTCGGATTTCAGCCTGCCGGGGCTCACTCAGCGTTCTAAAGAAAGACAGGAGACTGTTAAGATGGTGAAACCTCCTTGGTCTTACAGCATTATATATCCCAGCCCTATAAAATTTGGAACTTTCAGCATATGGCTTGGGAACAACAAACATAAACTGCTCCACAACAGGTTGTACAAAAGAGGATGTTGCCTTCCCTCCCCACCCTCCAGTTCCTGTGTTTAGCTTTGTTTCATGGTCTGCATTTCTGACTACCAGCCATCACTTCATTCCATTAAAGTACCACTGGGTATAAATATTTTCAATAAGTTAAGTATCTGTACAAACTTATGCTAATCTCCAAGAGCTGGGTACAAAGCCCTACTTAAGAATAACAGTGAAGACCTGCTGAGGGCCATACAAAAAACAGTGTCAAGGTATAATCAGATCTAAGACAATGCCTAACTACTATACTCACTCAGCTTTCTACCATGTATTATGTCTGAATAACACCCGAACAGAAAAGTCATGGCAGGAAAACATTGCAATGGCTTTCGCTTTATGCAAGAAATTAATGTCAAGCTTTAGGTAATTCTAGGTCTGTAACTTAGATGCTTTGAACTGCCCCTGGAAAAACGAACAACTATGAAGCACACTCAACTTGGATGGTTACTGATGAATTGACCATACCAACTGCAAGTTACTTTCCGGCTTACATTCCCGCTAAGAAGCGGGCTCACTTATGGTAACTGGAAATTATGCAATGCATGGAAGCCTTCTCAACAAGGGTAGTAACACACCATCAATTTTCAGGACTCCTCCAGCCACCCACACATCTCTGCAAATAACTCAGGTAGAGACACAAACTGAGCTACCTAAAAGCACTTTTCACTTTTCATTTCCCTGGCTCCAAAGGCCAATACAAGTACCAGCACAAATCAAGAACTTATTAAACAACGGCAAAGCAATTCATTAGTAGTAGGTTAATTCAGTCCTCACCAAAAGCCAGAGGAATATACTCACGTGTCTTGAACAAAGGCACGAATTTTGGCTAGTGCCTTTATCTGAACTTTGCAGTGGCTAAAAGAGAAGAAAAGTTTTAGTCAGGGAGCAAATTAATCACGACCAAGATTGTTCTACTGTTCAAAACAAGAGTGCTGGGATAACAGGGGGAAGCCAGTCTGATTTGCAGAGCAATGAGGGATCTTAGCTAACATGATTCAAACTGACAGGATGATCACTGGAGTCAATTAGGCAGTACTTTCTTTTCTACACAGTACTCAGAGACCAAACAGTCACTAACAGTAATACAGCATTTCTGTCTCCACAGAGTCTCCCTGCTCTGCTCAGCCTCTCAGGGAACAAAAGCAGAGCAGTGTGGCAGCATCAAGTACTTCCATGAGTGCAGGAAGTTACAGCTGAAAGCCAAGCTAAATTAATCTGCCTACAGCCAGGAGCCCTCATCTCCCACTCACTTTTCATTGGATTGGACAATGTAATTGTAGAAATCCTGGTTGTCTTTGATCACGTTCAATGGGACAATAAGATTCACATCCACGTCAGAATTGCGCAGCTGGTTGAGTCTGATGTTCACTGTGAAGAGGTAATCCCGCACATCATCAATCCCTGACTTCAGGCCTTTGCATACCACGTACCTGCAGAGCAAGGCAGAGACATCAGGTGGGTTCAGTTCTTTCACACAGCCAACTTTTCTGCCACACTCCCATTATAAGGACAGTTTCCCAAATCGTAGGAACTCTTTCCTCATGGATATCCCTAAGAAGATGCAATCTCACCTATCACTGAATCATTGTACATTTTCTATGCTCTGGAAAGACAGGGAAATGCAACCCTATGTAAACCCCCAAGATCTCCCTCAAGTAGTAAATCAATTCTGCTAAACTTGACAGGTACAATGAAAACACAGACAGTATCACAGAATCATAGAATGGTTTGGGTTGGAAGGTATCTTAAAGATCATCCAGTTCCAACCCCCAGCCATGGGCATGGACACCTTCCACTAAACCAGGTTGCTCACAAGCCCCTATCCTACCTGGCTTTGAACGTCCAGGGATGGGGCATCTACAGCTTCTCTGGGCAATCTGTTCCAGTGCCTCACCACCCTCACAGTAAAGAGCTTCATTCTAATATCTAATCTAAACCTACCCTTTTTTAGTTTGAATCCACCATTCCCTCTTCTCTTGTCACTGTATGTCCTTGGCAAAAGTCCCTCTCCACCTTTCTTGTAGGCTCCCTTGAAGTACTGGAAAGCCCCAGTTAGGTCACCCCTAAGCCTTATCTTTTCCAGGCTGAACAATCCCAATACTCTCAGCCTTTCCTCACAGGAAATGCGCTCCATCATTCTAATCATGTTGGTGTTCCTCCTCTGGACTTGCTCCAACTTGCCCAAGTCCTTCCTGTGCTGGGGACCCCGGAGGTGGATGCAGCACTCCAGGTGGGGTCTCACCAGAGCACAGCAGAGGAGCACAATCCCCTCCCTCATCCTGCTGGCCACAGTGCTCTGGATGCAGCCCAGGATACAAATGGCTTTCTAGGCTGTGAGCACACAGTGCCAGCTCATGTCCAACCTCTTATATATCCTCTGGCTTCACTGAAACCATAGTTGTTTTATGCAAAATAGGATTTGTTATATATCCACCACAGTTTCCTTCCCATAAGGGCAATTTGGCAAATATCTTTACCTTGCCTGTAATTTTCTAAACATCTAAAATGTTTCCTCCTCCAAGACAGCTGCTAATTGAGGCAGGCCACAAAGCTTCCCACTAGGCTTACCCAAATCCATCTATCACTGTATTTAGAGGATTGTTTTCTTTAGTAGACCCTCATGCTCAAGCATCTCACCTCTCCGAGTTAGCAGGGCGGCTTGTCACAGGTTTAAAGATGCAAATTCTCTCAAAGCAGCAATACAGCAGATAAACAAGTCCCACACTGAATGGAGTAAACAGGTCAAATGTTTTGCAGACAAAATGTCCTCCTGGGGAAAAAAAAGAGGAAGTACACCAATGCCAGCAGATTATAAGGAAACAAGGAGATACCAAGCACCTCAGTCCTTCTGCAGAACTAGTAACAGGGTTTTTGTGCAATTAAACAGCATCCAGAACACAGTTATGAAGCGGGCCAGCAAGGCTTCATAAAACATCTTCCCAATGTCTCTGTAGCAAAGAGAGAAAAGCATTCCCTTGACCAGAATCTAATCTGTATGTAGGCTGTTTCACAAGCAAACCTTCTACCTACCCCCCATCCTTCCCTTCCAGGCCCAAACTGTGCCCTACAGCATGGCAGCATGCTATACCAAAGCCTCCAGGGAAGAGGAGCCCTGATATATGCAACAAGGAACTTCAGACTAGAGGAGAAGACTCCAGAGATGCTACCTAAAGAGAATAACTTGCCATCTAGAGAGAAAAGAGTCTGTGTTGCCCCTCTCCTTCAAACAAGATTCCCAAACTCCCCAAGCAAAAAGCAGGCATTTTTACAGAACTATCATCCACCCATGTAGGAAAGACTTAAAGAAGGCTTCAACCTTCTATCATATCACATTTGAGACTGCTGCTAAGTAGATCCTTGCCTCAGGTTCTTCTAAACATAGGGCACAAGATAAAAATGATCATTTTGTTACCATTTGTCTTCTCTATCAGTGCCAAAGGCTAACTAAACTCACTGGAAGAGAGGAGCCATCAAAATCAGACACAGCTGTAAGATCCATTATTTAGCAGCAATAAGGTACAGCTAAGACAGGGTGAGGCATCATTTGTTCTGATCACACAGATGGCAGATTTAAAGGAGAAAAGCCTTCAGAAGTTAGAGGAAAGAAAGAACTGGATAAAGACCACTCTCTGTTCCAATCACCTGGAATATTCAGGAAGCTAGTCCAGCTAGTGCCATAAAATTCAGATAGACTGTCCAGTTTTCACACTGTGTGACTTACCCCAAAACAGCTACATAACCCAACAAATTAAGTACTTTAAATTAATGCATTTTAGCTCATGCTTTTAATTAAAAGCAAACTAGATGAAGATTATCTTATTTCTCTGACCAGTTCTCTTAGCTTTGTGACAACCATCTCAGGATTTATGTGTACACATTCAATTCTGTGCAACTTAGCCTCACAGCAGAGCAGACTTCAAGGCACTAGTAAAAATTGTACAGCAACATTCCCCAGAGCCACCACTTAGAGAAGGAAGAAGATTAATGGACAAAACATACCTGTCCGGACAATGGACAGTGCTGTAAGGAACTGGCAAAGCATGAGTTGTTTGCTTAGGATTTCTTGCAGATTCTCCTGACCCTCCACTGAGAAACCCTGCAAAGCACATAGCATATGATTAGTATCTCCACACATCTGTTGGTCAAGCAGAGGATTCTGAGGAACTAAATCATGGAATCATGATCATTTCTGTTTCTTTAAAGTAAAAGAACCGACACCAGGAATTTTAATGGCAAGGCTTGCAGAATTTCACATTGTAGCTACAGACACATGTCCAATACCCTGCTGGATGCAGACCGAGGTGTCAGTTTTGTCAGGTTTTTTTTAGTGCAAGAAGCAAAAGAAATTGACCAACCCCATCAGCCATTAGGAAATGCACTCCCTTGTGATCAGTATTGTCCAAAACAAAATTCTGGAAAGCAGTAATGTTCTCTGATCGAGTGATGTCTCCATCTCCATCAATCCCACCCTCTCCTAAGGAATAAAAAGGAGACAATCAGTAACACGTTTGCAAGTACAAACAAAAGATCAGTATGTGCAGATGATCTACTGTATTCAAGCAACATTTAGTCAGAAATTACGAAGACTTTGATAGGCAAATAAGCATTAACAAAGTCCCTTGTTCATCACCAAAGATGCTATTTAATTTAGAAAAATTATTCCAATTGTGTGGTCAGGCTGAAACAAGACCATATAATAACCATGCTCAAAGGATGTGCTGTACATTAGCCTCAGCAAAAGACAAATGAGGACTATATGACAACACAATATTCTCATCCAAGCAGGAATAGCACATAGCTCAACCTACTGAAAACGTAAGATTCAGCCTCACTGCACAGTTCACCTGTTAAAAACATGTTATTACAGACAAGGCAAAATTCTTTATATTGTGCATTTGTAACCTTCTACTAAGAATTCAAATCATTCCAAAGAAACATAATAGTCTATTTTCAAACACAATGTAATTTGGGCTTTAAAAAAGCAACCCACCCAAAAAAATGTGAAGAAGTTTATACAGGGAGTAGGGAAAGAGACGTAGGGTTTGTGCACAGATACTTATACAGTTCTCCCATATGGCTCTTTTTAAAGAGAGCTATATTGCCAGCTGATGTTTTAGAAAGCTGACCTAAGGTGTATTCTAGAGCTCACCAATTCTGCCTTTAGGAAGCCTGAACTTCTATTTGGTATTAGTCCCTGTAAATCTTCTACAACTACAGATTCTATTACCTCAACTGGAGGACTAGAAAGCAGAAGAGATCAGGATGCATGATAGTGTTTTGATAACTAAACTCCTCACCAACCATCTTGTCAATAAGTGAAGTAACACTGGAATTTGCTACCATTCTTCACAACAGAAATATCATGGCAGGCTACTTCCTTCCCATCAGAGGAAGAGAGTCTGTACACACCTCACTAGACTTTATAGAAAAACAGAAAGGGATCAAGAAAATTAACTAAAATCATTGGGCTATTAATTTCTCCAGGTATCTCCTCCTCTCCATAATACCAGTTTGCAGTGAACTATGAAGATCCCAACACTGCAACCATTAGAACGAGGTGTTTATCTGCCTTGCTGCCCTTGCCACAAACCTTCACTTTAACTAAGATCTAATCCTCAAGTGCTACTAAACGTTCTCTAAGAGCTCATCGTCAGGTGTCAAGAGTGGCAGCCAACAAGAGTCAGAGTGGTGGAGAGAAAAAAAAAAAGGCACAATACAAGGCACAACAATGGAAAAGCAAACTGTCTTCTCTACAAGACAGTCACCTTCCAGTTTCTTTTACACAGTCTGAAATAAGAAGCACGAATACTAGCAATCCTTGGATTTCCCCTCCTAATTCTAAAGGTGAGGCAGATAGAGGACTCAAACATATCACCAAGATTAACAGGTTACGATGCATGAGATGAGATGAGATGCACCAATTGTCTGTGTACACCTGTTTAGTCTCTCTCAAAGCAAGGAAGAACATGTTAATGTAATAAATATCCTTGGATTAAGCAGCTCATTTAGTCACAGTGATTCAGATACAGCCTCTAGCCCAAATCTGTTTTATTTATCTTTACTAAGAGCCCACAATCAATTAACAGAGCACAGCTAGGAAGCTCTTATATAGAAACATGCTGACAGTTGAGTAAATGAGGTTTCTATCTCTGGCTCTGCTAATAGATCTTTGGGCACATCGGGAGGCTGGAGCACCTCTCCCATGAGGATAAACTGAGAACACTGAGGCTGTTTAGCCTAGAGAAGAGAAGGCTCTAGTGAGTCTAGGCACCCTTCAGTACCTAAAGCAGGCCACAGGAAAGATGGGGAGGGACCTCTTATTGGGGAGTATAGTGACAGAATAATGGATAATGGCTTTAAACTGAAAGAGGGTACATTTAAAATAGACTTTAGCAAGAAATTCTTTACTCAGAGTGATGAGTCACTGGGACACATTGCCCAGACAAGTTGTGGATGCCCAGTCTCTGTTCATGGCCAGCTTGGATGGGGCTTTGAGACACCTGGTCTCCTGGAAAGTGTCCCTGTTCACTGCAGGGGCATTGGAGCTAGATGATTTTTAAGGTCCCTTCCAACCCACACAATTCTATGATTCTATGATAAGTCATCTCATTTCACTGTGTTTCAGGCTGAGATCAGTGATGTGAGAAAAACATTGCCAAGCAATCTTAAAATACTCTATAATGTTCAGATAAACAAAGTACTCAAATATCTACTACTACAATGAAACACATACCCAGGCCAGACTGGTAATAAGTGCAGAAAAATTACTTGATATGCAAGCTCACCAATCTCAACCCTTTTATCCAAGACAGCCCCCTTCTACCTTGCAAAATGGCTCCCTAGGCTTCTCCTAGATCCCCCTGCTGGTATCAATACCAGCCCTGCCACTAATACAGAGGCTACAGTATAAGCAAAAACATCAGGTAACACTCATGGGTGCACTACATACCATAATATGGTTCAAAGAGCTCACTGGAAGCAGAGTAGAAGTCCTCCAGTTTAAAATCATTTGGTCCTTTCAAGGTCATGCCAAATCCTTTTGCATGCCACTTCCGCCTCCACAAGACATATTCAGAGAAGCCTCCAGGACCAGCACACACATCAGCAAAGTAGAGCAGCTCTGCATCATACTCCTTTATCAAAGGCACCTGCAAAAGGAAACTGAGGAAATTCTACTGACCCGTAACTGCTCCCGTCAGTCAAACCACATACGCCATAAACTACACTGCACAGAGGAGTCTTTCAAGTACCTGTTTTCCCAGCTAAGTATCCTAAGGATTCTCCTTTCTTCCCACCTTCCACATTCTCTGAGAAAGCACTGCTGTTTGAAAGTTAGAGGCACTCACCCCTTGGTAGTCCTTAGGGTTTGTAAACATGTAGTCAAAGACATGGTCCATATTTGCCATCTTCATTGCAGCCCTGTGAACACATAAACAGGGCCCTGTTAAGTTTCATCCTTGGCCCCCACAGCTGAAAATGGACATAAATGGGAAAGGGACTGCACTACCAGACATTCTACAAACCTGTTCAGAAAGAAAGCTCCGCGGATCATCTCATAGGGGTTAGACCTTGTCCGGGCTCGACGCATTTCTTCTCCATCCAGCTCATCAAATACACTCTGCACAAACAGAAACAAAGCTCAGCTGGACCTGGCACAGGTTGGAGGGATAGGCAGGCATTAACATTTCCCATCTTCTTGCTTCTCTCTCCTTAGACAGCAAAGTCCACGCAGGATTTGGTTCACCAATACAAAATGTTTTTCTGTCTCAATGATATTTTCTCTTCTTCTAAGCTACCTCAGCTCTTAAGCAAATTTAATAGCACTGACAAATTCTGTACTGATAGCTCCAGAGCCTGATAATCTGGTTAGCCAGCTCAAAAGCAGTCCCAGCCTAAAATATTTCTTTCACATATATACACACACTCTACTGCAATATACAAGGGCATGATAAAATCTAGGAGGGAAGACAGAACAGACAAGAAAAGAAGAGCTCATTTCCTTAGCTTATTCAAGCCTTCAGCCTTTCAGTCGGACTAAGGGTGTGACTGCTTTCAATCATGTCGGTGCTGGTTTTGGCTGGGTAGAGTTAATTTGTTTCATAGTAGCTAGTACTGAGATACATTTTGGATTTGTGATGGAAAGTGTTGATAACATAGAGATGTTTTTGTTATTTCTGAGCAGCATATGAACAGCATTAAGGTTTTTTTCTGCTTCTCATACCACCTTGCTAGCGAGTAGGCTGGGAGTGCACTCTTGTGGAGTTTGGAGGGGACATAGCTGGGACAGGTGACCCCAACTGTCCAGACAGATATTCCATACCATAACCCATCATGCTCCGTATATAAAGCTGGGGGAAGAAGGAGGAAGCCGAGGACATTCAGAGTTATGGCTTTTGTCTTCCCAAGTAACCCTTGTACGTGATGGGGCTCTGCTCTCCTGGAGATAGATGGCTGAACACCTGCTTGCCCATGGGAAGTAGTGAATTAATTCCTTGTTTTGCTTTCCTTCCACTGAGTGGCTTTTGCTTTACTTATTAAATTGTCCTTATCTCAACTTACGACTTTTCTTCACTTTTACCCTTCCCATGCTCTCCCCAATCCTGCTGGTGGGCGAGTGAGCAAGCAGCTGCAGGGGCCTTAGTTGCCAGCTGGACTTAAACCAAGACAATCCCTTAGAAGGCTGAGGTTCAAAAAAGGTTGCTGAACAGATAGTAAAAACCAGGATGCTCAGTCATCCCAGTGACATGGAGGTGACAGAGGACATTCTGAGCTCTCGTTAATTGCCTAATTACTCAATCCTTTTCAATTATTTATTTCACTGGCTTCCCCAAAATTTCAGTTCCTCTCTAAAAAGGGGGCCCACCTTGCACTGCAGGACATTGTGTAAAAGCTCTTCATTACAGAACTCTGTTTCATCTTCAATCATCAACTTCCTCTGCAACAGGACAAGAACACAGAGAGAAATAAGCAAACGTGATACTGTCATTTCAGAATGCAGCATGTACCAATAATGGATGAAGGCTGCCAATCACATACTAGGCTGTATCAGCAAAAGCATGGCAATTAGGCTGAGGAATTACTCTCCCCTGTTAGGCATCGTGAGACCACATATGAAATACTGCATCCAGTTTAGCACTCCCCAGTACAAGAACAGACATAGTGGAACAAAAGCAGCAAAAGGGCCACCAAAACGATGAGGGTGAGAAAACACCTAGTGCATGAGAAAAAGCTGAGAACAGTTTGTTCAGAATGCAGAAAGGCAGATCCTATTGCTGTACCTAACAATGGGACAAGCTCCTAACAACAGGAGACAGAAAAGATCGATCTAGGCTCTTAAGAGATGTACGGCGACACAAGAAACAATGGACAAGGCCACATAAAAAATGCCAGTTAGCCATATGGAAATTTTCTGTCAAATGGGTCATCAAACACTGAACAGATGCCTAAACAGGCTGTAAAGTTTCCATCCTTGAAAATACTCAAAACTCGACTAAATAAGGCCTTGAGCAACCTGAGCAGATCCAGCTGGATCTGCTTTAAGCAGGAAGCCAAACTAGCAACCTCAAGAGGTTGTTCTCAGTCTAGGCTATCCTACAACTACTTGACATGGCAACTATGCCAGGCCGAGTACTCCTGCTTTGTCTTAGGCTGCTAAGTACTGAGATACAAAAAATTACCTTCCCCACAGTCATCCACTCCTTCAGCTCCTGGACATCTGGGATCTCCGTGGTACACTCAGGGCACCAGTCCACCTTCTCGTAGGCACTAGGCTGCAAACACAAGTCATAAGAAGAGCCAAAGATGTTTTTACTAGAAAAATATAAAAACTAATTGATCGCCAAAAGTTTGCTTCCCACATCCAAGGTGTTATGCCATGACTTTAGGGTCAACCGTAGAATTTTTTCCTCCTGGACTAAAACATGTCTTATTTATTTTTAAAATTAAAAAGGACCCCAAACACCTCCACCACAAAAAAAAACCCTCACTGCTTTCCCCTTTATTAGAGTCTGATAATCAAGGCAAAACAGAAGTCTAGTACTCAAAATACAGTTTACAGACACTGGAAAATAGACAGTTGCCAAAAAAATCCCACACTTGCTTTACACATTTCTTCTCCCAGTTTTTGCTGAACACAAGAGAAATGGGACTTAAAACAGGAAGTACTTACCTCTGGTTCATCCTGCCAATCAATATTGAGCTCCCCATCAAATCCTTTCAGGGTCAGGCCAAAGCCTCTCCTTCCCTTCTGATTGGAGGCCTCCACAATATCCTTCCTGCCTTGGCCATATTTTCCCAGACCTTCTCCTTCCCGGAAGCCCATCTTGGCCTATAAAGGGAGCAAAGGGAGAACACTGAGGCAAGTGAACTTGAGCTTATATACTACTGCTAAGGTCAAAGACTAGTGGAGAAAATGGCACATCACCCTGAAGTGACTTGAAGGCACTGAGCATTTTTAATCTCAATTGTAGCTTTCAGGACTTTTGAGTGAGTTCACTTCACTGAGGCAGGATACAAAAAAACTAGATCTAAACAATGATGTTTGAGATGACAGCAAATTACAAAAGGTTCATTAATGCGGGAACAGCCTGATCAGAGGGCAAGGTAGTGAGGAGCCTGGAGCCATTCATCACAGGGTTCAGTAAGCATGGATGGTTCATAAAAAAAAGATGCTGGTACAGGAAAAAATTCATGTTGTGATTATATTCCTTCTTGTGAACACTCATTTGCATGCATTTCAAGTATCAGTTAAAACTTCACCTAAAACTCAGAGGAGGAATGCAAGACACACTGCTCCTGAAACCCATACACATCTCTTATGTTAAAAGAACTATGTTCATTAACTGCTCGTTTTTCAGGCTTTTCTCTTAGTAAATTTCAGCAATAAGAGAACAATAACAAAAAGCAGGGATGAGTCAATTTCACACATGTAAGAGACAGCAAGGGAAGAGAAGACTTAATGACTGTTTCATTTTGAATGTTATCCATATACTCCTTCCTGTGAGAAACAAAAAAAATCATTTGTTACCATCTGTATGAGAAACAGCACAAGAACATCTGACAGGTTTTAAACAAAGGTAGACAATGTTTTCCTATTGCCTTTGCTCTGAATCGGACCCTGAAGTATGTACATCAGATGTCACAGCCACCAAATCTGTCTTACACCAGTTTTCTGAGGACAGAATTTTGAAAATCTAGTAATTAAGGACCGTTTTCCTTACCAAATGCTGCCAAATCATTCAACCAGATTTGATATCACCTCAATCTTTAAATACATATTTATGAGGCCTTATTAAAAAAACCCTCATAGATTCAGTAGTAAAAGCACCTGTGTTGGAGCAACTGAAAACACAATTCCTAACTGGCTCAGGAGAAAAGTGTCCAAGGACAGACACTAGTCTTGCTCTAGGATCAGCAAACTGCTGCCCAGTGCCAAAAACGCACAGGGACAGATTCTGAATGATCAGCAACAAGATTTAACTATAGGGAGGCACAATCAGCAACTCTCATCCTCTGGATACCATTGAATTTTGAATTCGGCAAGAAAGTTCTTTTTTCATGTAGAGCTATGATCCTGCTCATCAGCAGCATTGCAACTCCTTGAGAAGCAGTTCTCACTCCCTGTTCCCACTCCTAGCAGCAGCTAGCACTTCCCAGCTTCTAGCAAAACACTGAACTTCTAACTTGGCAAAGGCAGGCACAAGCTGATCTACCACCACGGAAAGATAAGCAGCGCAAGCTCCTGCGAGTACAGCACCAGCACAGAACAAAGGGAGACCCACATTCAGACCCTCGGTGAGTCCCAAATTTTCTGTCGCATGTCAGGTCATACACAACTTTACATCTGATCTTCTCTGCTGCCCTGGGAAATAATATTTTTGTTTCTCTGTTCTTTCATGATTATGAGATACTCACAATACTACAAAGTTTGCATCAGGAAACAGGCATGCATCAAAAGAGACTCAACTTCTCTACAGGCTACTATTGCCTTAAATTCAGGAATAAGTTGCCAAATTTGGGACTACCATGAAACTGTCAACCATTTTCTCAGAACTATTTAAAAGCACTTTCTTCCCCATACTAATATTGTGCAGTCAAGGGGTAGCTGATCACTTTCAAAGTTTAGTTGTCACAGTCACTATCCTTCACAACTCCCTGCCTTTCTAAGAAACTTCCAGCCCTACATAAAGCAGAGTGGTACAGCTTGAAAGGGAAAGAAATACCTTAATAATTAAGGTAATAATTCCACAAAAGTATATCAGCCAGCCTCCAAGACCAAACAAATTAATGGCAATCACAGAATTTGTTAAGGCCTTTCTTAAAAAGCATTTGTTAAGTCAAGCATTGCAAAATAACACGATAGGACTTTTTTTTCATGCTCAGTAAGCTGGCTGACCCAGAGATCCTTTCCTTCTTATTCACCTCCCTGCTCCTAGACCTTGAACTCAACTTCCTTTTTTAACAGATCCCCTTAAACCAAGATCTCTCAGCCTCCCCCAACTGCTGCTAGTAGACAGCTCAAAGATGCAGAGAACCCTGCTACAAAGAGGATCAGAATCAAAGTATTTTTTATTACAAACTGGTCTTTTCACTTTGCTCTCATCAGTTCTTAATAGTTTGGTCCAAAACTATTTTGACCTACCATAAGCTTTTGGGAGACACTGTTATACATCGAGTAGCGAGATGAAGTACCCTCCACAAGAGAGTCTTGTTTGAACTCATTGCTGAAGACTGGTCTTTTTTCATCGCTCTCACTCTCGGACCCACTGGTGCTACTGGAGGACTCTGAAAACGAACAAAAAAGTGAGAATGAAAATAAAAACAAAATGGAAGAAAGACATCTCAGTAATCACATTAGATTACAGTGTGACTCATTAAATCCTCTGAACACACACACAGAGGACACTTCAGTATCTCAAATGTGCTATGGGAAGCATGCAGGTGTAATAAAAAACACCCTGTGCAATAACCAGCTTGGTTATGCTCCCTGTTACCTCAGAGACACACACAACCTCTCTGACCGCATGGATTCCAGGCCCCACAAACGGCTGGGCAAACCCCATCCCACCAGCAGAGCAGCCACAGCATGACCACAGTAGTTCTGTGGTGTGCCTGACCTTTGCAATGATCCTGAGGAACTGAGAAGGTCCACAGAAATTCTCTTCTGAGAATAGTGACAAATTACACCTTGATGAAACATACTGCATTTTTCTCCACATCCTACCTACCTACAAGTGTAAATCCATCCCTAACTTAGCCCAAAACCCACATCAAGTACACAGGCATCTACCAAATGGCCAACACTGCAGAAAGAAGAGAAAGTTAAACTTATTATACTTCAGTTTGACCCCCACTATCCAGTTAAATGGTAGGGATCCCCAAGTTCACTACACCGAGTGAGAGAATTTTTCACCTCTAGAGTTTACTGATACACACAAACTCCAGTGAAAGATAAGATCAAAAGATCCCAGTCTTTTTTAAAATACCTTGAGAGAGGTTTGAGGAAGAGCTTAAGTCAATGGCTCAATCAAGGTAGTAAGTATCCACACACACAGCAGGGATTCAAAATAAACCTTTTTCACCAGAAACTGATGTATCAGAACCTTCATGGGCACCAAAAAATGAAGTTCTGTCTGTGCCCAGTTCCACCTTGGGATGCAGTTGGTAAGAACCTAGGCCTGTATGAGCTGTATAGTCCTCACTGCTGCGCTTCCGTTGTGAGATGCCCAAACCTACTTGATCCAGGCAGGATGTAATTGGGATATGGGCAGGAATCATGGTGGTCTCATTTGTCTCAGCTTGCTCTGTACCAGCTGGGTGCTGAGGGAGGCCCTACAATCCAATGAATCCTTCTGTTTTTCCTGGGGTAATATCACTATGAGGATGAAGCAGTGGCACAAGTTTCTTACTACAGCTAATTCATACAGACTACAGGAGCAGCAATCCACAGCAAGCACAGCCATGCTCTGTGCTGGCCCTCTGCCTCTTGAGCTCCCTTGTTTGCCAAGTGCTAAAAATCATTTCGTGCTGCTTTGAACAACTAGGGGAAGTTGAACTACAAAAGCTGCCCTGAGATAACACAGAAGATTGTTAGCAGAGTTGATCTTTTTCTGCTTATCACTTAAGAAGGAATAATTTAGCTCCACAGAAGTGTTAAAAAAACCCCGAAAGATATTATAACACTTAAAAAGAAGGATTGAACTTTTCTTACATTTATCTAATTTAAGAAAAAACACAGACTATTTCTCTCTCAACTCACAGATCTCTGTATTTTCCTGTTCTGGAAAACTGAGCATCAGTGAAGTAACAGGAAACAACTGAAAAATTAGCAAAAAAAGGCCATTACAAGAAAGTGAAGTAAAAATTAAAGACACCACAGTGAAATATACAACTGTAGTTAAAACCCTTTCAATGTGTCCTCACTGCTTGTTGTTGAGCAATCAGTTTTTAAGACTCAGGACTTGTGTCCCCACATAACTACTACACTTGAGTTTTACAGTATCAACCTTTGAGGCTTCCAGCTCCAGACAAGGAAGGCTATGATTGCTTGTGTTTGCAACATTCTATACCCACCTTGATTTTCAAACATCTGTCACAAAAGATATATTTCTGTTTCTTTCACAGAGTTTTTAGCTAAGAACACACTCACAAAGGATTTTTGCTTTAGGGTCCAGTTACTGCTTTCTGCTTCTTCAGTACACAGCTTCAGTTAACTTTGCTACCTGCTTTTGAGCTGTCTTAATTTCTAGAGACCCATGAAGTGCCTTAAACCCAATACCCAGTACATAAGTTTCACAGGAGTCCCTTCACAAACCTTCTTGTTTTTAAGATTTGCTAAGCCATGCTCAGCTGAGATTAGATCTCAAATCACTTCTTTTCCTGACCTCTCTTCTTCCATCAGAAACCACAATGGGTGTAACAGACTACTAAACAATTAACCCTACCCAAAATGTTGTCTTTGAACTGTATCAACTTGTTTCTTAATCACTAAGGCTTACAGCCTATTTTAACCCATTTATGAACTCAATAAATTAAAAGAGGGGAAAAAATGAAAAAAACATTAGTTTAAATTTTTTAGCTCAGCCCTGAGTGCAGAGCATTCCCTACCCCAGCTCTCACATTCTGCACCTCTGACCTCCTCACTCACCTTGGGCCTTGCCAGACAAGTACACACACACACCCTGCAACTACAGCTACTCCCAAATCAACCCACTCATCTTCCACACACACCCCCTTCCATTTTCACAAGGGAAGGTTTCTTTATGTGTTCAGGCTCTTGAACACTTCATGACCATGGGAAATCCTAAGACTCTGACGTAGCAGGCATGACTAAGACTCTAACAGTGAGGCAACCTGAAGTACCATCTTGGGAGAGTTTGAAGTGTCCCACAACAGCAATACCAATTGTGTAGGGCACGTGCCTCATCTGTGGTATATCCCAACTCCGGGTGAGAAAGCACACTCCAAGAAAAATCAGGCAATTAGTTAACTCTGAAATAGATTTTCTTTCTGAAACGAGACACGTGTGAGCTCTCACAACTCTGTTCTCCCCTGGAAAAATTGCACTGAGCCAGTGTAAGAGATAGTCCTACAAAGTAGAAGCCCCAACCAACCGGCCCCTCTGTATTCATCTCATTTTCTCCCATCTGCAGAAATGTGGTAAGACGACTGATTTCTTTCTTCCTTTTTAAACAAAATTATGATTATGGTGCTTCTTTATGGCATAACACCCACAATGCCTCAGTATTGAGTTTCCTAACCAGAAATAACTGCTGAGACTGAAAAGATCAGTATAACAAGAATGTTTAGAGCTTTGGATCATGCACATGTCATCTACCTCGAATTCAATTTTCTACGTCTGAATTCATACAATTCCCAGATGAAAAGGTTTACGTAAGATTTTAAAAAAGCCTAGAAGAATTCACACTAATCCAAGGTTGTGAAAATAAATAATGTAGCTTTTTTCCTAAAGAGAGAGTATGTCCTTGAAGTTCAGGCTATCAATTAGCACTTAGGAGATGCAGGTTCAATTCCTGGTTATTATTTACATCCCCTGCAGCAGCATATACCAGATCTCCAACCTTACCTTGAGTAGTATGATTACTAAATTGATTTTCATCATCCGAAGTAGAACTGAGGGTTAATCCCAAATCTTCCCTCCTCTTCTTCTGCTTATTTTGGGGGCTGCTAAATTCGGGTTCTGTCCTTCTCTTCATGTTTTCCTGAAATGCTAAAAGAAGAAAATCACACTTGGCAAACATTAAGAAAATTAACTTTCTGTAAGGCACAGCAGCATGGTGGCATAGATACATGTTATGCCGTTCAGTATTAGGCTTCTCAAATTAAATGTCTTTAGGTAAAAGTATTAGTTTCTTTTGAACTTGCCTTTTTAAACAGCTAACCTAACTAATCAAACGGGAAACTGATATCGAAGTTTCCCTGTAACTGATGAATTTCAAATCACTTCTACAACCTACTTATCCCCAAATGAAAGTAGATGAAGTCAACCCAGACATAGACACTTAATAACTTAAATATATGGCAGTTCATTACTACTACTGAATCAAAGATTCATTTTATCCAAACACACTGAAAAAATGTAAGATCAATCTAATGGAGAATATGCAAGGTGGAACCAATTTCTCATGAGACTCCAAACGACTCTGACCTCACCTCTGCAAATGTTAATTAATAAAGGAGCTTTCCTATAAGACTTTTACAACAGAACTTTATTAAATACGTGTACTCAAGTTGTGTGGGGGGTTATGTTTTTCACCAGGACTCACTGTCAAGATATCCAGCTTCTGGATGTGGCTGATAAACTTTGCATAAACCAAGAGAAAGGTCTAATGCTTAAGATGGAGTTAATAGAAGCCAGCTTGGAAGGCTTGCAGAAGACAAGGAGCAAGGAAAGGGAAAGCAGGTAAAAATTTAAAGGCAAAAATTCTTAGCACACCAGCTAAAACCTCTCTGCTACTGAAAAAAAAAAAAAAAGAAACAGAACCTTGATTAGTGTTTATTATTCTACACAGGATTGTTGCACTACAAAAGATGCCCCAGGTCACCAATTCAAACCTTCAGTTATCAAACTTATTTCCACAAACGCATACAAGGCAGCTTCCGGCCAAATCCCTTCGTTATCCCCACAACTCTGACTGCAAAATGATCCCACAACCTCACTGCACTACGGCTAAGAAATCTTCTTCCTTCCACCAGAAGTTCTGTTACAGACAACTCACCTTTAGCTGCTCTTGCCTCAATTGAGGGTTTTGGTTTTTTCCCCTTGTTTATCTCTAACAACCCAGACATTTTGTATTTCTTCTGAGATAGCCAAACGAGAGACCAACACACTCTCAGCTCACCCCTGCCAGGTGCCTGTCGAGATCCCCACCCTCCAAACACCACTAAAGGGTCCCTCAGCGCACCTGCCTTCCCGACAAATTTCAAACCATGCAAAATTAGGCGCAAGTTAGGGACACACAGTCCCTCAGGAGCCCCGCAGCTGCGAGGCAAAGCCCCTCCACATCCCCAGCCATGCCCCACAGCCCCCCTGCACCGCACCACCGGCCTCTCACACAATCGTTTGGGTTGGAAAAGACCTCTGAGGTCATCGAGCCCAGCCTATGACCGAACACCACCATGGGAACTAGACCAAGCCACTGAGTGCCACGTCCAGTCTTTCCTTGAACACCTCCAGGGACGGTGACTCCACCACTTCCCCGGGCTGTCCATTCCAATGTCTAATCACCCCTTCTGCGGAGAAATTCCTCCTGATGTCCAATCTAAACCTCCCCTAGGGCAGCTTGAGGCTATGTCCTCTTGTCCTGGTGGCCTGGAAGAAGAGGCCGATCCCCACCTGACTAGACCCTCCTTTCAGGTGGTTGTAGAGAGAGATAAGGTCTCCTCTGAGCCTCATCTTCTGCAGGCTAAACACCCCCAGCTCCCTCAGCCGATCCTCACAGTACTTACCCCTCCAGACCCTTCACCAGCTTCTCTGCCCTTCTCTGGCCTCTCACCCTCGGCGCACCGCCCGCCGCGCAGCCCCCGGTCCCAGAGGCCGAGCCGAGACCCCCCCCGCAGGCGGAAAGCGGGCGGCGGGGAGACCGCGGGAGCCGCCGGCGGCCGCGCCCCGCGCTGACCCACACACGACCGGGATCGACGGACAGCACCGTGCTGGAGCAGGCGGGTGGCCGCGGCCGGCTCCGACGGGTTCCGGCTCCGACGGGTTCCGGCGCCGAAGGGCTCTGGCTCCCAGGGCACGGCGAGGGAAGGACGTGAGGCCGCCACCGCCGCTTTCGTTTCCCCGCTCGGACGCGGCGTTGTCACCGCCCCCGCCCCGCCCCTCGCGCGGGGCCTCCCCGGCCGCCGGCGCGCGGCAGTGACGCACCGCCCGCGCGCCCTCCGACGGCCCGGGCTGAAAACACGGAAATTCCGTGTAAAACGCTACACAGACTTAATAATTTGTAAACATGAGGATATAAAAATGCTTATCGATCGTGTATCGTAGCGGAAGCTGGGAGTGTTTAGGCTAGAGAAGAGGAGGCTCAGGGGTGACCTTAACGCTCTCTCCAACTCCCCGAAAGGAGGCTGTAGCCAGGTGGGGATCGGCCTCTTCTCCCAGGCAACCAGCGACAGGGCAAGAGGACACAGCCTCAGGCTGTCCCAGGGCAGGTTTAGATTGGACATCAGGAGGAATTTCTCCGCAGAAGGGGTGATTAGACATTGGAATGNCCGCGGGAGCCGCCGGCGGCCGCGCCCCGCGCTGACCCACACACGACCGGGATCGACGGACAGCACCGTGCTGGAGCAGGCGGGTGGCCGCGGCCGGCTCCGACGGGTTCCGGCTCCGACGGGTTCCGGCGCCGAAGGGCTCTGGCTCCCAGGGCACGGCGAGGGAAGGACGTGAGGCCGCCACCGCCGCTTTCGTTTCCCCGCTCGGACGCGGCGTTGTCACCGCCCCCGCCCCGCCCCTCGCGCGGGGCCTCCCCGGCCGCCGGCGCGCGGCAGTGACGCACCGCCCGCGCGCCCTCCGACGGCCCGGGCTGAAAACACGGAAATTCCGTGTAAAACGCTACACAGACTTAATAATTTGTAAACATGAGGATATAAAAATGCTTATCGATCGTGTATCGTAGCGGAAGCTGGGAGTGTTTAGGCTAGAGAAGAGGAGGCTCAGGGGTGACCTTAACGCTCTCTCCAACTCCCCGAAAGGAGGCTGTAGCCAGGTGGGGATCGGCCTCTTCTCCCAGGCAACCAGCGACAGGGCAAGAGGACACAGCCTCAGGCTGTCCCAGGGCAGGTTTAGATTGGACATCAGGAGGAATTTCTCCGCAGAAGGGGTGATTAGACATTGGAATGTGCCACCCGGGGAGGTGGTGGAGTCACCATCCCTGGAGGTGTTCAAGGAAAGACTGGACGTGGCACTCAGTGCCATGGTCTAGTTCCCATGGTGGTGTTCGGTCATAGGCTGGGCTCGATGACCTCAGAGGTCTTTTCCAGCCTGATCCTAGGAGCCGTCTTGCACTTTGCATTAAGCTTGAAACCTGGGGACATAAAGCTCAGCACACAGGCCTGACTGCTTAGTCTTACAAAACCAAAGCAAACACGGTAGTATCAAAAGACAGGAGGATCCTATTTGGGAAGTATAGCTCATGGTTATCTAGTTGCTGTAATTATGTGTCTGTAGTTGCTGTAGTTATGTGTCTAAAAAGGTCCAGTTATGGCAGGACAGGAGGAGGAGGAAGTAAAACATTGACTAGTCAGAGCATACATTTGGAAAAGAAAACCCACACTTCACTTGGGCGAAGTGGGGCACAGCTGGATTATTAAATTGCCTGTTACATGTTCTAAAAAGTTAAATTTGACAGTTGTTGCTAAGGCTCTGTAGCAGGATGCTTGCCTGGAATGGGAAAAACAATGACTATTGGAAAAGCTATCCGTGGTAAATGAAGAACGGGTCACCATGCTGCTTTTGGTGTTCAATAATGCTGAAACCAGTCTGACTTATCAGTCCTGAAGTTAAACATCCTGATAGTGAGATGTGCTAAACCTGGTAAAATACCCAGATAAAGGAACAAAAAAGTGATACTATTGACAATTTATTTAAAGTTGCTGAGCTCACACAGCTGGCCTGGAGACATATGATTGACAGTCAATAACTTCATACTATAAAAGCCCAGTCCCAAATTTTAAGGGCAGGGTCTTCTAACATACCCCTTCTTGGAGTGTATGTGTGGAGATTTCTCCCGTCACTGAGGATGCTGCTCAAGGTTGCTCCTCATGACTGACCAAAAGAGATTAGTCCACGGTCATTTGTATGGGTGAGTAACATCATCTCCACTTAATTGGTTTTTTCCTAGCTTTAATACAATTGCTTTAAAACAATTGCTTCAATATTGCATCATAGTGCACTATAATAGCTGTTCTACCTCCTATACTGTGTCATAAATAATTCTGATTAAGATCTTTTTGTCCAGTCATTATCATAATAAATCATATATTTTTGCCATCCCTAAATCCTCCAGGACAAAGTTGTATAAAGGTTCATTTGCACCTATATAATCCTTTACACATAAACCACTGACAATCTGGGGCTAAGATTGGATCCAGCTGCATCCAGGCTCCTCTCTGAGAAGGATTTTAGAAAGCAAGGGGGCCCTGTCTGCACCTCATGACTCAGTGGGAGGGCTTCTTTGTCTGAAGCTCCCACTCTGCCTGCGACAGGCTCACCACACGTTGTAGATTCTTCTTGCACGAGATTGTCAGATTGGTCTCGGACTCCACAGATCTGCATAAGTTAAACATCTCTCTGTGATGGTCCTCTTTCACTAACACCCTTTCCCAACTCTTCCACTGATGCTGACAGCAATATATTGCTCTGAAACTCTTTGATTATCACACTACCTGACAGCTGGCTTCAAGGGAAAACAGCAAGTCTTGAACCTGCCATGCATCATCTGAGACTAGCTCAGTTTAACCTGAAATCTGGAAGCGCTCGATGCCCTCCCAGGACAGGTAACAGTTCAGGGCATAACATCTCCAAGGGCACATCCAAGTACAACCAAGTAGAAAAAAGGACCCAGACCTTAGAGCAAAGGAGAGCGCACTGCTAGATATACAGGTCTGCTTTTGTCAGTGAAAACTTTTGTAAGTGAACAGTTGTTGGGGTTTTAGGAGTTCTCCTTTTGTTTTTCTCTTAAAGAATTTTCCCCATACATGTTGCTAGGGTACAAGTTATTGGGTACTTAAGAAAGACAAAAAGACCTTCTGCTGCCTTCCTCCTACCATGAGTGGAGCTCGCTGGCTGGAGCAGCCCTTTGCACTGGGACCCTGTTTAACGCCCTACCTCACTAAAAGAGGGACCTTTTCACATCTGCTCGGGTGCCTCAGGGGACCCCGGGATCCCGAGCCCGCCTTCCCCTGCCCCGCTGGCAGCCGGGCCGCGGCTGCCCTGCCCCCGCCGTTCCTTCGCCGCTGCTCCGAGCCCTCGCTGCGCTGCAGCGCCGCACGCCCTGCCTGCCGAGACGTCCCGGGGCTCCGCTGCAGCTCCGGAGCTCCATACATCTCGCCCACCACCCGGGATTTTGTGCTCGTCCCCGCTGTTCCGGCTGCTGTTCCCGGGGGTCCCGCTGGGGCACCGGGATCGGCTGCCCAGGGGGTTTGTGAGGCCTTTCTCCCATCCCTTCCCGGCCCGGCCCAGCCGCCATTGCCGCGGGCTCCCCGCGCTCGCTCCGGAGCGCCCCCTGCAGGCGGGGGGAACCATCGCACCCGCCCTGCCCAGCGGGAGCCGCCAGCGCCCCCTGCCGGCCGTGAGCGCCACTGCAGGCACGGGGGAAGGGCCTGAGGCCGAGCAGGGGTCACTGGGGTCTGGTCCTGTCTGTTCGGTGTTACTGCCACAGTTACTGGGGTTTTGTTTGCCTTGTTTTATATATATAAATACATATATATAATTAGTAAAGAACTGTTATTCCCATTCCTCATATCTTTGCCTGAAAGCCCCTTAATTTCAAAATTATAATAATTCAGAGGGAAGGGGGATACATTTTCCATTCCAAGGGAGGCTCCTGCCTTCCTTAGCAGACACCTGTCTTTCAAAACCAAGACAACAGTATTAATACTTAAGCTCCCTCTGTGAATGTGTATACACTGTGCGCCTACCAGTAAGAGCAACAATAATTTGGTATACACCACTTACATTCTTCATGTTCTAGTGAAAAGAGGACAAACTCAGAAATCAAACCAAAGATTATCACTCTGATACCAGGGGAAGCATTACCCTTCTCTCCAATATGCATGAACACCAACATAATAAAATAAATATATATTTTGCAAAATGAAATGAGAAGAAAAGCACCCCAATATGGAAGAGATACGGAGTAGAAGAATTTGCAGTCCTACGTAACCAGAATATTTTCCTTCTACTCCTCTTCATCGGGAATACCTGTTCCACATCAGCCTATTCCATGAGTATTTTGAGGAATGCTCTTCTCTTGTACATTCTAGAAAGAATCTATTCACAAAAGAAACTCTGAAGAGCACATACAGAAAGTGAACATTTGAGAAAGAAGAATACAGAAGATGGAATGTCTCCTTTCAAAAGAAACCTTACACTAAAGTTTTAAGCAAGTTGCCTGGCCCACAGATAAGGCCTCCCCTGTTTAAATCCTACTGACCTAATTTGTCAGAAGGCACTACTTCCTTAGGACAGCATCATCATTCATGCACTTTTTTAATGGGATCTTTCTTGGTGGAAGAAGGTAAGAGGTATGATTGTAGCTATGAAATTAGCATTAGGGTAGTCACAGTCTTGAAGGATTGAGTTGTCTCTTATCAGTTCCTGAAAACAAAAGTCTTTCAAATAACTTTAAGGTAGTCACACTGCGTACAGCAATCAAAACATGAAGCAAAGGCATTAAATGAGACAGTCTGTTTTCTCAAAAACATCTAGAGACAACTAGAAGACATTCATCTCAGTGGCTGCACCAAAAAAGACTACTGCAGAAATGGATTTATATTTTCATTCTTAAAATAAACATAGAAACAAAAAAGTATATACGAAGAGCCAAAGATATATTACAGATGAGAAGGGCTTCCCCACCCTCTTCTCACAGTGTAAGAGTCCTCTCCATGTAACAGCTAAGTCAAAAGCATAAGTCACTGGAAAATGGAACTTGATAGACAAATACATGACAGGATGAGGCAAGACTCGATCAGTCTCTTAGGACTGAGTGATTTGCCGTGAGGGTAGTACAACCCACAGCTCAACAGTGATGTCTTGTAAACAATAAAATGAAGTGCTTCATTGTACGCCTTGTGGTTGTCTACAGATGCTGCTTTCCTACCCTGCCAACAGGACATTTCAATAACTTAGAGAGCAGCGCATCTGAAGAGGTGGAGGTTCCTCTCTTGCTGCTGATTGTATGTTTTTAAAGTCACTGCTGCTTCCCAGTTCTAAAACCCTTTATGCAAAAAGCCTAAAGAGGGAACAAACCAAAGATACTACACGAAAAGAACACTAGCTAAAGAAGTCTGGAAGATTTAATCTCCTCCATCCCTATCTAATGGAAAATGGGCTACATAAACACAGCGAGTCGATGGCCACCAGGTAGCTTACAATGCACTTGCAGCCAACAGCGTCCGTATCCCACCCTTTATTACCTTTAATGCCAAAGGCCTGAGATGACTCTTGCTGCTGCACGAAATTCAAGAGGAAAACCCACGTTGGCACTTTTTCCTGATATACCCATCTCCTGCCTGCTGATGGGGATGGCCAAGTTCTCAAAAGACTTGGGACATTCCCTCTGCTGCCTGATATAAGAGAAAGTGATGTACACATGTAAACATGTAATTCACTAAGGAAAGGGCTATGATGCAATACAAACTATTTCATTACACCGAGCAGGTCACAAGCTATCGTGGAAGTTTAGGGTTTGTACGCCAATTAGCCAGCATAACGGCAGTCTGTTCTCTCACAAACCCCATTTTGTTTTAGAGATCAAGCTTCTGTGCATTCATTTGGAAAACAAGATCCTTCTTCCAAATGCTGCTAGTTTACATCTCCAGCCTCTTCACAGAGTCCTTCCAGGTGCTCGGTCCATTCCTCCAGCAGCAATCAACCAAACACTATTAGGCTGGTTCTGGGTAGCACACGAGCAATGAGTCTGCAGTAACAGTGTTCAGATAACATAGTAGCTTTCACTATAGGAAGAATCCTCCTCAGAGTCCTCACTGTCACAACTGCTCCTTGACAAGATGGAGTAGGTGGAAGAAGGGACACCGTTGTCATTGTCTGTCGCTGGTTTCACCATCACATTCTGTTTCTCTGCATTTAAAACACACAGACACAAAAGTTAGCTGTGACCACTGTACCCACAAGTGCTGAACTATTACTTGTCTTTAAAACTATACTATAGCTTCTTACTGTCAGTTTGCAATAGATCTTTCAACCTGCAGGACACAGGCCTTTTTCTTCTCCGTTTTCAGCATAAAAGACCAAAGGTATGGGGTTTATTTGTTTGCTTGTTGTCCTAAAATACTTGGTCTAAAGTGTTCTATATGCCTTTTCCTATTAAGGTAACACAGATGAGTAGGAGACATTCTCCATCCCTTCACAGGCACTCAACTGGCAATGGAAGTGGCTAACTATTATAGTGTCTTGCCAGGTAAGAGAGGGAAAGAAAAAATGTGGTAAGAGGCTCTCAAACAAGTAGTGACTGTTCAGGACACTTACAGCCTCATCAAAAGCTTCAGCTATTTAAGACTGCAAGCTGTCCTTCTGGTGCAGGGGCTACTAAGACTCTTAGAAAGGTTTTTGGAGAACCCTGACAGCTTCTTAAGTGCCACTTGCAACATTATTCTTTCAGCAGGTATATTTCTTAAGAATTAATTTTAAATAGACACATGGTTATCTTCATTTCAATCAAAGTGTTTCCACCACTCAACAAAAAGAGGCACAGAAACCATTTCACCTTTCAGCTGAAGCATGTCACGGTGAATCTAAATGATTTCCTACTGGTAGTTATTTCTGAAGGTAGGTTATGAACTCATTTGCTTTTTGTTCAAACAAGGATGAAGAGCATTGGTTTAGCACACAATGGGCTCCAGTGAAGGCACCACTTCAGCTAGTGCCCATTATTTACCTGATGAGACACTTGAGGAGCGCTGTGGCACTCCGCAGCTGCACACATTGCACAAGGGCTGCCTCAGTTCTGCAGAGGTAAAAGCAATTCTTGTACCTGAGCCAGGCAGCCTCTGAGCAATGCAGCCTTTCCTGAGTGAGGGAATCAGACTGAGAGGGTTACAGAGGTTATAATTTCATGCTTGAACTAGCACTGCTTAGTGATGTCATTCTATGTCACCATGGTGCATCTGAAAGGTTTCAAAAGCACTTTTCTTTCGGTAAAAGGCTTGATACATTGCAAAATTAAGGATCATGCACTCATCTCTATGAAGGGAAAACAAGACAGTTACTTAAGGGAACACAGCAATAGAAATTTAAGGGGTAGCAGGAAAAGATATTTACATTTCAGCACCTAGATACCAGTGTCAAGTGCTCTAGAAATAATTCTAGAAGGAAGCAGATTAGGAATAACCCACACTGGAGTTTTTATTAAAGCAATCTCCATCATGCACAGTATTTTAGGAACAACTAGACAAGATGTTATGCCTGTAAACCACAGTGGCTTTAATTGCACAAAAATAAACATGTCAGAGCAACTGTCAGTTCAGTCATACACTTACATGATATACCAGTGTCTCTTTCAAAATTTCCTACATAAATCTAGCACACAGAAAGAGTTCAGAGCTTCTTATCAGGTCTGCTGAGTTTCTGTAATTATGTACTCCACAGTTTAATCAAAAGTGCCTGGTAAATTTTTCAAGGACCATTCTATGTATATTTGCTTTTATTTAGTGATCTCTTTGAAAGAGCATAACCTTCAGCATGGTTAAATGAAGCTGTCCCGCCAGACTGTGGAATTCATACTGAAGTCTTTTTCCGAACTTTGTATGAATTTTGTTTTACTGTGCAGTAAAGCTAGTTACTCAGGAGATCTCATTATTATTTTTTTAGTGTTTCTGCAGCATTCCGTGAGCATCTTCTTGGTATATAGGTGCCAAAGAAAGTTGTAGATGGAATAAGAGATTGTACTCATCATGCCACATCCACCCACCTCTCACCTTTCCGCTCTCTGATAAGGGTCAGGCGATGCTCTTTCATTTCCACATCCAGTTTTTCTACCATCCTGTTAATGCAGTTATCCAGCACCAGAGAGCGCGTCTTTGATTTGATCTCCTGCCTGCAGATAGGGCACTCTGCTTTACGTTTTGTCCACTCATTGATACAGTAGGAGCAGAAGCTGTGAGCACAGTTCAGAGTGACCGCCTGTGGAATTCAGTAGAAGGATACTGGTCACAGCAAGCTCACACAGGCATTGTCAAGCAAAAACATCCTGAACACAGGGAAATATTAGATTACTATTTCTGTAAGGAAAGGGACTGGAGAACCTAAAGCCTTTAGGGCCTTCGCAGGAGTCCCACACAAACTCTCCTGTGCCAGAGGTCAGGCCAGTTTTACAAGTCAATTAATGGAGTCATTGTAAGTCATGGCAAGTCAGAAACAGACAAAATGCATTAATTTTATTACAAGTTTCCCCAATTTGAAAAGGCTAAATTACGGAAAAACTCAGATAACTGCAGAATAGCATCTTAATATACTGAGAAACCAGAAATTAAAATTTCAGCTAGCTCTTAAGCCATTATAACAAGGCTAACGCATCAGGTTTCCCACAGTAAAAAATAATGTAATGAAACTGACCTTATAGCAAAATATGAACAAAAATAATGGTCTACATGACAAGCATAGATTATTACTTGTAGAATCAAATGAAAACAGGCCAATTTCTCAAAGAAAGAGTTTATTTGAACAATATAAACATCTCAGGACTTGATTGAATACTGTACCTCCCTTCCTTTACTAACCTCTCCATATAGGTAAACCTCACACAGTCCAACTCTAGTCAGCTTAAAGCAAGGTCCACTACAAAGTAATTCTTCCCCAAGCAGCTGTCAGCAGCAACTCAGAGCACTGGTTTAAAAACCCACACAAGTGCTCAAAACTTATGTGCATTCTAGGATTAAGCACTCGTGTCCGCAGGTAGAGACATTAAAGCTGAATTTGCTGTCAAGCAAAGAGTCAGGGCAGACAGAATAGATTTCTGGATCAACTCTTTCCCATAACTCACTGTGGGTCTGTTGGGACTGTTAAACAAGTAAAGAAAAAGGCTTAAATATTGCTTTAATAGAACTATGGAAAGCTTCCCAAGTCTCTTTTTTACTGGCAAACCCATACAGGTTTAAACATACCTCAATAAGGTGCTCAGAACAGATTGTGCACTGCAACTCATTCTCCAACACATCATTCATCTGATTCAACACCTCTTCTTTTTGGGCTCTCACCTTTTCCTTCTCCTCCTAGTGGAAAAGTACATGCGGTTGTGTATCAACAAAGAACAAGGTTTTTCTCAATTGGCGGGAAGTGGGTGTGCAGGGGGAGAAAATCATACTGCAAATCTCCACATGTCAAGTGGAGCGGATATCTATTATATACCCAGATCTGTAACCTCTTTCCTCTTTGTAGTCTCAGCAGTATTGAGAATATTCCCACCCACTACAGAGAACTTGGAAGGAAGAAAGCAGCCATTACCAATGTTCCCTCAGCCTAAAGGAACTACCAGCTGATCAATCTTTTCAGAATCTTTTTCAACCTGTTCCTGGCAAGAGTTTGGCTTTAATCAACTTTTTTTTTTTTTTATGTCTGATATAAAAAGCAAAACACCCATCAGACAAAACCCCTCAAATGTTAAAAAAAGGAAGCATTACAGTTTAAAACATTTACTTGCATTAAACAACCCAATAATCTTTTTGTTTGCTTGTTAAGAGTTAAGTTAGGCTGATTAGGCTAGGTACCTGCTCTATCTTCTAAAAATAACATTAAAATTATTCTAATTGAAGCTATAGTTGAAACAGCAACAAATTTCCAAAGATGACATTAAAAAAACATAGCAAACTGTCAGTGGTGGATAATGTGATTATTTCCAAAAGTAAGACACAGGAAAGGATCTGCTTATTATTTTCCATTCAACACTTTGTGTCAAGGGCGGGAAGAACTGTGGCTTATCTCATTCATTATTCAAATTCCATGTTGCTTCAGTCCTACACTCCCTTATAGAACTGCTGTCACACTGCAGTTTTACTTGAATGCACTTTAACTGAAAATGAAGAACCTCACTTTTCAAACACTTTTGGTTTGTCGGTGGGTTTTTTCCCTGTTGTTTTTTGTTTGGTTGTTTGTTTGTTTTTAAAGAAAAGGTGCAATGGGCCCATTTCTCTTCCACAACGCACAGTTCAGGTGCTTTGGGCTTTCTTTATGATCGAGAAAGATCTAGTAACAACTGTTCAATACTAATTTATGAAAAGGGCAAGGTGCCTCCTCCTCCAGTGCTGGAAACCAGAGTCAGCTTCCACCTCAAAATACAGAAATTTTGCACTATAGGAAGCCAGGCAGAGCCAAGACAAATGTTAAATAAACCATTTCCTCTGCTGCAGCATATCATGTTTCACTTATGAATAAAACTAAGAAGGCAGTTATTCCTTACCTTGGTTTCTTCTAGTTCTTTATTTTTGGCTCGAATTATCTCCTCAAAATCTTTTTTATTACGATTCAGTTCTTCCATCAAAGCGCGATGCTGTAACAATACCATTCCAGAAGTTATAAGAGCGACATTATAAGCTATCCTATTAAAGATACATGGTCACAGTCATAAGGTTCAGCATACTCATTTCTCCTAATCTCCTCCTAGAAGAGCAACACATATGAGTTGAGGTGTTAAGGCAGTTTATCCTTAACGTAAAATTGGAATGTACTACCAGTTATTTATGACCTTCCCAGTGTCATCACACTTTGCATTCCCTCTTCCAGGTTACTCTTTCATTTCAGTTAGGTTTTACAGGCACCTAAGGCAAAGTCCTTGTCTTCTACCAAGAGGCCACAGCACTTGGAAAGATTTAAATATCCCAAGGTATACAGTTAGACCAAACCTAGATTCATAATCACTTGCCTCTTGCAGGACCTGGGCCAGCTGCTCCTTCAGGTTCTCTTCCCCTTGTTGCCACTTTTCTCCCTGAGTGGGGTAAGAAGTGGGACAAAAAAAAAGACTTGAAGAACATGAGACAGAAAATTACTACTCTGCGTACTATCTTTAGAGGATATGCTTAAAGAAACAACACTGATTTTCAACAAATGGCAAGATGTTCCACTCTAGTGTCACATGTGTACAACAGAAATTAGAGCTAGCATTTACTGTGAAGAGTTAAAATGGATATATCATTTACAGTTCCATATTTGGAATACCTCCGCATTATTCTAGCTCAAAAGGCACCAGCATATTCATAGAAGCAAAGAGATCAGCAACAGTTTAAAAGCTGCAACTCTATCTTTGAGCACATTCAAAGAGGCCAGAGATACCTAAAGCTCCAGGTAAACTTCCCATTGTTTCTAAGGGCACAACTCCAAACTTTCTGTACTTCTGATACTGGTATCTTGCCTTTAGCAGCAGACTTTAAGGAAGTAACTGATAAATTATTAAACTCACTCCAAGACGAATCCTTACTTTCTTTAAACCAGATTTTGAGCAGTGTCAAGTTCGAACAGATTTCGGTCTGTTACCAAAAAAGCAACTTGTCGCATATGCTTACTGCTTAAAGGTACTTACAGATTGCAAGAAAGGGGTTTTTGGAAGTAGGAAAAGAATCTCCCTCCCTTCAGGGATTAAAGCATGCAATATTTCATTGATTGTAAAAACAATACATTTGCCACACAAACTGGGCATTATTTCAGCCATATACTGAGAGAAATCCACACTTAAAGTTAATACTTTTCAACTTTTCCTCTCCATAATCATGAGAGATCAGACAAAGATTTTCATTTTTTATTTAAAAACATGCTTCTTTACCAACTGAAATACTTTATTTTGCACCTTTATTTTGCACGAATTCCCCATGCAGCCAAATCTCTTCTGTCTCTGCACTTTCTTTTGGTACATGCACTGTGTTACATAGTAAGTTAAATACTTCCACGAAAATTTTAGCAGGGGTAACTCACACAAACACTATTTATGTTACTGTATAGTTCAAGAGCTATTTTGGATCAATGCCTTATATGAAGTATTCCATAAAAGTGAAGACACAGGCCGAAATTACTACCACCATTATACCTCTAGCTTCTGCTGCTCTTTACAGAATGTCCTCTCCAGCTCTTCCACCTGCTGCTGCTGATGCTCTTGTTCCATGCAGAGTTGGTTCTGCAACTCCTGCAGCTCCTGTTCCATTACCAGGATCTCCTTCTGATCACACTTCCTGTGCTTCTGCTTCACATTTAGAACTGCAGTCTGCTTCTCCTGCACTTTGACCTTTAATTTCATTGTATCTACTAGAGATTTCCTCAGCATTTTCAAGCCAGTCCATGACTCTGCAAGACTGGAGCCTTTCTGGTCCTTCTGGGGGACAGTCACAGCTTTCTTGGAGTGAACAGGGCTACCAGGCACTGGACCACTATCCCCCTCACTGGGTCCAGGAGAAGGCAGCTTAACATCCATCTTCTCTGTTAGCCGTTTGGCCTCTTCTACCTGTCCCCATGATTTATCCAAAGGTTCATTGTCACAGGACATTCTGTCTCTTTTGCATCTGGAGTTTGAAGGGCCTTCTGATGCAGACGTCTCCAATTCCTCCAAACTAAATTTACGTTTAGTTCTTGAACTCTTAGCTTTCCCCAGGTCACTTCTTTGGGCTAAAAAGGGTCTAATTTTCTCCCATTCATCTTGAATTACTTCATACTCATATTCAGCAGTCTCTCTGTTTTCCAAAGGCACTCCCAACTGGATACGGTCTCCTTCAGCAATAGGATAGACTTTTGATGGATCCAGGCGCTGTTTGTTAAGCCAGACTCCATTTAGACTCTGCCAATAAACACAGAATCACCAAAATTTAATATGTAGTTACAGAGTCCTCTGTAAGTTATTTCTGGCAACTGTAAATTAACACAGCCAGCCTCTCCAGTGCTTCAATCAGAACAAGCCACCTCTTTAAATAAAACTTGCAATATCCAATTTATTGGCTCAGTCTTTCATTTCTTACAGTTACTGCATTGTATTATTTACTGCACATTATTCTTGCATTACAAATTTTGTGTACGAGCACCAAGCAAAACATTTTGACACACGTGCTTGTGCAGAAGGAAAACAGTGAACTCTGAGGGGAAAAACCTGCAAAAAACTTCAGAAATAAGAACTAACTAATAAAAAGACTCCACAACAGATCATTGTCAGGAATATAGAATACTGCAGTAATTATTCTTGATAACTAATGTTACCTGAAATTCCAGGAAAAAAAATAGGAAAGAAAAAGAAGCATTGGTTATACTCCTTGAGGAAAGCAAAGTTTTCCATAAATACAAGGAGAATATAAAGAAGGAAAATGTTCTTCTAGAGATAATGTTCAAAGCACAAAAAAGGTTTTAAAATTAGCTCAAGAAATAGTTTTCAAAAACCAGCAAAACTGGTCTGTGCTCACGATGAACTGCAGAAACACTAGGAACTGACATACATCAATGAGATACCATGAAACAAGCTGACCGACTGGTCAACAGTGGTAATACAGAAGAAATGTTAATAGTCAATCTCTGGTAGATGTTTCCTATCCTGCAGTACCATTAAGTTTTCAAGTTTATACATGTACTACAAGAGGGTTTTGTTTAAGAGCAGTGTAATTTTAATAGTAGCCACTCCATTCCTTTCTGACTAATCTGCTGTTGACCCAAACATCCTTCAAATATGAATGATGTGTTGAACATTTTTGTTCTACCGGTGCTGTTTTAAAGCAAATTATTCATTTTACAGTTTTCAGACAGAATGAGAAAGTGGAGAGATCATGACATAAAAAAACAGATTACTGAAGTCAAAGTGAGACCCAGGTGAGGACTTTGACATCAATATTTTATTCTCATCAGCTGAGAAGAACTTTCAGGAGAAACTCATTTGAACACAATATGAAACACAGTTTTTCTAACACTAGATTTGTGTTGAAGTTGATTATAATTAAAGCATTTGTGTGAGTACAATAAGGAGTTGCACTTCATCCTTTCATTAGCACTACAAGAACATTATCCTTTTGAAAGGATAAAATCTTATGTCAACATTCATAGGGTATTTTTTAAGAAAGCGACACAAAACAGGTTCACAGACTGCAAAGGGCCCTTGGCAGGGTCAATGACCTTGCCTGCAAAGGGCCCTTGACAATGGTCTGAAAAATGCTAAACCAAGAGGTGGATCTACAGACAGAAAGTATAACAGTCTGCATCCCAACTGCAACAGACTGAAGTTTCTGGCTGGAAGTGCACAACAGGCAAGACACATTCCCATGGACTTCTATCACACTTATATCATAATATATCATAACCCATACATTGCTAGATCCCAAACAATGGATTCCATTCAATGAATCTCAGAATACAAGGTCTTCAATCGGTCTCTGTACCTTGTTATCCTTGACAGTCCACTGCCCTTCTGCATTCTGCTGGAAGACACAGTGCTTACGAGAGATCATCAAGGGACAGGTTTTTGACACCAGCTGGTACGTGATATCTAATCCTCGGCCTATGGTTACCTAAAAATAAAGCAGTGTAGTAACTGCAATCAGCAATGACATGGTAAATTCAGTTTATATCATTTCAATTTAAGTACAGCAAAACTCTAGATCAACATCTTATGGTTATTTCCAAAAAATCTGACATAATATGATTTTCTTTTATTTAAATTTAAGAGTAGATAGAAAATGGAAGCTTACAAAGTTTGAAGTATTATCTTTCTCTCCCACTGAGGAAAATTTTATTTCTCTGAGGCACGTTACAGCCTTGGTTTCATGGAAATCTTCCTCAGCAGCAAAGCTGCTCAAAGCCACTCACAAACCATCTGTGTCCCACCTCAGTCATTACCTAACCAAACACCTTTTCTTCAAACCAGCACCACTGTGTGTGGGTCTGAAGATTACTTCTTACCCTCTTCTTTTGCTGGTTGCATCTGTTCAACTATTTGTGAACAGGAAAGATACAGGAAAAAATAGCCCAGAAAACTGCCATCAAAAAAGTGCACACTCAACATTGCCTTAAATACGTGATACTTTTGTAAATCACACCATCGATCTTATGGCTCAGAATCTAAGCTAAATGTGCAGCTCATAACCAGTAGTGAAAGTGATCTAAATAACTGGATTAGACTCTAATAGTATCTTCTGGAAGAAGGCACATAATTTAATTGTACCATTGCACAGTATCTTATTAAATCTCATCTAATTTCAGATTGCCATTTAAAGCACATCCCTGCTCTCTCTCCCTCTGCTGCCTCCTCTGCACACTTCTCTTAATTCATCTGTGCACTGCATTACCTGAGCAGGTCTCACCTTGAGTTTAGAACAAGAACTCAGACTCCCATGTCATAACCAAAGGCAAGGAAGCAAACTAAGATGACAAAAGCAAACTTAACCACGTTGGTGCCTACCTCTTAAATGTTTCATATAGATTAGTGCTCTGTCAGTGTGGATTGCATATGTAAGAGGTACAGAGACTCGAGTGGATAAAGACTCCCCTCTTCATGGGGATTCAAACATAAATTCAGCTTTGCACTTGTTCCTGCAGTGGCATCCTCAGGGCCCAGTCACACAAATCTGCAGGGCCTCACACATCAATATGAGAGCAAGCAGAGCCAGTCACAAAACTCCCCCTTGATCATCACGTTCATTTAGCAAACAGCGGTCCAAGATGTTACCACTCGCCTGCTGGAGTTCAGTGCTGCTCACAGCAATACTGGCAAGTCACAGCACATCCCCACACCTCAGCAGTGTCCTTTGGCACCAAAGTGGTCACAGCACCAAGCCTGACAGGGTTCAAGAAGTGTTTGGACAACACTCTTCAGGCATGTGGTGTGATTCTTAGGGCTGTCCTGTGCAGAGTCAGGAGCTGGACTCAGTAATCCTTGTGGGTCCCTACCAGCTCAGGATATTCTATGATTATGATTTAAATCCCCAGCAAAAGCTGTTTGTGCTCTGTGGCCTGGCACACCTACAGCACCAGAATGCCATCAGCCTCACTGCTGCCTATGACAACCACTGTCCAGACAATCAGAGCAGCAACATCCCAAACTGGATTCCCTGCACAATTATCAGTGCCCTGGCTGCAAGTTCTCCAGATGTGTTACCTCCAGTCCTTCACCGAGCATATCTGCACACCTCAGGGCTTCAAATCCATGATGGGAGAGTAACAAAAGTATACGTTTGCTTAAGGATGAGTGCCTTTTGCAGTGTGTGAGCACAAAGGCATTGGCCACAGCATCACCCACGCCACCTAACTACCTGTCTGGTTCTGACCACCAGAACAGCAGCCCTGTTACACTGCCCCAACCTCACCATATGTCTTTGCCTGCTGGGTACCAGGACCCATGTTTCAATTAAAAAACACGATCGCTGAAAAAACGGCTATTCCTGTACCGCACCAAAACATAACCAAACAATTTAAGCGTGACCTCGTTTACACCTGAATACCTTACGCCTTACGTACTGTTAACCTTGCCAAAGCATCGCCTTGTTACTTAGGCTACGGATTCCCTTCGTCCTCACTTACGATACCGTCACACGAACAACTCTATCTAAATACGACACAGAGTTTAAAGACATAAACAAGCGAAGGCTTGGCCAAGGTGACTCCAGCACCTGGGCCCACCCTCCCCTCCCTCGGGCGTCACCGNCACTTGGGCCCACCCTCCGCTCCCTCGGGCGTCACCGGGGCTGAACGGCGCCCGCTCGGGCGGCCCGGCGGGGAGACCGGGCGGCCCCTCCGAACGGCCGCGAACGGCGGCTGCTCCTTAAGCGAGACGAGGCGGTGCTTTTTCCTCCTGGGAAGCGCTGTAAGGAACAACGAGACCCCCGAAACTGCGCCCCCAGAGCCGTGCCCACCCGCCCGCTCCAAGGGGCCGGAGCCCGCGCGGCTCACCTGCGTGCCGGCCTCCAGCAGGAGCCAGTCGCAGCTGGCCCCGACTCGGCGGAGGCACCAGGCCAGGCGAGGAACCCCGCGCACCGCCATGGCGCCC